>CM034537.1:18811295-19154385 GCA_020002185.1 Paraescarpia echinospica | reverse complement strand
CTCTCTCTCTCTCTCTCTCTCTCTCTCTCACCCTCTTTGTTAGCATAGAACAAATAAAGACCAGTGTTCTATATATCCCTCTCTTCCACTTTGTTAGCTCAGAAAAAAGACCGTTGCTTGACTACATCCTACATGACATCGGCTATATGACCTTTGTCATGTTTGCCTGCTTATTCATGTCATTACTCAAACACAACCGCTACTTTCAGTTTTGCATTTTCAGTTCCACCCAGACCCGCTATTTTTAGATTTAATCTTGTGACTAACATACTGTGTTTCTGCTAGGTTTGTTCGGCCTGCTGTTCAGCGATAACAAGGAGGCTGCTTTTGCCGGCCTCAAGATGTGTCAGTCATCAGCGGCCGTCTGTTTCTTCGTGTCAGCCCCCTACGTCGATACCAATGTGAAGATATTTGCCATGATGGTTATTCTTGTCATAGCCATAGTTGGCTATGCCATCCTGGAAACACGACTAGAGAAGATCCGCAAACAAAATGTCATCACCAACAGGAATCACGGCACTCCGGTTTAGAAGATATTAAGCTTAGGTATAATTAAGAAGGTAGAATATTTTCTAGTCAGTGGTTTTGCCAGATAGGTGCTTGAATTATGAATGTTGAAAGTGTATGTGATAATGTGAAGGTCTACAGTTTTGTTCAGGATAACTATGTGGAAAGCCAATAATTGTTTGTATGTATCGTGTTGCAATAAGACTGCTCATGTTACTGCTTTGAAGGTGGTTACTTTGAGGTATATTTTACAGATATCAGCCACTTTGAAATGTGAAACAAACTACTCTCTTTCATAATCGCCTTCAGTTTTTTGTATTTCACTTCTACGCGTGCTTTTATTGCATAGGTTCATCAATCCCATCCATTTCTTTTGTTTATCAAGGCTTGCAGACCTTTAAGGTCACAGATAACATGAGAATCCCTTGATTCATCACGTAATGTACTTGCCAGTGTGTATTGCCATAGAGAAGCATAGTTCGCTATGAATTTGGCATCTGGTGTGTCCCATTTAAAGGTATGATGTCTGTTCCTTAATTTAGTAGCGTTTGGTTATACAAAAACACAACCATTCGAGAGAGTACGCACAGGGACACAATTAGGCAAATTTACATGCTCTACTTTAGTTTTTATGCTTTGTTAATTTGATTAGTGATATTATATTGTTACGTTTTACAGAGATGACTGCCTTTGCTTTCATGTATAACTATAATGTAGGAATAAACATTCTTTATTACAGGTATACATTCTCTCGTATAATAGTTGATATAGGCAAACTATACTGCATATTGTATAATCAAATATAACCATATATGGGCATGTGTTGTATAATGTAGTTGCTATTAAGTAAATAATATCAAAAATGTATCAATAAGGATTAGGGACACTTGAGGTGGGTAATGCTGTATTCCAATGGCCTCACGTATACTGTGAATATGACTTTGTAACGCCTACTTGACCCAGTTGCATAAATTTACCAGTCGTAAACTTGGGCTGCTCATGAACTTTTGAATTTACCAGGTTGTGTTTTCGATATAAACAAGCCCATTGGAACACCTGCATGTATAGCAAATTAACATTCTCCCGTGGTTGTGGGTGTGTGGTATTGTACATGTGTTAAGGCATGTAGGGCTTATTTAGACAACCATTAACATTTAAGTAGGCCCTACACATTACTGATTGTAATGTCTAACTTGACCCTTCACAATGTCAATTTGCATAACTGGTTGTAATGCCTAGCAAAAACTTTATTTTATTCTAGGTTATGATGTTAATGCAGATCACTGGTTGTAATGCCTAAGTAGACCATGCAGATCACTGGTTGTAATGCCTAAAAGTAGGCCATGCAGATCACTGGTTGTAATGCCTAAGTAGGCCATGCAGATCTCTGGTTGTAATTCCTAAGTATGCCATGCAGATCTCTGGTTGTAATGCCTAAAAGTAGGCCATGCAGATCACGTGTTGTAATGTTTAAGTAGTCTATGCAGATAATTATTATGGTTATGTTGAAAGGGGATCCAAGAGACTGTGAAATTGGTTCCTTTATTGCACAAAACACTGATAACTAATTACAGCTATCTAAAATATAGCACGGGTATTTTAAGGGCTGGTCTGTATGGCCTACAATTTTGCTTATGGTGACGGGTATTGTCATATTTAAAGCTTATTAGAATATATATTGGTAATGTTTAATTTCTGACACGTCATGAAATCAGTAAGTTTTGTGGCAGTCTCACTTTAAAGTTAATTTGAAGCTACAGTGTTATACATGCTAATTAAAGTATACCAAATTGTCTTCTTGCGTAACCATCTAGTCTTGAATATCACTGATTATTTAAATTACTGTAATAATTAGTTACTTTTAAGCTTAAGCAATTTGTAGGATTTGTTATTACAGCAATGTTGCACAAAGTATACAATTAATTCAATTTGTTGTAGACATGTTATTTATATGTGAAACGTGCCTTTGTTATCTGAATGAATAAAGATGTTATGATTATGCATATTATTTGAATGACTGGACTATTTTTCATGAAACGTAAACAAACTGGAGCTATTTCAACTATTACAAGGACGATGCATGAAGAACATTTCTTTGAATCCAGGCACCTAGATTGAAACTTTTCAAAATCCAAAATCAAATTCACTTGATGACAACATGGCATAGAGCCTGTGTGTGCAAGTCATGGGGTCAATTTCGTTGTCAATTGTACCTTACAAAAAAATAAATGCCAAATTATTAAATCCAATCCCAGCTTTAAAAATCCTAAGGAAAATTTTGATTCCAATTCATTTTAACAGTTATTTCTACTTGAAAACATGCACACAACCATATTACCAGTAAGTCATATATGATAAACAAATTCATTATTGTTCATTCAAATAAATCAAGTTAATTGGTTCATGTTTGTTGCTGCAAAAAATTCCAACTCTAAGGAAGTTTTGAAATCGATTCTAAAATTGGAATTGAGCATTAAATTAAAATTCCTTAATGGAACTGACCCCGTGCTTTGTGCAAGCCGAGTGCTCTAACATGTTAAATAAGGAAGATAAACAGAAGATAAACAAGCAAGAGAAGCCTTGGTGAAGCTTTATTGTACCCAGTTATTGTCTACAGCTGACTCATACTGGGCACTGTCGCCGGTTACCTGCGTAAACAATGGCATGAGATGAGATCTACTGCACAAACAGTTACACCAAGTTACATCATGACTCTAGACGAGTCTAAGTGTATGTTAAGGCAATTACACACTTCACACAATCAACATTGTTGTATGCACGTTTCTCTGACTGAAAGAATAAATATACACCGACTACACTGGGCATAGCAACATGGCATACACACACACACAGTCTAACACTCGCACAAGGCTATGGCAACCCAACTGCTAACACACGTAAGGTTTATGTGTCCGTAAACAGTTGATATGTGGTCGCGCAACAAGACAATAGAACACCACTAACCAACTCTTACAGAATCGCAATGGGTGTTGTCGTAAGTTCGCAAAATAAAAAAATCTTTCGTAACGATTCAACCCAACCCCACCAATACGTGACACGGGACTTAATATTCCGAGTAATCCAAAAGGGCTACTAAACCTACAGATAAAATGGCGGCCAGATCCAACTGACGTGACACAATTACCAAAATTTTACCCACGACACTGCCCTGTTCTGATAGAAACAACAGCTTCGACATGCATTAATATAAATTCTACTTGATAGGTGGTGCCTTTGTGGCGATTTATTTCCCCTGCAATATGTGATGACAATGTCAACCAAACCACCATAACACAAGCCACTCACATGTAGTATGGATTTTTAGCATGCGAACCTATGCAACCAGCTTTGACTAACCTCCTAAAATCTGATGTTTTCCGCCTAACGGGAATGTATGACGTGTTTGTCGCCATAATGGATTCGTCTGCATCAGCGAAAACTCAATATCCATTAACACAGCAGTACAACAGCTATATCACATGGCCATATGGTTAGTTCATGGCATTCTATATCACATGGCCATATGGTTAGTTCATGGCATTCTATATCACATGGCCATATGGTTAGTTCATGGCATTCTATATCACATGGCCATATGGTTAGTTCATGGCATTCTATATCACATGGCCATATGGTTAGTTCATGGCATTCTATATCACATGGCCATATGGTTAGTTCATGGCATTCTATATAAAATATATCAGAGATGCAACTTCTACAGCCCAATCCATGCTACGATTTAAGTAGGCGCATGGATAGATGGACCATGGAAATGGCAACCTCTTTATAAGACCCACTTGTGAAGTGCAGAGAGAGTCCACTGGTTAGTATTGGTGTTAACAAAGTGAGATCAGTGACCCAAGTTATTTCGGTTATTTGATTAAGATTAATGTTTGTGTTTCTGCAAACTGGTATCAAACCTCCTGCATTGATATGCATCTTACAACTATTTTCGTGACAATAAAACACTGGCATACTGACAACGACACTTGTCATGTCATTGCCCCTATAGTATTCTTTCATTAGTGACATGTATCATGGTTCCAGACTGTAACACAGAAACAGAACCAACACCATCAAGTGTAGTGGGTCTACAAATGAAGTAACAAAATATTGTTCAATTGTCTGCAATGAACTCTATTCAGCAGGAGTTTTACATAGCATGTTTCAGTGACATCTCGGACAATGCATCAAACAATGTTGTCTACAGCATGTTCGGGAACAATCAAAGACAACGTCAGCACATTCAACCTAGAGTTACCATGATATTGGATTAATGGACAGTTTTCATCTTGAATAGTCTGACTTGACCATGCATGTAATATACAGCTTCTGACAACTGTATCAGACCAGCAACAAAATTGCGACATTCCCCGATTCTGCATCACGCTGGGGAAAATTATGACAATACTCCTGGTACACGCATCTACAGTGTAGACATCTGTGCAACTACAGAAACTACAACCGAGTAATTGTCAGAACAAAATAGTTTAGGTTTAGCAGACAACCAAGATATTCATGTGGCTGTCCAAGTAATGAAGTGAAAAGATTTGACGTACTGACTTTGTTATTAACTTGCGTCTTCATTAGACCGCGCATTAATATGAAAACAAATAATTTGATCCAAGGAAAAATGAAGTGTCATAATCTACAAGGCACCTTACTGCATTTAAAACACCTGTTTGCCAATGTTCTATTAACAACACAGTGGACTGGTAACACATGAATACAAACTGTACCATTCATAAAACAACACCCTGAGAGCGCACATATACTCTCGCCTATTTCACAAGAACACCACTAACGGGTGTGCCTGAAGGTTAACAGGCCTGCATCTGCAGCGCAAACCGACATCAAGCTATCTAATCTCTTTCTCACATTTGCGACACATTCCTGCCACGATTGCGAATGTCAGCGCATTCACCAGACATACCCTAGAAACACGAAGAACTGTTTCTACCACAATATACCCATTAACACACTCGCACTTGGTTGACATGGTTTTGTTGTGCCTGCGGTCGGCACAAAAACATCAAAGTACAATCCACCACTTGGTCACCATTACGTTGCATTGATCCATACACACTGCCGAGTGTACGCTGTGACCAAATGATCCTCCTTCAAATGAACACCTACAACCACCACGAAGCTAAATAATCATCAGTAATAGGAGATTTTAACAGCACCACCTTTTCCCCAGAATACATAGATGTGTAGCCACATGTATAGCGCTGTATAAGCAGGAACGCTCCTGTTCTTCTATCAGTATTTATATATCCTAACTGAAGGAAAATACTTCACAGAAGCATATATATAGGAGCCCATGCTGAAATAATTAAATCAGAGGCTGACTGTACACATTGCAAACAAGCCTTGCAACAGCCTGAAAAACAACAATCTATTGTCAGAAATAGTTAATATTATCATTGTAAAAAAAGTATTTAACTGTAAAATGTGAGAATTTCAATGTGAAAACATGCTATATGTGAACCTAACCATCTTGATATATCTCAATTCCTCAAACAGTGCTTGATGAAATTACAAGTCTGGTAAAAAAAATTAACGAGTTAATTGTAGGAATGGGGCAGGCAGATAATCACTGTTCGTGTAATGAACAAATATATACAGCCACATTACAGGCGAGTTTAACAAAAGTCTCTGTCTTTTGCAACATTTTACTTATCTGTAGCCAGCACATAGATAACTTTGTAGCCAGTTTTTGTCTCCAACGCAATGTTAACAAAGAGTTCTGCTTTTGTACGTATATTTCCCAATATAAACTGGCAGCATGCTGGTGTCGAATATAGCTGTGACGTTACACAGATATACGTCAATGACAACAAATGAATATGCTCTGCTTTGCTTTGTACAATTTAGAAATAAAATTAATCAAAAGCAGTAATAATTTTGAGGTGATTTAAATTCTGAATTGTTCATGCAGGTTCAACAAACATCGCATACACATTTCAAAGGTTCCTAGGAGAGTAGACATCAGAACGACGACTTGGTTGGAGTCGACAGTTTCTTGAGGTTATCCATCTCTGTGTTTGCGACCCGAGTGAGGTCTTGGGCCTCGGCCTTGATCTTACTGATGACCCACTCCATGGCCTGGCGACCCTGAACACATAACAAACACACGACCCTGAACACACAACAAACACACGACCCTGAACGCACAAAAAACACATGACCCCGAACACACAATAAACACACGACCTTGAACACACAACCCTGAACTCACAACAAACACAACCAAGAAAACATAAACCCACTGATGATCATGAACACAGCAGCACAGTGCCAGTGGTGACCCATGAACACAGCAGCACAGTGCCAGTGGTGACCCATGAACACAGCAGCACAGTGCCAGTGATGACCCATGAACACAGCAGCACAGTGCCAGTGGTGACCCATGAGCACAGCAGCACAGTGCCAGTGGTGACCCATGAACACAGCAGCACAGTGCCAGTGGTGACCCATGAACACAGCAGCACAGTGCCAGTGGTGACCCATGAACACAGCAGCACAGTGCCAGTGGTGACCCAGAACACAGCAGCACAGTACCAGTGGTAACCCAGAACACAGCAGCACAGTGCCAGTGGTGACCCAGAACACAGCAGCACAGTGCCAGTGGTAACCCAGAACACAGCAGCACAGTGCCAGTGGTAACCCAGAACACAGCAGCACTGTGCCAGTGGTAACCCAGAACACAGCAGCACAGTGCCAGTGGTAACCCAGAACACAGCAGCACAGTGCCAGTGGTGACCCAGAACACAGCAGCACAGTGCCAGTGGTAACCCAGAACACAGCAGCACTGTGCCAGTGGTAACCCAGAACACAGCAGCACAGTGCCAGTGGTAACCCAGAACACAGCAGCACAGTGCCAGTGGTAACCCAGAACACAGCAGCACAGTGCCAGTGGTGACCCAGAACACAGCAGCACAGTGCCAGTGGTGACCCAGAACACAGCAGCACAGTGCCAGTGGTGACCCAGAACACAGCAGCACTGTGCCAGTGGTAACCCAGAACACAGCAGCACAGTGCCAGTGGTAACCCAGAACACAGCAGCACAGTGCCAGTGGTAACCCAGAACACAGCAGCACAGTGCCAGTGGTGACCCAGAACACAGCAGCACTGTGCCAGTGGTAACCCAGAACACAGCAGCACAGTGCCAGTGGTAACCCAGAACACAGCAGCACAGTGCCAGTGGTAACCCAGAACACAGCAGCACAGTGCCAGTGGTGACCCAGAACACAGCAGCACAGTGCCAGTGGTAACCCAGAACACAGCAGCACTGTGCCAGTGGTAACCCAGAACACAGCAGCACAGTGCCAGTGGTGACCCAGAACACAGCAGCACAGTGCCAGTGGTGACCCAGAACACAGCAGCACAGTGCCAGTGGTAACCCAGAACACAGCAGCACAGTGCCAGTGGTAACCCAGAACACAGCAGCACAGTGCCAGTGGTAACCCAGAACACAGCAGCACAGTGCCAGTGGTGACCCATGAACACAGCAGCACAGTGCCAGTGGTGACCCAGAACACAGCAATAACAAATATTCAACATCTTAGTTCAAATTTCATTCAACGTCTTAGAACACTACACACATCCTTTTAATGTTAACTTTAGTTAAACCTTTAAAGAAATGACTGGTTAAAGTCAGACACAATCGCTACAATGTTGTCAAGACATGGTAATAATTACAAGTAAACCATTTCAAGATATTTCACCCGATGGAAATTATATCAAAATGGGTGATTTAAAGCCCGCCATCACCAGGGACCATTTCACCAACATTCTTTCTTTAAATCATTCTTGCTCCTTTTGATGTTGTATATTCACTATATTGAAAACGGCAAACACCACGACTTGCTGGTGTGTCTCCCCTGTGATCCTTAAATTAAACAACAGATTCTATTAAATTATGGATTTTCCTCCTTGTGAGCTCCCCGTCTTAATGAGACGGTCCCCTGATCTCTTACCCACTCTACGTACCTTCTGTGAATTGTTTGTACATGACCCTTCCACGAGGCTCTCGATGTAACTAGTCATGGGAATGCCGTGGACGTTTACAGACGTGTCTTGAACCAACAGTGTCCTGTAGCAACACGCACACACAATATGTCACATCTCGACAATGTTGTGCCTAATGACGTTTGCAAATTTCCCTTTTGATACACATATCATCTAAGTTAGGGGGGTACGTTTATGACAGATTAGAACGTATCAATGTAAAAAAATTGGCCAAGAGGCCCTGAAGTCCTTTGGACTATATTGTGAGTTTGTAATCATTAATGAAATGGTTCTTGGTGAATCACAGTTACACATCATTAACCCATTAGACCCAGCGCATCCAAAAGCGCCCCGGGTGTTTTCTCCCCAGAGCGCCCGAAAGCGTCCGGTGGAGATAAAGCCTCTAGCGGTGGCCCCATCTTGAGGATACTTAAGAGACTAATACTGGCTGATTCCTTGATATCTCAGCTATGAATTGTGGGTATTTTTGACATGTGCTTGCATTGAAAAACATCGAGTTTTTTCGCGATAGATGTTCACCACCAGTGGACTTTCAAAAATGGTGGCGCCTAGGACATCATAGTTGTTTACTAATGACAAAGTTTGCATTATTATTTCGTAGGATGGGACATTTCTGACACTGAACTAAAATGTTGACATGTTTAGTGGAGACTATATGCATGCCAGTGAAGATACACCCGGAAATTAAATTATCGAGCAGACCGTTTCGTGAAGATTGTATATATTACTATTATTAGTTTGATCTGTTGAATTTTATCCAGATACTCTGCTAGGCCAATTTCCACTGAATCCAGTGGTTGTAGAAACCTTGCAGGAGTGTTGGTGAGCTGCAATCTCGCATGTTAAAAGTTAAAGGTTGTTTAAAAAAATTTCAACAAATACAGATTTCTTGTGTATAGTGGCGCCACCACATGGAATGTCAATACCAAATTAGAGAAAAGTTACTGCAGATTACTGCAGTTTTTAAGAAAATAGGCAAAATGTGAAAAATTTACATTTTGGGAGGTTGTGAGGGGGGTCATCAGAATGATTCAATCAAATACAGATTTCTTGTGTAAAGTGGCACTACCACATGAAATGTCTATGCAAAATCAGAGAAAAGGTTACTGAAGAGCTTTTAAAAAAATAGGCAAAATTTGAAAATTTACCAATTTGGGGGACCCTGGGGGGTAAAATGATTCAATCAAATACAGATTTCTTGTGCATAGTCGCAGTACCCTAAGATATGTTTATGGAAAATTGGAGAACAAGTTGCTGAATGGTTTCTGAGATATGGCAGCTAATGGCGGACGCAGAGTGATGACATAAGTCTGTTGGACCTATGGCCCAAAGGACTAAAATGACTAGCAATGTAAGAAAAGACTAGCATTGGCATTAGCATGTGTCATAGGAATAAATGGCAAAAAGTGGTGGCAGCAAAACCAATTTTACTGTTGTTTGAATAATAGCTTTACCCATTATCTGTGCACTGTGCACAGCTTCACTTGTTGTTATCAAGCTTAGGGTTAACATAGCAACAGTTGGAATAAAATGTAAACAAACTTTAATAGCAAGAATTAAACTTACATTGGAGCTATAGTTGAAACTTGCAACGTTTCAATCCGTCTACAGTTATACCTCCAATGTAAGTTTAATTCTTGCTATTAAAATTTAATCTTGGAGCCATCAACAATATCTTCCATAAAATGTATATAAATTCGACTTTTTATAATGTTTGCAGTGATAGGTGTGACAGAAAACTTACAAGTCATTATTATCAGAATTATCTTTGAACAAATTTAATCTTTTATGAAAAGACAACTGGCACTATCTCTCCGGAGTCTGGTAACAATGACTTCAATCATTGTAGGACCTAGGTGGTCACATGACTTGGTTTGTTAGGCTGGCCTTACCTGCTATGATCCTTTGGGTCTTGTGAATACACCAGGGTCTCTGACATTGTCAGGAAATTGCAGTAGGTCAACTGAAAATTCAAAACATACAGTCTGATTATGAATTACAAGTTTACTAGTAAGGACAACTATACAAAGATCTGATATTTACTTACCCTCATGTCCTTTCCACATGACAGGGAAGAATAACCCTTTTAATAATTTAACATTTAACGAAAGATTCTGGAATGTATACAAATTTCACTTAACTTCTAGTAAACAATGTCTAGATGCTCTTATTCTAGAATACCCACCTGGCAGAAGCCCTGATGGTAAGTTCATTAGGGTGAAACCATAACTGATTTCCCATAGGGGGCATTATATATGATTTTCTGTGAAGTTTCACAGCACATGAAATATTAAACTGACCTCATGTGGGAAATTCATAAAAAAAACTGTATCCCTCATAATCACAAACTTCACCTACACAAGTGTACTGCCATCTGGTCGATATTAATAATAAAATAATAATATTACAATACTAAAACATGCCTGCCTCAACCATAACAACCAGATTTGAATAGTGACAATTTATTGCTAGTGCTATATCAAATGTGAGTTAAAACAAGTTCATTGTGCAGCAATCCTTCACACCTATGCGAGTAACAAAAGGAAGAAATGCTTACGTTTCTTGAAAGAAGTGTCATTTTTTTCCTGTGTGGATCCACCTCTATTCGCTCATCCACATAACATGTTTCAGTCATGCCAATAAACTACAACACAGTTGATCCACATAACATGTTTCAGTCACGCCAATAAACTACAACACAGTTGATCCACATAACATGTTTCAGTCATGCCAATAAACTACAACACAGTTGATGCACATAACATGTTTCAGTCATGCCAATAAACTACAACACAGTTGATACACATAACATGTTTCAGTCACGCCAATAAAATACAACACAGTTGATCCACATAACATGTTTCAGTCATGCCAATAAACTACAACACAGTTGATCCACATAACATGTTTCAATCACGTCAATAAACAACAACACAGTTGATCCACATAACATGTTTCAGTCATGCCAATAAACTACAACACAGTTGATCCACATAACATGTTTCAGTCATGCCAATAAACTACAACACAGTTGATCCACATAACACATTTCAGTCATGCCAATAAACTACAACACAGTTGATCCACATAACACATTTCAGTCATGCCAATAAACTACTACACAGTTGAGCCACATAACACGTTTCAGTCATGCCAATAAATTATGTGCAACAAACTTTTGACCCATGTAACATGTTTCAGCCATACACATACAATGACGATACACTATGTACAACAAACATTTTATCCACATAACACTATTATTAAACTAGTAGTAGTGCACAGACAATCATCATGATATATATATATTATATATATATATATGTGACCCATCTTAACGAAATGAGTTGGATGTCGGCAAAACTGATTGTCCGTAAATGCTGTTTATGTGAAACAATCGCGAATCCATTGATTTTGAGATTTCCCCTGAAAATTATTCTTTCGTATTTGTTTTATCGATTGCTACTCAAGCTACCCTCTAATTAACTCTGTTTTATGTATTTTAAAGCGATTTTTGTAGAGCTGTGCAAAGTGTTCCGCTCGACTTCTTTAAAATAAAGCCCAAAATACCAGTAATTGCACGCGTTCGCAGCCGCTAATTTTGGGACGCTCCAAACATATCGGATATCACCACGAAGCTTGACGCGTCATCTTTCCATATATGGGCATAAATATGCTAATAACTACATTCTGTGACCTCCAGAGAGCTTGGTAGATGCCCCCTGTTTAGGCCAGATGTATAAACAATTCGGATCACGTGGTAGCAACAGCAACTGCGTGACCCAGGCAGCTGTTCTCATTGGTTCAGTGATGGGTCATTTACATAATCTGTAAACACACGCATGCGCACCGTGTATTTCCACCGCGTCACTGCTGACCCAGATAGCAATTAGGAAGACGCGAAGAATGGCGTTTAACGTGGCGAAGCTGTTAAATTCGGATGGAAGTGATCGCGCACAGATCGACAGTTTGATCGAGGAGTATTTTTTGGAAGAATTGACAGATGGAAGCGAGGCGGATGAAAACATAGGAGACGAGGCAGGGGACGTGGACGAGGGCGTTGAGTCCATCAGCCATCTTCGTCACCTGCACCCGTGTCGACACCACGCAAGCGAGGACGTGGCCGCTCTGGAAGGGATGCTTGACCTGGATACTGTTACTGATCTGTTGTTGTTATGCAATTACGTTGTTGTTTAGTATAAAAGTTATTAAATACGATAGTTTGTTCTGGTGCTTGCTGTGAAGAGAAAACAACCTTCAGCATATAAACATGTTTTCGCACATTTAAATAAGTTGTTTTTATAATAATAATTATAAAATTCTTACTGACCCACCTGTGTTACAGATACTAATGACAATTGTCTCTAAAAATGACGTATACATTGGTGTAATAGTGTTGCCAGTCTTCACTTTTCTTAACAATGTTATTACACAAGCAATTATTTTCTAACAAAGATCTTATTTTTTATTAACAGAATATCATGAGAATGCCACTGTCTTCAAGTTGTCAAAATTTCAGCCAGATACGTCCATGCTAACTAAGGTATAACGGTGGTACAGGTTTTTGCTTTTCTTAACAATGGCGGTAATTACATATGCAATTAATGTTGTTGCTAATTATTTCTAACAAAGATTTGTTTTTATAGTAATTGAATGTCACAAGAGTGCCATTATTTTCAAGTGTTCCAAATTTCAGCCAGATACGTCCATGCTAACTAAGGTATAACGGTGGTACAGGTTTTTGCTTTTCTTAACAATGGCGGTAATTACATATGCAATTAATGTTGTTGCTAATTATTTCTAACAAAGATTTGTTTTTATAGTAATTGAATGTCACAAGAGTGCCATTATTTTCAAGTGTTCCAAATTTCAGCCAGATACGTCCATGCTAACTAAGGTATAACGGTGGTACAGGTTTTTGCTTTTCTTAACAATGGCGGTAATTACATATGCAATTAATGTTGTTGCTAATTATTTCTAACAAAGATTTGTTTTCATAGTAATTGAATGTCACAAGAGTGCCATTATTTTCAAGTGTTCCAAATTTCAGCCAGATATGTCCATGCTAACTAAGGTATAATAGTGCTGCAGGTTTTCGCTTTTTATAACAAGGGTGATAATTACATAAGCAATTAATTGTATTGTTAATTATTTCTAAAAAATGTTTTTATATTAATAGGATATTACGAGAATGCCATTATCTGTGAGTTACCCAAATTTCAGCCAGATGTGCCCTTGCTAACCAATGTATAATAGTAGTGCATGTTTTCGCTTTTCTTAACAATGGTGGTAGTTACATAATAAATTAATTGATCTGCTATTTTTTCTAACAAAGATGTTGTATTCATATTGACAGAATGTCTTGAGAATGACATTATCTTTGAGTAGTCCAAATTTTAGCAAGATCTGTACATGGTAACTAAAGTACATTTCATGAAACATAACGAATATTTTGCATCAACTTTGACGGCCGTTTTCTGGGTTTGAAGGTTTTTACCCCACATGTGTTTGTTAAGCCATAACTTCAGTTAGAATTAAGATATCATCTTACATGATACATCACATGACAGCAGAGATTCTGGTCTTTCCAACGCTACTAATAACTCAATTAAAAAAAATTCCAACATGCGACTCATTTTGTTAAGATGGGTCACATATACAGTATATATATTGATCTTAAATAGGCTGGTGCAATCATCTTGAGAATATTCAATCAGTATATGTATACTTGTTTGCCTGCAGTACTATTTTACCCAACTTTGCAGACAGCACAATTCAAATCATTCTAATACGACCAAACAAATGGAGACATAATTAATGCATCTCATGGCGCGAGCAATGTCACTGTGGTTTGTTGTTGCACCATTGTCCACCTTAGACTGGTGTTTACGTTGCTGTTACTAAGAAATCCAATATTAATCTAGATCAACTGAGGACAAAGCTTACGGCTAAGTGTCATGGACAGGTGCACCGCTTATACGAGTATAGTTGTTTGCGGCTGTTTCAGTTATTTTTAGTTATTTATTTACCTATAGTTATATTCCATTTTCAAGGAATAAAAGCCTAAGGGCTGCATAGGTCGACCGCTCCATCATGAGAGATACAACCTCCGAGAAAACCTCTCTCAAAATCCTGAAAAATATTTTTGGGTGCATACAATTATTGATATCATTATGTCTGGGTTTTTGGGTGCATACAATTATTGATATCATTATGTCTGGGTTTTTGGGTGCATACAATTATTGATATCATTATGTCTGGGTTTTTGGGTGCATACAATTATTGATATCATTATGTCTGGGTTTTTGGGTGCATACAATTATTGATATCATTATGTCTGGGTTTTTGGGTGCATACAATTATTGATATCATTATGTCTGGGTTTTTGGGTGCATACAATTATTGATATCATTATGTCTGGGTTTTTGGGTGCATACAATTATTGATATCATTATGTCTGGGTTTTTGGGTGCATACAATTATTGATATCATTATGTCTGGGTTTTTCAAATTTAAAAATGAAAGATATTGTCTATGCAACCAGAGGTCAAAACTTTTTGCAGGCCGGTGGTCTGCCTAAGGCGGTCCCTTATGCATATTTGGTCGACATACAGTAAGCTTAACAAATATTTGAGACATGGAAATGTCAAATTTTGTGTTCCAATAAGCGTACAGGGGTATGCACCCATTTTAATTGGTTCCTGTGGTTCCTGAGTACAGCCGTCTCAGCAGACGTGACTGACAAGTGATTTATGCATCTGACATATGAGTAACAGGATACCAGAACACTGTAGAAATGTGATAATTTAGGTGGACCTTTCGATGTTGTTTCATCACCAAGCTTTGAATCTAGAGTGATATTGGTAGAAATTAAAACGCAATGATGGATTCAACAGTCAAGGTTGTCATTGAGATCATTGACACGGCGTCAGATGCTGCTAAAAAGGGGGTGTACACTAATTAGGGCATGTAAGCTTAATAGAACGAATACAGTATATATACATATGGCTGATGTGATTGTCTGAACATTACATTACCTGGAATCAGCCAGGGTGGTAATTATGAACAAGAAGGTTGCAGAATTGTTTGTCTTGACTCTTGAATGTTGGAAAATCGCAACCACACTGAACACCAGTGAGCTTTGTGGTTAAGTTGAACCAGCGTCCATTACATTGCCAATACTGTTTATAATCTGAACCAGCGTCCATTACATTGCCAATACTGTTTGTAAGCTGAATGTTTTATTTTAACGTAACATTTAATTTTTATCATTGCATTTACCTGTAATTTTATTATACATAGGTTTACGTATATATACCAGGATTTTGCTTGCTAACTTTACTTTGTCTGATTTATTTCTCTTAAATGCGATTTTGTGTTTCTTAGATATCTGTCGATTCTGTATATACCCACGAACGGGGGCATTAGGTGGATTTGATGGTGTATAAATAAAGTTTATTATTATTAATTCATGGGTAAAAAACTCAAACTGCAAACAATGTTTCCAACTTATTATAAAATAAAAAAAGAGGAAGCCTTCCTTTAAAATGCAACATACTACAAAAAATGTATTTGACCCCAAATATGAGGCCCAGTAGGTGATCTTACCTTTATGATCCAGTTTGGGATTCCCCACTCGGTTGTCATGAGGCGTCGAACCGTCAAGGCTCCTGAACGATTGTCAATGTTGCGGTCAATGACGTCCAGTGCTACCACGCTGGGGTTGAGAGGATTGGGGTATTTTCTCCATGCCGCTTGAACCACTGTTTCCCAGGGGTGGCTGGATAAGGGTGAAATACAGCGGCATTAATAGGGCTGAAATACATCAACAATGACTATGCGCTGGTGTCGCATATAAATGAGTCATTTATATGTGTACATGTCATTTAAAATGACATGTACATGTAGTAAAACATTCAGCTATTCTACGTAAGGGTACACAATAAAATTAGTTTGTTTTCCATCACGTGAGTCACGTACATTAAGGAATAGTGACAGTGGTTGTTTTCGGTACTCTGAGTAATTTGTTACCTCTTCAGATCTCACTGGATAATGGATATCACCTTACATATGCCATTAGTAAGATGTATCACTCACTGAGAATATGAATGTCCAACACAGTTAACATTTTGAAGAAAACTTAGGCATTTAACATATATATATCTTTGATATATTTTTATCATTATAAAAACAAATTTTATTTCCAAAAAGGTAATGCAAAGAAGTCATGACAACTAATTAAAGAAGTCCTGAAATGTAAATCAAAAGATTCAAACCCGAGCACAAGCTTCAACTTGTTGGACGGCTCAGAAACTACAAGCCCTAAAGACATAGCAAATAAGTTCAATTATTATTTTATACATGTGGCGTCAACTCTTGTTAAAGACATACCCACAACAGGTAATGATGACCCAACTGAATTTGTTAAGACAAATCCTAATAACTGTTTTTGTCGGCCCACGTGTCCCAAGGAAATTGATTCACTATGATGTAACTTTCAGTCTAACACATCTAGTGGCTTTGACAACATTGATCCACCTATTATGCAAGAAATAAGTCCCCATATTGCTCCTCTACTATCATATATTTTTAACAATTAATTTCCACTAGAGTGGTACCACATCAGTTAAATAGCAAAAGTAATCCCAATACATAAACAAGATCATGATGACCCGAATAACTTCTGTAACTATAGACCAATCTCTATCTTGCCATGTTTCTCATTCTCAAAAATACTGTAAATTCAGACCACATGACAGTGATGCGTGGTGTACCACAAGGCTCTATACTAGGGCCACTATTATTTATTCTCTACATCAACGACCTTTGTAACACATCAAATATAATGAACTTCTCTCTTTTTGCTGATGATACTAGTCTAATGATGATGCTGGACTATGCTGTTTTAGCAAACATTTTATAATTTTTTAGTAACTTTTACATTGTATGCACCTGCCCAGTTGAATTGCACCTGTGTTGCGACAATGCTGGTCGACCAGGCGTGACGTTGACAACATGTTGCTGGTCGACCAGGCATGACATTGGCAACAAGAACATTGAACAACCATCCCTACAGCATAATCACATACAATAGGACTGAGTTACTACTGATTATATGTGCCTCTGTGACCTGACTTTACCCAGCACTGGACAATTGTGTTGCAAGATGTGAACACTTGAATCTTCATCATCAGGGGCTGTAGGGCTGGCAAGTCCAGGAAAAGATTTATTGTTGTGCTGACTAATCCTTGCCCCCCCCCCGCCTGTTTACTGTGAGCCAAAAAGCCTGCCTACAAAATATGATTGCAGTGGATATTCACACATCTCCTACAATAACTGCATGTCTACTAAATACTTGGTCCATGAAATCTAAAATGGATCAACTGCTCAAGTTGCTTGATGACAACGAATTTGATTTCTAGCACTGACAGAAACCTGGCTGAGCCCGGGTGATGCAAGTTGGACAGAGATAAATGTGTTGTCACCAAAGGGCTACAAATTTGACCATAAACCTGTGGTGACACATCTGGACGAGGGGTTGGTGTCATCTTTCGAAATGAGTCAACTTGCCACAAAGACTTAAGATAATTTGAAGTGATGTGTCTTCAGTTGATATGTAGATCATACTCTTTCCGGGTATGTGTTATCTATAGTCCTCCACCTTCTGCCCGTAATGGTCTAAGCACATCTATGTTCATGGATGAATTCTCAGATTTTCTGCAGTGTTTCTACATGGGCCATGACAACTTGGTGATTGTCGGAGATTTTAACACACACATTGTTTTGTTGGATGATACAAAGACTGTACACATTCACAACATGCTAGAATCTCATGGTCTGCATCAGCATGTGAAGGAAAAGACACATTCACATGGTCACAGTCTAGACCTGATAATCTCAGTCAGAGTTGTACACTGCTCCAGCTGATGACTTGGATGGACTCGTTCGCCAGTATGACTCGGTCTTGCGCGGCTTGTTGGATAAACATGCTCCCGTAAGGCAGAAGACGATCACGGTGCGACCCGACGTGAAATGGTACAACAGAGTTACGCAAGGAAATACAGACACGTCGGAAATATGAACGTCTACGCCGGAAATCTGGACTTGCCAGTGCAGTCACAAATAACTGTCAAATATCACAGCACAACCTATTTGAAGTGAATCAGTCAGCATACAGAAAGGGCCACGGTACAGAGACTACACTGCTGAGAATCCAGAAAGATTTATTCTTATCTGCAGATAATCGGTGTGTCTCGTGTCAAGTCCTCCTTCACTTGTCTGCTGCCTTTGACACGACTGACCACCTGGTGCTTGTGTCACGTCTGTCTAAGAAGATCGGCCTTTCGTGCACAGCACTGTACTGGTTTACCTTGTATCTCGAAAACAGAAAACAAGCTATTAAGATTGGAGAAGCCATCTCGAGCGTGTCCATGCTGACATGCGGAGTGCCCCAAGGGTCAGTGTTGGGACCATCACTGTTCACCATATACAAGGCTGGTGAACTGGGTTGCCAAATCCGACAACATGGCACATGGATTTTCATATGTATGCTGACGATACGCAGCTCAACATTCAAGATCCCCAACACATCTGCTGCCATATCTCAGCTAGAAACATGCATTGCTAACATCAACGGTTGGAAGACAGCAAACAAACTTCAATTAAATGGTGAAAAAATTGAAGTTCTGTTCACGGGATCAGAGGCGCTGCGCAGAAAGATTATTAAAGCAACAAAGATCGACGTTGGAGACGCCCAAGTGACCGCCAGTACATGTGTCGAAAATCTTGGGGTAATGTTCGATGCTGGACTTACAATGGATCAACAAGTCAGTGCCATCTGTACATCAGTACTCTTTAATATTAGTTATAAAGCCTTACCCTATGTAGGTGTGTGTGCATAAATATGTACACATATACGTGATACATACATGTATGTTCACAGTTGATCCACACGTCGTTGTATGACACAGTTAATTTACCCTGATATTTATTATATGTGCTGATACTGTTGTTATCAACATCTTGCTTTAATGGTTTTTAAATGTATAAAATAGGAGAAAAAAAATATTATACGGGACGCAAGATTCTGCATCCTATATGCATAGAAAGAGTACCCAGACCCGTGCAAAATAATCGTTGCATCCCATGGAGATATGCATATCAATGATATATAACATAAAAATATACATTGATTATGAATGCCTTTAACTTGGTAGTTTATTACAGAATCGGTTCGTTTGGTATTTCTTTTCACGAGCCCTTCCAAATATCCCGTAGGCATATGCTTCCCAATTCTGAAGGGTGCCTAATCCTCCGTATGGCGCCATGCAGAAGGGCCTCTAGGGACTGAATCGTGAACCAGAATAGTGAGAATACCCTTCCAATCCGTGCGCATGTCCATCCAGGCTTCAGCGTTTGAGCGCAGTTGCTGTGCGTTTTAAGACTTCCTAATTTATTAGAGTTATAGCGATGAAAAACAATGCAATCTATGAACATTCTTTTGTCACCAATCATATGACGGACCATACGGCAGCAACAGAGAGTGCAAGCACTCTGATCCCGACTTCTATCCCGGGGTGGAGCGTGCCAGTCACTCGTCCAACAATCAAACCGATTTGATACCTCAGTGTGTTCATGCCATCATTCCACATTGTTTCAGATATACAGTACATTGTTATAAAATATTGATTTGAGGGCACTTTTGAGGCTGAAATAGTGCTCCGGTTTGCATCAACATGTGGGCCCTGGATTCTACAAGTCACAATTAAGTGTCCATAAAGTAATGCACAGTTCTATCTGCTGCCTATTGGTTATTCTAATGCTACTGTCATCACCACGGTCAGGTTTCCTGCCACCGAAACAAATTCAGGAGCCTTCCAAAGTTAGTCGTGCCTTCCTCGATATCCTTAGCTTAGCCTTACGAGATCTACCAATGTGATATTTACATGCAAGCCAAGGCATCTAGCAGACTAACATGCCCTATCTTATGGGAGGAAGGCTGCTCAACTATATAATGTCATTCTTATTGTAAGCAATTATTCATAATAATCACCACAAGAAAGTTAACGAACGGTCCTATGATGTGTATGTTAATTAAATCACTGTATCGCCCCATACAGTCATTGTGGCTATTCAAAGTACTTTTTAATCCAAATAATTACCTAACAACTTGTTTGCATTCAATTGGTGAAATGACTGTTTGTTACTAACTAGTGCTAGATTACACGGATCCAATCTTCCTAACCTCACACACTACACCTACGGTTGGCAGTCTGTAGACTTTGAATGACTATGACTTCAATGTGCTGTTTTGAGTAATGACATTTATAAAACATTATGAACATCCAATAACTGAAAAAATAATCCATGGAAACATCATTCTCGCTACAAGTAACTGCACTTGTGTAGAATCCGGACCCACCTTGATTTTGCCCTTATAACTTGAGTTTTGCCTAACTTTGATATCTCAGTGCGTTAGTTCCATTATTCAACATTATCCCAGGCATATTTACATTTAAGAATATTGTGTGTTAGCGCACTTTTGAGGCATAAATAGCGCCCCGGTTTGCATCAACATACACTGCTATATCGCTCATTTTACGAGCGTGATGCGGTAACGCACAACCGCAGCGGTGCAGACTGGGTCGCTATTTGGGCTTCAAAAGTGTGCTAAAACACAATATTTTTGTAATATAAATATGCCTGGGATGATGTTGAATGATGGAACTAACGCTCTGATGTATAAAAGTTAGGCAACACTCAAGTTATAACAGCAAAATCGAGATGGGTCCGGATTTTACACAAGTGCCCAAGTAACACTGTCACTGATACAATAGATCACATACATATTTATAATATGGATCTCTTTTGCAAGACTGCACATTTGTGTGTGTGTGGCACATATTTTGTTAAGAATACTGGTAACTGCTAAACCATTATACTGCTGACTAGAATGAAGCTTACAGGCAGTTGGCACTGTCGTGAACATTGTAACCTGGGGGCGTGCGATAGTGTAGTGGTTAGCACATCCGCCTGACATGCCAGCGCCCCGGACCGGTATGGTATATTTGGTGTAAAAACCTGGCTCTCAACATTGGGGACTGAGTATCCCTCGTGACTCGGAGATCACGTTAATGCCGGTCCCGTCTCAATTTGGGACGTAAAAGAACCACTGAGGTTAGTGAGGACGACAAGCACCCTGGCAGTGACCACCCTCAGTGCCAGCAAAGGTCGGCTTGGCGATAATGTTCTGAAAAAGGCTGGCTAGTTGAATGAGACCTCATAAGATCATAACATTGTAACCACAAGATATAAAGACTAGTCAGTTAATAGAACGTTGCCGAGTGCTGGAAACAAATAGGAAAACCTGCACTGTAACTTGTAAGTATAATATCGCTCACTCAGTCACCGACACTCGCGGTCAACGGAGACCATCATCTCCTCCTCGGCCAAACCATTACATTCTTAACCATATTCAATGCATATATATTATGTAAAAATACTGCAGATGCTCACTTAAACGTGTGTTCGGTTGTCCACAACTTCATTGTGACGTTGGTATTAGTGGTTTATCAACACGCAGTCACTGACCACGGTCCAAGTCCAACCGAAGCTCCGACCACTCACGCACAGACGGTGCAGCTTCAACTCAAAAATGTGTTATAACTGGGTCGGTCGAACGACGAACCGAATCGTGTTAAGACACGAAATAGTCACGACCCAATATTGGAGTCTCCAACATTCGTCTGTTAGCATGTATTGATGACACAGACTCCGGATACGACCTCTAAAAACAAACCCCAACACAGGTGAAACACCTGCATGATGTAATCAAAGCAATCTACTCTACGGAAAGGTCATGAAACGACTCGGGGGTACGAGCATTAGAATGTGAACGTCCGTATTATTGGGTAGAATCTTCGGAATTCTGTCCAATCAGAATACGTGTTGCTATTTTGGTTCGCCCGCTTCAGCCCCTCTGGGTGCCATAGCAACAGAGGCAAAGCAGGCGATGGACGCCAACTTGTGCACAGTAGTCAGTCAGTGTTATTAATTTAATTGAACCTGCAGAATCAATTAAAGTATATCGTAAGTATACTTAAGAATGCACGTTTGTTCTGTTGACGAAAAAAAACAACAGCTATCAAGTCTTAATCAAGCGTTCATGAGGCATTTTGGTCTATTTGTGAGTGGATCACATGGACGTCACGATGTGTCGACTCAATGTTTTCTTTTGAAACTGACAAGTTTCAGACTTCGGAATTAGATCTGCAACCGCCTCAGAAACGATAGGATGACTACATGTCAATGATGTTTGTTCCACCTTTGTTCAAACAATGCATGTGTCTGGAAATAAGTGTCTAGCTTTGTGAGAAAGTGTTGGTTCGTTATTAATTAAGTGTATATAAGTAATAAGACCATGCACTGCAGGTACTCCACGTACATACTCACAAACTCTGAAACTAAGACTTGACACTGCTTCCCCAGTGTAAATTTACCACTAAACACACAAAAGGGACATGCCCAAAGTGAGACAACATCACTGGCCAAAGTCATCCTTTAGGATGTTGTGCCAGGATATGAAACAAAACAAAATTCATTTACTAGATTAGTTAAGCCTTAGGCTTAAGGCTACTAAACAGGCTATAAGTTGGGCATGGCATATGATTTATTTATACCATTATGGTAACACGCAAAACATGGCCATTCTCAAGATGGCACTACACACACACATTTGTTATGATGTAGATTTGGAGATGTTTTTTAAAACATCCGGAACTAATCGGCACTCCTCGGAACAGCCGCAGAAAATATGCATAATGTTATGAACAATTGATTTATATCTGCCTCGTATATGGTACAAACCCTAAAACAAGTAAAAAAAACCTTAACCAATAGTGAAAAATAAAGGCGTTACTTTTCTTCCAGTGGATCGTAGATTATTCCCTCCCTGAAGGTTTAATTGGCATCCAGGATACATGCTGTCTGGTGGGAAAATATATAATTATACATAATGATATGAACATGGTTTCAGGACAAAATGCGATAAATGCCAATTCGGAAGACAATTATGGCTCCAGGGGCAAAATTTGGCATATCAAGGTTATGTGAAAATATCTAATAAATTCCTACTTATGTCACATATAAGGTCAAACACTTCTAATTTTGTTCTACTTTTTCACACAGGTTTACTGGCAAAAAACAACATGTTTTTATTATCATGGCAGACTTTTCATGATGCCCAACCTGAGCCTGTGCTGTACATAGTACTCTAACAGTTGGCTGCTAAACCTTCATATGGTATATCCTATGATGACCAATGTATTTATAATAGTATCCTAAATGTATGGTCTTTCAAGACTCAGGCTGTCTATAACAGGCCTCGACATTAACACTGGCCCGATGGCCCGGCGCCATTTTTGAAGCTGTCGGGCCAGTTCGGGCCACCAGTTCTTATATTTTACTGGCCCGATGGGCCACTGGATTCCGGTTCTGGAGCGCCACTGAGACGAAGCGGCGGTCACGGCACGACCGCGTCGGTTATTAGATGCAGTTCGCCAGAATTCTTAAACCCGACTCAGTTATAGGACATTGTAAACATAATGTAGATACTAATTCTGATCAATAATGAGTCCAAACTCCAACACTTATTATGCAGACGACGGCGTGCAAAGGGCCGCCAAAGCCATCGAATAAATTTTCTAACCACCGGCAGCGTAGGTTTTTATGACGAGAGACGCCATTTTTTAAGTCCCGCCGCGTCCCTTGGACAAACTTTGTACGGTAGTTGGATGCTGCCTCGTCTTTAGAATTATGCACGCTTTTTCTTCTCTAGATATATGAAAGGAATACAGCTTAAATCCAAATTTAACTAGTGGCTAAAGTGACAGAAACCAAATGTAACGCTGCGTCAGCAAGGGCAAGGTGAAGGCCACCTATTGTGGGTGGTGCCACCTAGTGAATGAACCGTAAAATAGTCTAATGCCTTGATTGACCTGTACATGAAAGCAGTGTCAACTCAACTACCGACTTGGACTGACTAGCTGTCATCACACTGGCCACACTTTATTTAAACTTGGCAAATACTGTATATATGCATCTGAGTACACACTTGAACAATATTACAATATTGTTAGCTTTGGACATCTCACTTTGAACAATCAATATGTGTATAGTAACTTCTAACAACTTTGTTGGTAACATTATAAAAAAGACTAATAATGTTTTGCACCTCAGAATGAGCGTATTTTTGATGGTAACACAAAATCCAGGCCAGTAACTTTCACAGGCGGGCCACTAACTTTTCAAATCTACTGGCCCCCTGTGCCAGTGGATTGAAAACCTTAACATCAAGGCCTGCTATAATATTACTATCTTCAAAGATTACTCCCAAATATTCAAATTTTCTGATTCAGGTATGTTCCCTTGTGTCTATGTTGCTTTGTTTGCAGTGATCCTGAGTGGCATTTGCCGCAGTGACCCGGTACCATGCCTATCGGACCATTTGGAGAGGTCATCGGTACCACTGGTACCCTTGATGCTCTCACTGATGTGTCCTACAAAACTAAGGTGATAGCACCCAGAAACCCAAAGCTGATTAAAGGCAAAGTACCTGAGCTGAAGGTAAGCAGTAAATCTCTGTACTGTAAATAAATGCTGGACATATATGTACCTCTTTCTAGTAACATTTGCAAATGTAAGCTAGTCTAAACATGAAGTCAAACATTTTATGTTAATTTTGAATCTTGTTAGCACATCAATGAAAACATTTCTTCTAACCCACGGATATGTAAGTTGTTATTGTGTATTGATGCCATCCTCAAACTGACAATTTATATTAATTATCTTAATATTTATGATTATAATTGTGTGTAATTTTCAGCTGAAACCATCTCAGTACATGTTCCAAATGTCGATGAACACTGAGCAAAAACTGGCAAATATGCACACGATCAACGTCCCTCACAAGACAGAGCTCCTGGATATGAGCGAGATCAGCCACCAGAAAGTAAGAGTCTTTTAATCATCCAGGGTCATCTAAGTGTACCAGAGCCACACTGTCTGTCTTTTTCAACATCAGTTTAACAATCTGTTGGTACATTGTTTGAAAACAAAAAAATTATGTAAGACTTTATTATTATTATTTTCCATTACTGATGTTAATATCCGAATTCCATTAGCTGTATAGTAGTAATTGATAATGATTTAAGGTATACAGTTTAGTGCATTAATTGCATCATGGTTTAATGCTTCTCAGCAAAGCTGATTTGTTATTGGAATGATCAAAATACTGAAGTGTGAAGTGTTCTGACCAGTCCTACCTGATACTTTAATAGTTATGTAGGAATGATACATTTGTGTATTTATTACTGTGAGTAGTATGTTGATCGTTGCTTCTGTTTGCAGGCTTCCAACATCAATATCGATGAGCCAATGTTCCAACCATTCCCCTCAGAAATCTTCTTCCAAAACTTCCAACCATTTGAGACATGTGAAGTGCCCTTTCAGCTCCGCAATAACGACAAGGTAAGAACATCAAGAGAATTAAATGTATTGATCTTTAACAATAACTTATTAAATATATGTACAACACTTGCAATGAGCTATTGATATAGTTTGCTTCATGGTTTAATGTGGATATCGACAATGGATTTACTTTTGGAAATTACAGGATAGATTTTGCTACCACAAATGTTTATTAATGGTCTTATTATTAAGTACTAAGTACAGTGTCATGTAAATATGATAGAGGGCACCTGCAATAAAATATTACAGGTCAGTATTCCAGTTTCATAGTGTTCTTTTCAATATCTCAAAATAATTGTTATCGTCCAGTTATTTTTTGCTATGTTTAGGAGTCAAACAAGCCTGATGTATGCATTTGTAGTGTAATTCACATGTAACTAAAAGTGAGAGAACACACTCTTTTATATAGCGGAAGTATTACTGGAAAATAGTTTGTCATATTTGTGGTCATATAATTATACTTATAAGCCTGTGAGTCCTATGGGTGGATGCCTCAGTGAGATCCAGAAAGCCCTTGTACTTGTACTGGAGAGACTCCAAGTACGAATACACTGTAGAATGATAATTTTTCTGGAATTATTTTTGAGGAACGAGAGAGGCAAATTTAATAGACTTTTGACACATTTGTTAGCATCTGAGACACTGTTGGTGTCAACTCTGACCTTGACATAGGTGCCGAGACTGGTGAAGGTGACACAGGAAAATTCTCCTTACTTCAACATCGTCAGTCCGTCCAACGTGGGTCACAAGGTCGGCCCAGGGCTTCCAACAATATTCAAGATACAATTCACTCCGGAAGAGAACAAGGTTGGATATCATTGTCTAATTTTCCTCATTATCACTGAAGCAAAATGGCACAACTGTTGGACACATGTGGAGAGTTTCGGGGCAAAATGCGATAAACGCTAATTTGGGTCAAATTTTTGACACGGTGAAATTTTGTAATTAAAATATATAAAAAAGATTTTGACCCATGCTATGAATCGATCACTGTGATTTTGTATACTTATTCCAATATCATGTACAAGTTTGAACGTTCTAAGGGTGAAGCTCAAAAATCAGTTTTTGTATAAAAAAAATACCAGGTATATTACGTTTTGCCCTGAATTAAATCATTCGTATGCTTTATGAGCAGTTGATGGGAGTGATTGTTACATATATTCATCGACATATTTGAATTACTGTTTTTTATGATTAAATTTGTCAATGTGTATGTATGAAAGTTCGAGGCTATATTTGGCGGAGATAGATCGTAGAAATTGGTGGTGCAGAAAAGTTGATAAACAAGTGGAATTACAGATTGATAAGTATTATTCTTGCCTTAATATCATTCATAAAGTTGCAATAAACATATATTGAGTAGCAGTTGTGCTTAAAGTTAGTTAAAGTATTTTAGAACACCTTAGTATAGTGAGTGATAATAGGGTAACTCACTTAGCCTTCGATAAGTTGTAAACAAGATTTAACAAACCTGATTATGTGGTAGAATATATAGGAGATAAAGTAACAACCATCAAACTACTTACATAAGATAATATCTGTGTAAGCCAGTACTTGCTAGATATTTTGATTAGGTAGCATTGTTGTTAAAACTAAGCAAGGGTGATAGTCGGGTGGCGTAACCTAAATAAATAAAGCAGCCTAACGTAACGTAATTGATTGTATTTAAATTAGATCACTACCGGTAATGTTAGCCTTCGTGACAGGATAAATAGTCGGCTGTGTAATTGAAATTTGTAAACTAAAGTGTGCTGTAGTACACAAGAAACAGTCTTTATAAAGACTAAGTTAGTTAAATTATTAAATAAATTCTGATCGGGATATGGCGCCTTGCAAGCGGCAAGTCAAGGCAAAGCGACACTTGGTGTGCGATCACTGCCACAGCTGGGTAGATTTTGCATTGTTCGGCTGTGGGAAGTCATGGGCAGAAACCATGGAGGAAGGATTCACCTTTCAGTGCATTGGGTGTTGGAAGGTGGAGTGTCTGCAGAAGGAGATAGTTAGGTTGACAGATATTGTGAAGGGAATGGAGATGGGAATTAGCAAGGAGGCAGGTCGAATGGAGAGAGACGACAGGGAGAGAGGTGAGAATACTGCAAGACTGAAGGAGAATAGCAGTGGCAAGAAAACTGAGGAAAGGAGATTGAGAGGAGGGAAGGTGATTGGAGGGGAAGAAATTGGAAAATTAACAACAGAAAACGGGACAAGCGTGAAGGTGACAGGGAAGAAAGTGACCGTAGAGAAGGAGGGAGGGAAGATGTGATGGGAGAGGAGAGAAGAAAATGAGACAGGACGAAAGATGAAGGGATGAAAGGAAGTGAGAGCAAATGTGATAGAAGAGAAGTCGATAAAAGGGACGCTGACAGGAGGAAAGGTGACAAGAGAAAAAGCGACAGGAAAGAATGGATCGGAAAAGAATGTGACAGGAGAGAAGACGACAGGGGGGAAATACATCAACAAGACAGATGCAAACCGAAGAAGGAGCTATTCTAAGGCAATGATTGAGGGGGCAATGAGGAAAGAGAGGGTGTTTTGGGCAACTCCGTTATGAGAAAGATGGACAAGACACTGAGCGAGGGGAAAGACGTCATTGTTTGTCTACCGGGGGCAAGGATTGAACATGTCACTGACAGGGTAGAGAAGGTACTGGGACATGGCAAGGGGGGTCTATACTGGTACATGTAGGAACAAATAATGCAGACAGGGAGGGAACAACTGCGATAGTACAGAAGTATAGACAGTTAGTGAGGAAGCTAAAGAAGACAAGAGTTGAACAGGTTATTCTGTCAGGAATTTTGCCAGTAATGGGAGGAAGGGTCCATCTTAGTGGAAAGGGGGCAGCAGTTTTCTCAGAAAACCTGCTGCGATCTGTTGACAGTGGGACAGGTTGCATCTATTTAAACTAGATTCGCAGGGGGGACTCACAGAAAAGCCTGAAAATGGAGACATAGATAAAGACAGCACAAATAAATCAGCAAATAACAGTCTGGAAAACTCTTCTGAAGCTGGATATAAATGTGTTTGTTTAAATGCAAGGAGTATAGTAAATAAAAGAAATGAACTAAACATTACGGTAGAAGATATTGACCCTCATATAATAGGTATAACTGAATCCTGGACCACCACCGATATATCAGATGCTGAATTGGGACTGACAGGATATGTAAAGTTTAGAAAAGATAGAATAGGAAGAAAGGGAGGTGGAGTTATTTTATATATTAAAGAATCTATCCAGGCTTATGAAATAAAATTAGAAAGAGAAGCAGATTGCGAAGAAGCCGTTTGGTGTAACATAGTTACAGGAAACTCACCGTTAACAGTTGGGTTAGTTTATCGAAGTCCAAACATAAGCATAGAAGAGAATGACAAAATACAAAACGCTATAAGGGAAGTAAGCAAACGGGACTGTATTATTATGGGGGATTTTAACCAAGGGCATATACAATGGAAATCTCTTCAGAGTATGGGGAGTGAGGACCACAAGTTTTTTGTTTTAGTTCAAGATACTTTCTTTTCTCAACATGTGCTAGAACCAACCAGGGGTGAGAATGTGTTAGACATAGTTTTGTCCTCACAGAATGAATTAGTTGACAATGTCAAGATATGTGAGCCACTGTGGAGTAGCGATCACAACCAGATACATTTTACCATCAAAGTAAAATCAGAAAGGAATAGTAAAAAGCAGTATAGGAGAAATTTCCACAAAGGAAGGTATAAGGACATGAGGAAATATTTAGCAAAGATAGACTGGGATAACACACTGAAAAATAAGACAGCAACAGAATGCTGGAATATATTAAAGAGTGAAATTAAGTGCATAGTCGATAAATTTGTACCCTTCAAAAAACAAGGAAAACGGTCCAAAAAGAAACACTTATCGAAAGAAGCCATTAGAAAAATTAAGTATAAACAAATGATGTGGAAGTCATATAGATGTACTGGAAATGATGAAGACTACAACAGTTATAAAGAAGCACTTAACCAAGCTACAGCTGAAATTAGAAATTCAAAGAGAAGCTATGAACAACAATTAGCTAGTAATATAAAACATGACAGCAAGAGTTTTTATGCGTATGTTCGAAGCAAACAGAAAGTTCAAGATAAGGTCGGTCCTCTAGAAGATAGTGCTGGAAATATAATATCAGAGGAATTCTTAATGGCAGAAGACCTGAATGAGTACTTTAGTTCAGTGTTTACCAGAGAAGATATTAGTTCACTGCCAGTACCAGAGGCTAAGTTCAAGGGGGCAGATTCAGACTATTTAGGACAATTAATTGTAACCCCGGAAATGGTAGCTAAGAAAATAAGGGCTATGAAGGATAATAAATCACCTGGAGTGGATGGGATTCCACCCAAACTACTATTGGAAATTGTAGAACAAATTAGCGTACCGCTTGCAACAGTTTTCAATTTGTCATTAGAAGAGGGAGTGGTTCCTTTAGAATGGAAAGAGGCAAACATTATACCGTTATTTAAAAAAGGTTCGAGAAACAAGTCAGAGAACTATAGACCAGTGAGTTTAACATCAGTGATTTGCAAATTATTAGAAAGACTAATTAAAGATCACATGGTGGATTTTCTTGTTAAACAAAACTTGATAAACCCATCTCAACATGGTTTTTTAAAGCGAGGTCATGCTTAACAAATATGTTATGTTTTTTGGAAGACATCACTAAGTGGGTAGATGAGGGATCACCAGTAGATATTGTCTACTTAGATTTTCAAAAAGCTTTCGACAAAGTACCACATCAAAGATTACTGCTGAAACTAAAGGCCCATGGCATAGGAAATGGTATAATAAACTGGATAGAACAATGGCTGATTGACAGAAGACAACATGTAGTAGTTGATGGGGAGGCTTCAAACTGGAAATCGGTATTGAGTGGGGTACCACAGGGATCAGTATTGGGACCTATATTATTCTTAATATATATCAACGATTTGGATGATGAAATAACAAGCAAGGTGTTGAAATTTGCGGATGATACAAAAGTGTTTAGAAGGATTAAAAGTGATGGAGATAGACAGCATTTACAAGATGATCTTGACAGGTTGATCAAATGGTCTGAAAAGTGGCAAATGCTGTTCAATTTTGGGAAATGTAAATGCCTCCACACAGGACATGGGAACGAAGAAGTAGAATATACAATGGGGGGTACTGTACTAAGTACTACTGTAAAAGAAAAGGACTTAGGGTTAACCATTAGTGCTGATATGAAGGTTTCAGAGCAGTGCGGAATTGCAGCTTCAAAGGGAAATCAAATCCTTGGATTAATTAGGCGAAACATAACGTATAAGAAAAAAGAGCTAATAATACCGCTGTACAAAACAATAGTTAGGCCTCATTTAGAATATTGTATTCAAGCGTGGAGGCCATATCGCAGGAAGGACATAGATATGCTAGAAAGAGTGCAGAGGAGAGCAACTAAAATGATACAAAAACTGAGGGATCTTAGTTACGAAATACACCTAAAAAAATGCGGTTTAACAACACTAGAGACCAGGAGATTGAGAGGAGATCAGATAGAAGTGTTTAAAATATTGAATGGTTATGAAAATATTGATAGAAATATTTTTTTTCAGTTAAGAAAGATAGAAGGACTAGAGGACATGAAGTTACATTAGCAAAGGAGCAGAGTAGATTATATATAAAAAAGTTTTCATTTTCACAAAGGACTGTAAATGAATGGAACAGATTATCTGATGATTGTGTGGGTGCTAGTTGTTGTATCTAATGGTTTAGATATAGACTCAGTCAAAGTCGTATTTATGCAGAACGATAACTGTTCATTTATTGACTCGCACCAGCGCACTGCGGCTTTTACATAAATTCAAATCTTGGGACCGTGTGTCCGCATCATCAACACTACGTCATCCATCAGGTGACAGGTGGCTCATTATAATAATATTGTAAACACAACATTCTTCCCCTACTTGGAATTAAAGTCAGTACTGGGCTCATGCAAATACTAAAGTTCGAAATACGCTTATACTATGTTAAAAATACAATCATTAATTATACGATCGATGTAGAGGAGGGGTTACTAGCACATCACTCTTTGATGAAGTGTTAAAAGCGTATTCACATAATCAACGTGTGTACAAACGTGAAATAGAACTAGAGGAGAGGTTGCCAGCACATCACTCTTTCTTATTCAGTGAAATCTTTGAACCTCACGGGCGGTTTACGAAACCTGCTGGAACGTCGAACGACTTGCGACGACAGGCATGGCTTCAGCATTGGTCTTGCGAGCATGTCGTCGCGTGTGTCGTCGCATGTGTCGTCACGCGTGTTATCGCGCGTGTTATCGCGCGTGTTGTCGAAATCGTCGGCGTCGTTATGGTACGTGTCGTGTGGTAGGGAATGTGTCGCATTCAATCGTTTGAAATGCGAGATGTTTCGTGTGATCGTGTACATCCCTCTTTTAGCTGTTACAAGAGTTCCTGTACGTCGTACGACTTCGAGTGGTCGCGGGTCGAATGGTGTTGTTAACTTGTTTCTCCGAGGTTGTCGGACGAGAACCATTTCCCCAACTTGTAGTTGAGATCGCTTTGCGTTTCGTCGTTTGTCAGTGTAGACTTTCGATTTCGCTTTGTTGTCTGTGTCGCGACATCGCAGTTTCTCATGAATCTCGGAAGCGCGAGTCTGTTGTGGGAGTTGTGGGAGTGTGACGTTTAGTTTCCTTCCATACAGTGCTTCCGCGGGCGATACACCTGTCGTACAGTGTGGTGTGGCGCGATATTGCCGAAGGAAGTTGTACAGCTCCTGTTTCCAACTCCGTTGTTCCACGTGTGCCGCTCTGATGGCTTTCATTAGAGGAGCCATAAAGCGTTCTGCCTCGCCGTTAGTGCACGGCCAGATCGGGGTTATTTTCTTGTGTTCGAACCCGAGATAGTGTGCGAACTTGGTTAGTTCACTGCAATGGAACGGCGGGCCGTTGTCTGATTTGAGTACATCTGGGATGCCGTGACGAGCGAACATGCTGTCCAACTTGGGGATCACGGTGGAGGCTGCAGTCGACGTGACTATCTCCACCTCCGAGAATCTGCTGAAGTCATCAATGACTACTAGTATCAGCTCGCCTGTAGGTAATGGTCCCAGGAAATCAACTGACAGATTCTTCCATGGTGCTGACGGAATCGGCGTTGGGGTCATCGGCTCAGGTGTCATGGGTGTGCTAATTGTAGCTTGACAAGCCAGGCAACTTTTGATCTGCCTCTCGGCCATGCTGTCAATTGCGGGAAACCAAACTTTCTCGTGTAGTAACATTTTTGTCTTCACAACACCCTGGTGACCCACGTGTGCAAGTTCAACTGCTCTTTGCTGTAGAGTAGACGGCAGTATGATACGGGTACCTCTTAGTACGATGCCACTGCATGTTGTCAGTTCGTTTTTGACATGGACGTAGTCGTGAACGAGTGTGTCGTCCCAGCGACCAGTTTGTATAGCCCTGGTGACGGCTTGCAGAACTACATCTGTCGCCGTCTGCTCTTTGACCTCAACAGCGGTCATGGCTTTTGGGATAGCTGCATTGCAGATGTATCGCACGTACTCCTCGGTCGTGTCGGTTGCTCCTTTCGCATATGGGTGTCGGCTTATGTAGACGCTGACTCTTGAATATTCCGAGTAGTGGCTGGTGATCTGTGTAGGTCGTGAAGCTTGCACCGTACAGATATAGGTGGAAATGCTCTGCACTCCAAACAACTGCTAGCATTTCACGTTCTGTTTGAGAATACCTTCGTTCGACGTCTGAGAGTGCTCGGCTTGCGTAGCTGACTACCTTTCCACTTTGCATGAGAATAGCCCCTAAGCCGAGAGGGCTGGCATCGACGAATACTTCCGACGACTTGTTGGGGTCGAAGTAGGTCATCGTGTTCGTCAACGCGTGTGTTAGCGCCTGGAACGATTGTTCGTGTTTAGGCTGCCAATTCCACAGTTCATCTTGTTTGGTCAGTTCTCTCAGTGGTGCAACGATGTTGGCGAAGTCGGCATTGAATCGAGACACGTACTGCGCCATGCCAAGTAGAGAGCGTACTTCTGATGGGTTTGTTGGTCGACTCGCCTTCGAAATTGAATCGAGTTTCTTCGGATCATCACACAGTCCATGCGCACCGAAAACGTGTCCATAGAAAGTGACGGTTGGCTGCGAGAATTTGCATTTTTCTCGGTTCAGGCGAACGTTGTTTTCTCACAATCTGTCTAAGAATGCTCTCAAATTCGCATCGTGTTCTGCAGGCATCTTGCCGTGGACGATGATGTCGTCTGAAATGTTTCTGCATCCATTCAGGCCGTGTAGAAGTTCTGCGATCGTATTCTGAAATATTTCCGAAGCGGCGTTAATGCCAAACATTAACCGCTTGTACCTGTAGAGAGCGACGTGTGTGCTGAATGTCGTGATGTGTCGACTTTCAGGGTCGAGTTCCAATTGATGATATCCGGCTCTCAGGTCGAGTGTGCTGAACATTGTCGCGCCATTCAGATCTGTTATTAGGTTATCGATGGTGGGCATTAGATGTTTCTCTCGCTTTACTGCTTTATTGGCTTCTCGCATGTCCACACATATGCGCACGGCTCCCGTCTTCTTTGGCACAACGACAATCGGACTCACCCACGGCGTCGGCCCGTCCGTCTTCTCGATCACGTCGTCTGCTTCGAGTCGTGCTAGTTCCTGTTCAACGTCCTTACGTATGTGGAACGGTATGCGGCGATGCTTTTGCTGTTTTGGCGTGACAGTCTCGTCAATGTGCAGTGTGATCAGCCTGTCCTTGACCTTTCCCATTCCTGCGAATAGGTCGCTGTAGTCCTCTATGACCTTGACCTTGTCGTCATCAGCTATCGTGATTTGTCTCACCATCGTCAGTATCTTAAGGTTCTCGGCTGCTGCATAGCCAAGCAAATTTCCACTGCTGCCTTCAATAACATGAAAAGGCACTGTTAGTTGCTCACCATTATGTTGCAATTCGAAGTTCGCCATGCCAAGCACAGACAGCGGCGTTGTCGCGCCGTGCGGGAACACGCGAGTTGTCGTGGGCTGCAATGCTAGCTTCACATGTAGGCTGTCATACGTGTGCGATTCAAGAATGTTAACTGATGCTCCTGTGTCGACTATCATTTCTACCTGCTGACCTTGAACCTGGATGAGACGTTTTGGGATGTGCTGCCTTCCCAGAGCGACGTGGACTTGCTCGTCTGTGCACGAAGTGAACACGTACTCTCGTTCGTCATCGTTGGTAGCAGCGTGTGTTGTCACAGTGTTCGCAACCGGATGTCACGACATTGGACGCGATGCATGCTGGGTAGCGCGCTGTGATGATCGACAAACTAATTCAAAATGGCCGACCTTGTGGCACGCATTGCACTTCCTTCCTCGCGCCGGGCAACCAGAACGATGTGGTAGTTGATTACCGCAGTAATTGCAGGCATTAGCATGTCTGCTTGTAGCATTGGAGCAATTGGTCGAGTTGTAACGCTCACCTCTGTTGCCAAAATTGCGATTTCTTGACGTGTGTCTTCCCCTGGCTGACTGAAGAAGTTGTGTTGATTGGACGATCAGCTTTCGTCGCACCTTCGACGGCGCTTGCTTGTTGTTCGCTCAACTCGAGCGCTCTAGCGGCGGCGATCAGCCTGTCTAGCGATAGATCGTCCTGCAGTGCACGTCTGCGTAGCGGCTTAGATTGACATGCAAAAATGATTTGGTTAGCGATCTCCCTGTCAACGTTTGCAAAGTCACAGGATTTTGCCAATTTGCGTAGCTATGTTGCGTAATTGTCAATCGTTTCCGTCTCATCTTGTGCAGCTTGGCGAAAGCTGTAGATCTCGAAAGCGGTGTTCGTTTTCGGCGTGAAATAGTCAGTCAGTGCGTTGGCGGCTGCTTGGTAAACATTGACGTCATCAGTAACGTCAGGCACGATCAGCATGTCGAATAGCTCGTCGACTTCGTGTCCCGTGTAATGGAGAAGCAACGCGCGCATGCGCGTCGTCTCGCTGACTGCCATGGCCGTGGTCAACCTTTCAAAACGGTCAAGCCATTTCCTCCAACGAGGTCCCAAATTGCCATCCATTCGCATGTCAAACTGTGCGAACGTGGGTAGAGCCATTGTATACGTAGCAGTGTGTTTTTGTGGAGTTATGAGATCAGCTGTTGACGTAGTAGTTACAGCCGTGTTCATGCCGCACGCCAGAAGTAGCAATGACGTCAGCAGAGCGAGCACCGGTCTTGTTGAAAACGGCGGCGTGTTCTGTTCATAAACTCACAGTTTAGAGAATTCCAGTCCAACTCCGTAGCTCGTTTCCACTGCATAGGCGTCTGTGGGTTGTAGTGTACCTCGTCGCCAGATGTTGTATCTAATGGTTTAGATATAGACTCAGTAAAAGTCGTATTTATGCAGAACGATAACTGTTCATTTATTGACTCGCACCCGCGCACTGCGGCTTTTACATAAATTCAAATCTTGGGACCGTGTGTCCGCGTCATCAACAACAGGTGACAGGTGGCTCATTATAATAATATTGTAAACATAACACTAGTAGCATGAATATGTTTAAAAATAAAATCGACACATACCTCAGACGGGCGGGATACACATAGATAAAAGGGTCGGACTCTCGATAAGCCAAAGGGCTTCCTTGTCCACCTGCCACCTAGAGTTAATTCTCTGGGTGGCAATCTTGTTAAATCTTGTTAAATCTTGTATGTATGAATACATCCAGGATATAATATGGCTGCTGTGGATATTAATTTTGTTGTATTTCTTATTTGATTATATTCAAATGTGGATTCTCATTTGACTGCAGGACTACTATCACCAGCTGCTGTGTATCACGGAACGAGAGAAGTTTGTTGTCCCTGTCAGGGCAATTGGGGCCCGGGCCATTGTCGACTTTCCTGATGAGGTTGTCTTTCCAACGGGACCGGTGAAGAACCCAATCACAAAGACCCTTCTTGTGAGGAACATCGGCAACCGGGATGCTAAATTCTCACTGAGCACTGACAGGTATGTAGCTGTGGACTTTGATAGTATACAATGAATTTATTTAGGAAATTTAGCAGCAAGCACTTCGTTTTATCAAGCTGTGTATAAAAAGTATATTATTTTAGTTGTCTTTAAACATGTGGTAGTGACATTTGACAAAGGCTTGAGTGTATTATTTAATACACTTCAGTTACACTTTGTTGCTATTACTGTGTGAAGATGATTTGTACACAAATACCTACCAGTGTCTATAACCAGGTACTCATTCATAGAGCTGAATGAACTTGATCAATAAGAAGTGCATAAACTTGCCCAAGGATTGAAATGACAGCAATGGGATTTTAACCCAGAATATCTCTTGATTGAGAATCCAGTGCTCTAATACAATTACGTTGCCCCACAGGTCTGATCATGTTTTTAAAGTTTTTGTCACACCAAGTTCTTTGATCTTGCAGTGTGATGATAACTTTGATTCTGTGTCTCAGTGTGCGCACATGCGTATTGTTTTCCAGACCATTCTCTGTGGGTTGCATCAATTACACGTTGGCGCAGAATGCAAGTACACAGATCCATATAGAGTTTCAGCCAGTGGAAGTTGGTGATCACCAGAAGGAGTTAGTGATACTGTACGACACAGGTTTGTGTGATTCTGACTTACTCTTGGTGAACATTCTGATTTGATTGATGAGTTTTTTAGATCCAATAGGGCAGCTCAGTAATTTCCATATCCTGTTGTGTTGTGTAAAGGGAGAAACTTATGGCGTGGTTGTTAAATCTCCTTCAATTCATTGAACCCACCATGAATCGGGTTTGATGGTATTCAGACTTGTAGTGCCTGAATAGTTTAAGTTATATGTGCAGTCGGTTTGGTAAAAGAGTGTAACACTTGTTAAAACCATTGAAAGAATTAGCTTTAATAATTAAAGTGGGTAACTTGCAAAAATATTAATAGCTTGCATGTTATCAACAAATGTAATTTAAAAAATTGCACAAATAAGCTAGCATATTGTATTGGATACTAGACCAGTGTTTTTTTAAAGATTCTGAAACAAGACACACAAATAAATCAAATTGAAGAGTTACTTTTAAATAACATCAAAGGTTTAGTTCAGTTTTGTGTCATGTTTGAAGTGTAAAAAGTTTGCCTTCACAAAAAAATACTTGTGACTTTTCATCGCAGGAGAGAAGGTTTACGTGAGCCTGTACGGTGCTGCCACCAATGCCAATGTGCGCCTGGACAAGAACTCGATACGCATTGAGAACACGTACATCTCAATGGCCAATCAGAGGATGGTCATCATTCACAACCGCAGCAGTGTCATTGCTCACTTCCGGTGGACGGAGTTTGCAACACAGATGGAGGAGGATCAACAGAAAGATGAGTGAGTGATGGGGGATGGGAATCTGGCTGTAGATAGTGTGATTGTTGGTATAATAATACTCAACACCTGGCTAAATATTTGGTTAAATAGTGTGTTTAATTACATGTATTGTTTGCACAGACAATCAGGCGACATTTTAAGTGAGGCATGTCATAGCAGTGCATTACCTGGGTGTTCTGTTGGGAGGTTGTAGCTACATCACTAAACAGACATCATATGATAATAATAAACATCTATAGCACCTATATGTCTCAGGAACCTCCGCTCAGGGGTGTAACACGTAAGAATCATTAGTAGGCAGAATCGTGACTAGGAACAAGCAAGGGTCATCATTAGATTGCCAAAAAATTTGGGTGGGAATGCAATTGCAAACAAATAAGTCATGAGGTTTTTTTTACAAAAGGTGGCTATAGTTTCATACAATTTAAAGTGATGGTGAAAAAGGTAAGTTCTTATATAGCACAGTATCCAGTCCTTAGTCCTTAGGCACTTTACACTTTATTTCCTGACAGATCTGTTCAATTGAACACCATCTCAATTTCTCTGGGAAGCATGTGTGAAGACTATTTGTACACAAAGATCAATATGTCTTATGTGTTCTTCAGATACATGACTTCTCTGAACCTGGATGAGATCACGGAAAAGGACAAGTTTATGGAGGAATGCATTGCAGACCCTGCACTCCGAGACAAAATGTCCATTCTAAACCGCACTTTCCAGAACAAGAAAAGGGTGAGTATAGTGCTGGAATCACAACAAGTAGTTTAATAGGACAGTAACAGCAGTGGTCAATCTTACTGCACAACAAATCAAATATTCAAAAACTGCTGATACATTGTTCAAGATATATATTGGAGGGAGTACAGTTAAATTCTGATAGTTGTTAGAATTGTGGTCAACTTCTTTCTATTCTCACTGCCTGGGTGAAAAGTATGCTCCATTTGTGTTATAGAATTAAAAATGGTTTGGTTAGGATAACTTATAGTTAATTACCAGGCATATGGTGCAGCATGTCTTTTCACCAGAGATCACAAACAAGAACGTGTTGATCACTCAGGATGTTCAACCCTAACTCAAATAGATCATGTATCTATAGTCATCAAATATAGGTGTAGTCCATCTTGTAATGTAGTCACAAGAAGTCTGTGACAATGATATAATGTTACAAGTTTGTTGCTTACAGATGATAGAAAGAGACCGGATGGTATTTCTTGATGAGGCCATCAAAATCGAACCACTTGAGGGAGATATATGGCCCAACTCATCGGCTGAGATAACAGTGATCTTCAAACCAGAGCAGGCACGCACTTACACATGCATCACATTTTGCGACGTCACCGGCCGTGAGACACGCCTTCCATTGCGTATCCGTGGTGATGGTATCGGGCCCAAAGTTCAGTTTGCTCATGACATCGTAGACATTGGGAACATCTTCGTTAACTCAACACACGTCTATGAGGTGGTTCTGGCAAACAAAGGGGACATTGACGCCATCTTCTCTCTAGTGCCTCCACAGACAGTGTTTGGACCGTGTTTCCACTTCAATCCTTCTGAAGGCATCGTGATGCCTGACGGACATCAGGCAATCGAGGTCACCTTCAACAGTGCCGTCATTGGCGACTTCAAGGAGGAGTTCAAGTTCCAGATTGACGGATCACCGAGTAAACTGAGGATCATGTTGACGTAAGTCGTCTTTTCATTGACATTAATGGCTGTTCATAAGGGATCATCTCAGAACGTTGATGTCTGATATTAGACAAAATTACTTCATCTTGCCTCAGCCCCCCACACCTTTAAAACAAAAGTTTGTAAACATTGATATGATTATATCAATATATTAACAGTGTCTGTCGGTAACATGAAATATCAATGTCCGATACAGGATGAAAACTGCCTCTGAAAAAAACTTCCCTCCCCAAACAAAACTAATTTAATCTGATATCGGACGTCAACATTCTGAGATGATCCCAACAACATGTTCTATTGGCCTAAGATCATTGCATAACATAATTGTTTATAACTGAATTAATCTCGTATTCACCCAGAACAGTTTAGCCAGCTTAACTTTAGACCAGTCTATATAAACATACAATTATATGTAACACTAGCTGTCATTTCTACGATTATTCCAAGCTACATAATTTTTGTTGGATGCTATGTTATATATATATATATATATGCGCCAACACAGCTTTTGTATATCTGATTAAGCACAAACATGTAAAAACACCAGATATCAAATTACTGCTTTTATATATTTTTAATATTGCCAAGAACTAAACCGGCTCTAGCAAAATTTAGCACTCGTTAATAATTGACAGTGTGTAATAATTATGATTTGCATAACATGAACATTACTTGGGGAACTTATGAATGTGATGTTGTGTATTTTAGTGGATCTGTGATTGGACCGACATTTCACTTTGATAAGCCAAAACTGACATATGACCAGGTGTCATTTGGTATGTATCTTAGTATTCTTAATTTGTTTATGTTTAACCAACATAATGGATAGCAATAAACTGTGTTGAACTCTGTAGTTGCTAAATGTAATAATTTTTACTTATTTTATTTATTTTCTGACACCTTTAAATGGACTGCACAATGAATTTCATTGGTTAACTGAAAGCTTGTTTTCTGGACATTAAAACAGTTTTATTGACTAACTATGGTGTAATAATATTTGATAATTTACAACATCTTGGTTGGTTAACACTTAACACATTAGTTTTCTTTCAATGTGTCTTACATTAATCCCGGGAAGTTTTGCACCTGATGTTCAACCTGTCTAGGAGAAAAATTTTAACATACTCCCCCACATACATGCACAGGTGCACACACATGCACGCATGCACTCACACACACAGACACACACACAGACACACACACACACACACACACACACACACACACACACACACACACACACACACACACACACACACACACACACACACACACACACACACACACACACACACATGCTAGCTCAGTCATAGTTAATTGTCTTCCATAACTATCACTCTGTCTTGTTGCCTGTAGGTTTTGTAAACACGCTTGAGGCAAACCTGTCCAACACCTCCCTCATTCCCATGACCTTCGCCCTGCGTGTGCCCGGGGATGGGATGGGAGAGAACATCTCCAAGATGACCCATTATGACAGCACGATTGTGGAGACGTCTGTCACAGTGCCACCGCAAGAGTTTGTGATCACACCGTCAACAGGTGTCCTTGAACCCAAGTCAAGTACCAAGGTGTCGGTCGCTTTCTGCTCCAACACCGTCAGGAAGTACGACCTCTCTCTTGTGGTTGATGTCACAGGAGTTGGCCCAGAAGTACTCTCCCTGCCGATCTCAGCCAGGTATCTGTTCTTTGTCCATCTGAAGTACAGTGGAACCTAACTTTATGGTCACCTCACTAATACAGCCACCTTGCAATTAAGATCACCCTAGGACAGGCCCATCTTATTGCAATAACAGGAAAGCATAGGAAATTAGTTCCGCTAATATGGTCACCTCTCCAATCAGGTCACTTTGGTCCAGTCCTGAGGTGACCTTAACAGTGAGGTTTCCCCGTACTTGATGTGTACCTGAGGTACTTGATGTGTACCTGAGGTACTCCTCCAGTCCATCTAAGGTACTCTTTTTATCTAGCTGAGTTACTAGTGTTGTCCATCTGAGGTAGTTTCCCCATCTGTCTGAGGTACTCTTCTCTTCGCCTTTTCTCCCTGTATCCCTCTTTCCAAACATCCCTCCTTAATCATTCAATATTAAAAAAAAATATTTGACTTCTTGATCACCTTTTATTTAGTGTTCTCAAACCACATTCTTTAAGTGTTTTTTCATAACTAACATGTGTGATTTCAGGGATAATTTTGGTTGCACTCCTAGTCTCTTTCGTGGTTGTACCTAGACGGATATATCACATTTTATATTCCTGTAGATATGATATTGTGGCACAATCTGTCATTGGATGAAATTCAGATTAATAAATAAAGTGGAAACAAGAATATGTACTTCTGACATCTAATTTATGAGAGCTTAACAAGTGGTTGCACCAGTCTGAGATTGTTTTCCATCACAAGTAATTGTTGAGTGCAGATAATGCTATAGCCTAATGGTAAGAGTGACCATGACGTTGTGTTTTCTGTGATTGGCAGGTGCATTGTGCCCAGTATCCAAGTGTTGACCCCTGTACTCGACTACGGCCGGTGTTTCATCAACCATCCCTATGAGCATCATGTCCGCTTGCGCAATGACACTGACCTGCCAACCAAGTATGAACTGGTCAGTCAACTGGACATGCAGGATGCCCCCATCCTTTATAGCAGTCCACAGCCAAAGGTGAGTGTTCAGCACCACAGGAACATCTTTATATTAATATGCTAACTTGATTGATTTGGCTAGATAGGACGAACGTGTAATAGGGTTTTCTACATAAATTATGAAAATGCATCCTCGCAAGCCGGGGGTGACTACATACAATGCCCCTGGCAGATCTCCTATGCATTGTATGGAAGTTAGCTGAATCAACTTCATAACTGACTTCGTCTGTCGTGACTCGGTGCCACCCGTGAGAACAGTAGACACCCGACTGATCCGTGCTCTAGTTCCCTAGAAGCCCTCAATTTCTGGGAATCCCAGTATAATTCGACCATTCTAACTAGCTGCTGAGCAGTATTGTGTATTCAAATAACTATGTTCACTTCCAAACTTTCCACCAGAACTTCCTGGCAAGCAGTGTTATTAGCTAAGCTTATCTTCAGTGATTTGTAAGGCAATCTGCCAGGGGGCAGGTACTGAGACTAATGTAATCAACAGTACCCCTTGGCAGCATGCGAGGATGTCAAAATGGTCTCAGTGCTTTTATTTTGTTGTCTAGTCAACAAACAAAACACATGTTATATGTGATGGTATCTTCTTACTGTTAGGTGTAATGTGGATGTTCGCTGCAGTGCAATTGTTCTGGTTGCAGGGCATTCTTGAGAAGCACTCTGTCACTGAAGTGCCCCTCGTTATAACCCCTCAGAGACTGGAAGAGATGGAAATCACCAGTAACTTTGTCATCTTTGGCAAGCCAGAGATGCCTCTGGTAAGTGACAAACAGGCAGAAAGTCTTGCCAGAACTTATCATGTCTCAGCAAGAACATGGGAAATCTCATTGTGTATTTCTTGTGTGTTTACAACTGAAAACATCCAGTGTTATATATATAATTGTGTATTATAACCGTGGACAGAACTGGACACATTCAGACTTTTGTCTCTTTGTGTATTACATGAGTGGACAGAAGTGGACAGAACTGGACACATTCAGACTCTTGTCTCATTGTGTATTACATGAGTGGACAGAAGTGGACACATTCAGACTCTTGTCACATTGTGTATTACATGAGTGGACAGAACTGGAGACATTCAGACTCTTGTCTCTTTGTGTATTACATGAGTGGACAGAAGTGGACACATTCAGACTCTTATCTCTTTGTGTATTACATGAGTGGACAGAAGTGGACACATTCAAACTCTTGTCTCTTTGTGTATTACATGAGTGGACAGAAGTGGACACATTCACATTCTTCTCTCTGTGTGTATTACATGAGTGGACGGAAGTGGAGACATTCAGACTCTTGTCTCTTTGTGTACAACACGAGTGGACAGAAGTGGACACATTCAAACTCTTGTCTCTTTGTGTATTGCACGAGTGGACAGAAGTGGACACATCCAGACTCTTGTCTCTTTGTGTATTACATGAGTGGACAGAAGTGGACACATTCAGACTCTTCTTTCTTTGTGTATTACATGAGTGGACAGACGTGTACACATTCAAACTCTTGTATCTTTGTGTATTACACGAGTGGACAGAAGTGGACACATTCAAACTCTTGTATCTTTGTGTATTACACGAGTGGACAGAAGTGGACACATTCAGACTCTTCTCTCTTTGTGTATTACATGAGTGGACAGAAGTGGACACATTCAGACTCTTCTCTCTTTGTGTATTACATGAGTGGACAGAAGTGGACACATTCAGACTCTTGTCTCTTTATGTATTACATGAGTGGACAGAAGTGGACACATTCAGACTCTTGTCTCATTGTGTATTACATGAGTGGACAGAAGTGGACACATTCAAACTCTTGTCTCTTTGTGTATTACATGAGTGGACGGAAGTGGACACATTCAGACTCTTCTATCTTTGTGTATTACATGAGTGGACGGAAGTGGAGACATTCAGACTCTTGTCTCTTTGTGTATTACATGAGTGGACAGAAGTGGACACATTCAGACTCTTCTCTCTTTGTGTATTACATGAGTGGACAGAAGTGGACAAATTCAGACTCTTCTCTCTTTGTGTATTACATGAGTGGACAGAACTGGACACATTCAGACTCTTGTCTCATTGTGTATTACATGAGTGGACAGAAGTGGACACATTCAGACTCTTGTCTCATTGTGTATTACATGAGTGGACAGAAGTGGACACATTCAGACTCTTGTCTCATTGTGTATTACACGAGTGGACAGAAGTGGACACATTCAGACTCTTGTCTCATTGTGTATTACACGAGTGGACAGAAGTGGACACATTCAGACTCTTGTCTCATTGTGTATTACACGAGTGGACAGAAGTGGACACATTCAGACTCTTGTCTCATTGTGTATTACACGAGTGGACAGAAGTGGACACATTCAGACTCTTGTCTCATTGTGTATTACACGAGTGGACAGAAGTGGACACATTCAGACTCTTGTCTCATTGTGTATTACACGAGTGGACAGAAGTGGACACATTCAGACTCTTGTCTCTTTGTGTATTACATGAGTGGACAGAAGTGTACACATTCAGACTCTTGTCTCATTGTGTATTACATGAGTGGACAGAAGTGGACACATTCAGACTCTTGTCTCATAGTGTATTACACGAGTGGACAGAAATGGACACATTCAGACGCTTGTATCTTTGTGTATTACGTGAGTGGACAGAACTGGACACATTCAGACTCTTCTCTCTTTGTGTATTACATGAGTGGACAGAAGTGGACACATTCAGACGCTTGTCTCTTTGTGTATTACATGAGTGGACAGAACGGGACACATTCAGATTCTTGTCTCATTGTGTATTACATGAGTGGACAGAAGTGGACACATTCAGACTTTTCTCTCTTCGTGTATTACATGAGTGGACAGAACGGGACACATTCAGATTCTTGTCTCATTGTGTATTACATGAGTGGACAGAAGTGGATACTTTCAGACTTTTCTCTCTTTGTGTATTACATGAGTGGACAGAAGTGGACACATTCAGACCCTTGTCTCATTGTGTATTACATGAGTGGACAGAACTTACACATTCAGACTCTTGTCTCATTGTGTATTACATGAGTGGACAGAAGTGGACACATTCAGACTCTTGTCTCATTGTGTATTACATGAGTGGACAGAACTGGACAAATTCAGACCCTTGTCTCATTGTGTATTACATGAGTGGACAGAAGTGGACACATTCAGACTCTTGTCTCTTTGTGTATTACATGAGTGGACAGAACTGGACACATTCAGACCCTTGTCTCATTGTGTATTACATGAGTGGACAGAACTGGACACATTCAGACCCTTGTCTCATTGTGTATTACATGAGTGGACAGAACTGGACACATTCAGACCCTTGTCTCATTGTGTATTACATGAGTGGACAGATGTGGACACATTCAGACTCTTGTCTCTTTGTGTATTACGTGAGTGGACAGAAGTGGACACATTCAGACTCTTGTCTCTTTGTGTATTACATGAGTGGACAAAAGTGTACACATTCAGACTCTTGTCTCATTGTGTATTACATGAGTGGACAAAAATGGACACATTGAGACCCTTGTCTCATTGTGTATTACATGAGTGGACAGAACTGGACACATTCAGACTCTTGTCTCATTGTGTATTACATGAGTGGACAGAACTGGACACATTCAGACCCTTGTCTCATTGTGTATTACATGAGTGGACAGAAGTGGACACATTCAGACCCTTGTCTCATTGTGTATTACATGAGTGGACAGAACTTACACATTCAGACTCTTGTCTCATTGTGTATTACATGAGTGGACAGAAGTGGACACATTCAGACTCTTGTCTCATTGTGTATTACATGAGTGGACAGAACTGGACACATTCAGACCCTTGTCTCATTGTGTATTACATGAGTGGACAGAAGTGGACACATTCAGACTCTTGTCTCTTTGTGTATTACATGAGTGGACAGAAATGGACACATTCAGACTGTTTTCTCTTTGTGTATTACATGAGTGGACAGAACTGGACACATTCAGACCCTTGTATCATTGTGTATTACATGAGTGGACACAACTGGACACATTCAGACCCTTGTCTCATTGTGTATTACATGAGTGGACAGAACTGGACACATTCAGACCCTTGTCTCATTGTGTATTACATGAGTGGACAGAAGTGGACACATTCAGACTCTTGTCTCTTTGTGTATTACATGAGTGGACAGAAGTGGACACATTCAGACTCTTGTCTCTTTGTGTATTACATGAGTGGACAGAAATGGACACATTCAGACTCTTGTCTCATTGTGTATTACATGAGTGGACAGAACTGGACACATTCAGACCCTTGTCTCATTGTGTATTACATGAGTGGACAGAACTGGACACATTCAGACCCTTGTCTCATTGTGTATTACATGAGTGGACAGAACTTGACACATTCAGACCCTTGTCTCATTGTGTATAACATGAGTGGACAGAAGTGGACACATTCAGACCCTTGTCTCATTGTGTATTACATGAGTGGACAGAACTGGACACATTCAGACCCTTGTCTCATTGTGTATTACATGAGTGGACAGAACTGGACGCATTCAGACCCTTGTCTCGTTGTGTATTACATGAATGGACAGAAATGGACACATTCAGACTCTTGTCTCATTATGTATTACATGAGTGGACAGAACTGGACACATTCAGACCCTTGTCTCATTGTGTATTACATGAGTGGACAGAACTGGACACATTCAGACCCTTGTCTCATTGTGTATTACATGAGTGGACAGAACTGGACACATTCAGACTCTTGTCTCATTGTGTATTACATGAGTGGACAGAAGTGGACACATTCAGACCCTTGTCTCATTGTGTATTACATGAGTGGACAGAAGTGGACACATTCAGACCCTTGTCTCATTGTGTATTACATGAGTGGACAGAACTGGACGCATTCAGACCCTTGTCTCGTTGTGTATTACATGAATGGACAGAAATGGACACATTCAGACTCTTGTCTCATTATGTATTACATGAGTGGACAGAACTGGACACATTCAGACCCTGTCTCATTGTGTATTTGGAGTGGACAAGAACATGGAGTGGACAAGAACGGACACATTCAGACCCTGTCTCATTGTGTATTACATGGTGGACAAGAACTAGACTATTCAGACCATACCATTGCCTTATTACATGAGTGGACAGAACATGAGTGGACAGAACTGGACACATTCAGACCCTTGTCTCATTGTGTATTACATGAGTGGACAGAAGTGGACACATTCAGACCCTTGTCTCATTGTGTATTACATGAGTGGACAGAACTGGACACATTCAGACCCTTGTCTCATTGTGTATTACATGAGTGGACAGAAGTGGACACATTCAGACTCTTGTCTCTTTGTGTATTACATGAGTGGACAGAAGTGGACACATTCAGACTCTTGTCTCTTTGTGTATTACATGAGTGGACAGAAATGGACACATTCAGACTCTTGTCTCATTGTGTATTACATGAGTGGACAGAACTGGACACATTCAGACCCTTGTCTCATTGTGTATTACATGAGTGGACAGAACTGGACACATTCAGACCCTTGTCTCATTGTGTATTACATGAGTGGACAGAAGTGGACACATTCAGACCCTTGTCTCATTGTGTATTACATGAGTGGACAGAACTGGACACATTCAGACCCTTGTCTCATTGTGTATTACATGAGTGGACAGAAGTGTACACATTCAGACTCTTGTCTCATTGTGTATTACATGAGTGGACAGAAGTGGACACATTCAGACTCTTGTCTCATTGTGTATTACATGAGTGGACAGAACTGGACACATTCAGACCCTTGTCTCATTGTGTATTACATGAGTGGACAGAAGTGTACACATTCAGACCGTTGTCTCATTGTGTATTACATGAGTGGACAGAAGTGGACACATTCAGACTCTTGTCTCATTGTGTATTACATGAGTGGACAGAACTGGACACATTCAGACCCTTGTCTCATTGTGTATTACATGAGTGGACAGAACTGGACACATTCAGACCCTTGTCTCATTGTGTATTACATGAGTGGACAGAACTGGACACATTCAGACCCTTGTCTCATTGTGTATTACATGAGTGGACAGAAGTGGACACATTCAGACCCTTGTCTCATTGTGTATTACATGAGTGGACAGAACTGGACACATTCAGACCCTTGTCTCATTGTGTATTACATGAGTGGACAGAAGTGGACACATTCAGACCCTTGTCTCATTGTGTATTACATGAGTGGACAGAACTGGACACATTCAGACCCTTGTCTCATTGTGTATTACATGAGTGGACAGAAGTGGACACATTCAGACCCTTGTCTCATTGTGTATTACATGAGTGGACAGAACTGGACACATTCAGACTCTTGTCTCATTGTGTATTACATGAGTGGACAGAAGTGGACACATTCAGACTCTTGTCTCATTGTGTATTACATGAGTGGACAGAAGTGGACACATTCAGACTCTTGTCTCATTGTTTATTACATGAGTGGACAGAAGTGGACACATTCAGACTCTTGTCTCATTGTGTATTACATGAGTGGACAGAAGTGGACACATTCAGACTCTTGTCTCATTGTTTATTACATGAGTGGACAGAAGTGGACACATTCAGACTCTTGTCTCATTGTGTATTACATGAGTGGACAGAAGTGGACATATTCAGACTCTTGTCTCATTGTGTATTACATGAGTGGATAGAAGTGGACACATTCAGACTCTTGTCTCATTGTTTATTACATGAGTGGACAGAAGTGGACACATTCAGACTCTTGTCTCATTGTGTATTACATGAGTGGACAGAAGTGGACATATTCAGACTCTTGTCTCTTTGTGTATTACATGAGTGGACAGAAGTGGACACATTCAGACTCTTGTCTCATTGTGTATTACATGATTACAGACTTAACATCTTAACAATTACATTGTAACAGTTTTTTATTTCATGGTGATAAATCCTGGTTATTGTTGTTTATTAATTAATAATAAAAATATGAAGATATTTTATATTTCCTGAAGTTTCTATCCTGTGTAGCGTGTGTATATTTAAGTATTGTTCTGTTTGCGACACTGACATTGAGAGTAATGTTTGTTTCAGCCAATCCATCTGACTTGCATTGGGGAGGGGCCAGTCATTCATGTTGTACCAAATGAACTGGACTGGGGTCAGATCCCTGTGTTGATCGATGTGGCGAAAACCATTCGACTGTCAAACGAGTCTCTCATTCCGGCAAGGTTTACCACACAACTGGTAGGTGCATGTGTTGTCAGCTGTGTAGTTTGGCTGTGTAGTTGAGTGTGTTTCATGGTTACTATAGCTGTGTTGATGCTTTAAACCCTCTGGTGTAACTGTATGTATTAAAAAGTCATATGACGTACACAAAAATATGTTCCATTATATAACTATAATTTATGTTTCAAATTGTAGTAAAGTAGAATCCCACTTTACAGTCATCTCGCCAATACAGCCCCCTCACAATTAAGGTCACCCTGAGACAGTTCCAAGTGATTTTTGAAACAGTAAAGTATAGGAAATTAGTTCCATCAATATGGTTACCTCGCTGTTAAGGTCACTTTTGTCCAGTGCCGAGGGTGGTGTGTAGTATAATGTGTTATGTGTTTCAGTCGCTCTACGTAAGTGTGTAGTATGATGTGTTATGTGTTTCAGTTGCTGTACATAAGTGTGTAGTATGGTGTGTTATGTGTTTCAGTTGCTCTACATAAGTGTGTAGTATGGTGTGTTATGTGTTTCTGTTGCTCTACATAAGTGTGTAGTATGGTGTGTTATGTGTTTCTGTTGCTCTACATAAGTGTGTAGTATGATGTGTTATGTGTTTCAGTTGCTGTACATAAGTGTGTAGTATGGTGTGTTATGTGTTTCAGTCGCTCTACGTAAGTGTGTAGTATGATGTGTTATGTGTTTCAGTCGCTCTACGTAAGTGTGTAGTATGGTGTGTTATGTGTTTCAGTTGCTCTACATAAGTGTGTAGTATGGTGTGTTATGTGTTTCTGTTGCTCTACATATGTGTGTAATATAATGTGTTGTGTTTCAGTTGCTCTACATAAGTGTGTAGTATGATGTGGTATGTGTTTCAGTTGATCCATATAAGTGTGTAGTATAATGTGTTGTGTGTTTCAGTTGCTCTACATAAGTGTGTAGGATAATGTGTTGTGTGTTTCAGTTGCTCTACATAAGTGTGTAGTATGATGTGTTATGTGTTTCAGTTGCGACCTAACACCGTGTGGCGTGTTGACCCACCGTGTGGTGAAGTGGCACCTGAGGACCAGCTCGAACTGACCGTTATTGCCCATCTCGACGACTGTGTCAAGTTAGTGTCATCTGTTATGTCATCCACCACTGATGTCAGTGTGATGACAACAATCCACTAGACTGCTTTAACGGATTGACATTCCAGTTTCTTCAAATGTGATATTTGACATGGTTTCTAATAAAAAAAAATTGTTGGTAGTTGTTCCGAGTATTTCTGCCACTTCACAATTAAGGCCTTTGTCAGGACACAACCTTTGCTAAAAGCATGTCACATGACCAATGTCATGTGATGCAAGTTGGAGGGAGCACATGGCTGATGTCCTGGTTTGAGGCAAGTTTTGCCCGATGGATATTTATGATTTCCTAGATTTAGGAACAACATCAAGGAAACAATGAACATTCATTGAACAAGACCTTCCTTGAACTGAAGTATTGGATACACATTTCCTCCCATCTTTTTCATATCATGTGACACACCCATGGTGAATTCAGCCTACAGACAAAACCTGTGTGAAATGATCAGAATATTCAGAATGATACCAATATATTTTCTGTGAGAATAATTTACTGGAAGTGTCTTTCTTCCTTCACAATTCCATAGGCATTAGCCTGGGCTTGTAATTTTCTGTTCTATGTGTCTGCATGGACATGTTTTTCAGACACTAAAGCAGTAAATACTATCCGCATCATGCAATGCTGTCATAATTGCAGATTCCTGCCAGTAGGTTCCTGTCCACTATTTCAACACCAGTTGTAGATATGGTGGCCAAATGACTGTGTATCAAGACATTGCACTGTTGCAGATTTCAAGACCGCATTCAGATCAATGTTGAGAACACGAGTTCTCGCACAGTGTTTGTGACAGCCCATGGCTCTGGGACCACTATTGTCATAGACCCACCCATGTCTCCGGTCCTCAATCTTGGTCCTCACTTCAGCAAGGACCCGTGTCAACGTCTGTTCACAATGACAAACAAGGGACGACGTCACCAGAGCGTTGTATGGACCACAGAGGGATTCCACAATCAGAAGAGACCTTCCAAGACATCTAACACTCAACGCAAGGTAACTGTCGCATCACCTACCATCTGTTGTTAGATTTAGGACTGCATGATGCTGATATATACTGTTCACTGTTCACATCATCCAGTGTTGGTCTTTTACATTTAGTATTGCTGCCAATATCAAGATAGCATATCATTAAATTGCTTACTTAAATTGAGATATTCGTTTATGATCACGTTTCTTTTGCTTTTCCATTATGATTCTGACTCTCAAGCCTTTCCACTATGATCCTGACTCTCATGCCCTTTCGTTATGATAATATTAACAGTCATACCATTCCATTATGATCCTGACACTCATGCCCTTCCATTATGATCCTGACTTGCATGCCCTTCCATTATGATCCTGACAATCATCATGCCCTTCCATTATGATCCTGACTCTTGCCCTTCCATTATGATCCTGACTCTCATACCCTTCCAGTATGATCCTGACTCTAATGCTCTTCCATTATGATCCTGACTCTCATGCCCTTCCATTATGATCCTGACACTCTTCATGCCCTTCCGTTATGATCCTGACTCTCTTGCCCTTTCATTATGATCCTGACTCTCTTACCCTTCCATTATGATCCTGACTCTCATACCCTTCCATTATGATCCTAAATCTCATGCCCTTCCATTATGATCCTGACTCTCATACCCTTCCATTATGATCCTAAATCTCATACCCTTCCATTATGATCCTGACTCACATGCCCTTCCATTATGATCCTGTCTCATATCCTTCCATTATGATCCTGACTGTCATGCCCTTCCATTATGATCCTAACTCTCATGCCCTTCCATTATGATCCTGACTCTAATGCCCTTCCATTATGATGCTCTTCCTTTGCAATCCTGATTCATGGCATTCCACTATAATCCTGACTTTCATGCCCTTCCATTATGATCCTGACTCACATGCCCTTCCATTATGATCCTGACTCTCATGACCTTCAGTTATGATCCTGACTCATATGCCCTAAGTATAACCCTAATGCCTGTGCATGTATGCCCCTAGAGCTCCAACCAGCAGCCAGCAGCCATGCAGGAGCTGTCACGGCCGGTGTTTGGGCTGACTCCCCACCGCATGGATCTGAATCCGGGGAAGAGCCTCAATGTCATCCTAGAGGGATATGTTGACACGTATGTACATATATCAACAAATGTTTATGTTTACTGGAGCCGTAAGTACACAGCGATACAGAAAAATATGGGTTCTCGTATTCTGCTCACTCAAGTAGGTGATGATGAAGATGTCTAAAAATTGTGTAGTCAAATCATAGACACTAGCAAAAATATATGTTCTCCGTTGTTCTCAAGTGGCTCTAGTTAATCATCTTTATGGTTAGGTTTGACACCAATATTATATGCCAGAGAAGAATTCATACATTTGTTGAAGATTATGTAACTTTGAACAGTTGTTTGCAATTCGTTGTGTGTTTTCTATGATTGTTCCCAGATACATAAACTATCCACTGATTAGTTGGAGTGCTTTACATAACTTGGAACAAATATGCTTCAATTGTTCGTAGAAAGTTTGAATATGGTTAGACATTGTTTGAATGTTAGCTTTTTGCATATGTAAAGGTGCAAAATCAACATCTTGCTATGTACATAATTTGTGCACTTTGACATCCTTCTATCAAGTAATATTTAATATGAAAGTGCACATGAAAAACTAACCACAAACAATAGTTAAAATGCATTTCTGGAATTATGTAGAAATCTCTCTCTCACTCTCGCTCTCACTCTCACTCTCGCTCTCTCTCTCTCCCTCTCCCTCTCTCTCCCTCTCTCCCTCTCTCCCTCTCTCCCTCCCTACCTCCCTCCCTCTCTCTCTATATATATACATATATAGGTTAGCATTATGCAACCTCCAGAAAACTAAAACATGTACAAGATATTTGATTGAATTTCTCAAAAGAGAACATTGTCATCTGGTCTGTTATTACATAAAAAGTACATAAAGCATAAACAATCACAGTAAAATAAATATAACTCATATTCCCACACATTCATCCCCGTCGCCCGTGGTGATGATGGTGGAGGTGACAAGGAGGATATACCAGATTTCGTAACCTGGTAAAAGTTATACAGTAAGTATCAGTTTTAAAATACATAATTGTAGTCATATGACAGAATGAGTAAGAGGCTGTGACCTTGTGACAGGCCGCAGGTCGTCAATGAGCGCCTGCTGTGTCACGCGATCACCGGGCGGGCGGGCGGCAAGGAACTTATCATGAAAGTCAGCATCAACTGTCAGTTCATTGCGCCCCTGCTTGAGTTCTCCACCCGCATCATCTCCTTCTCCATTGACAAGGTATGCCGCATCAGTGGTTGGTGGTCATCTCATGCTGTCTGTAGGACACATGTATCGTAGGGTTAGGTCTTTGTAAGCCACTTAGTATTGCTATAGTTAGTAACTAGTAATTATAATTTCTTTGAACCAACGTAGACAGCCAGTGTACATGTGTGTGAGCGTGTGTGTGTGTGTGTGTGTGTGTGTGTGTGTGTGTGTGTGTGTGTGTGTGTGTGTGTGTGTGTGTGTGTGTGTGTGTGTGTGTGTGTGTGTGTGTGAGATGTGTCTGTATGTGTGTGTATGTGTGCATGTGAGCGTGTGTGTGTATGTGCATGTGCGTGCATGTCTGTGTGTGTGTACGTGTGCAAGTGATTGTGTGTGCGTGCATGTGCATGCGTGCATGTGCATGCGTGCATGTGCATGCGTGTGTGCATGTGTTTGTGAGTGTGTGTGTGTGTGTGTTAGTGTGTGTGTGTGTGTGTTAGTGTGTGTGTGTGTGTGTCGGTGTGTGTTGGTGTTTGTGTGTGTTCAAGTGTTTGTGAGTGTGTGTGTTAGTGTTAGTGTGTGTGTGTCGGTGTGTGTTGGTGTTTGTGTGTGTTCAAGTGTTTGTGAGTGTGTGTGTTAGTGTGTGTGTGTGTGTGTCGGTGTGTGTTGGTGTTTGTGTGTGTTCAAGTGTTTGTGGTTGTGTGTGTGTGTGTATGTGTTTGTGTGTTTATTATTTGTATGTGTATATGTGATGTTTCTGTGTTGTTTGTAATTTCCTAACAATGCACAGGCATTTTGAATGAGTACTATAACATAGACATATGACTAAACATTGTTTTGAGTTGGATACTATGAGTTATCACCCTATTCTGTGTTTGCTGTTTCCAGAAGCCTACAGATGAGCTGGTCATACAGACCAAGGAGCTGGAAGTGACCAATGTGTCCAGTCTTCCACTGACCATTGTCCTCAACATAGAGCATCCATTCGGTGCCTTCTTTGCTCTTGACAAACTCGCCAAGGTATTGTTTCCTGTGCCTGAACAAATTTTCACTCGCTCATTCGGTTACAAAAATAAATAAGTTTTTTTAAATAATAGTTTTTAAAATTTTGTAATCATAAGATTACATGTTCAAAATAAGCATTTTATATAACAACATTAAATATGCCTTTTAGGTAAGAAAATATTAAAAACAAAAACTAAAATCACAGTATGCATATCATAAAGGTTTACTAGGACAAAAGTTAAAGCATAAAACAATTATTAAAATATATAATGACTAAACAAATATAGTAATTTAAATTTAAAAAATACAGATAAATATAGTATGGCTTAAAATTAATAATTACATAAGAATGTACAGTGTATGCTATAGTACTATCATGTGAACATCCATACTTAGACCCCCGTGGGTAGCAAACATATTGCACATCCACTACTCACTGAATCAGTGTGAAGATTAAAGTTTGTTTATTACTTCATTCAGGAGCTGTGCCTGGGAGTGGGCGAGAGTAAGGTAGTGAAAGTGACCTTTGACCCTGCCTACCGCCCTGACGCACACAGTCGTATCATCGACACCAAGTTGACGATCTCGTACCGTGAACATCCACACATGGTGAGTGTTGGGCTGGATTCACAGACTGCCGTCCTGAGAAGTACTGGAAGTGTGCATATGCGCAGCATGCATAAATGTTTTTCTTAATGTATGCCTTTTGAAGCATTTTCGCAGTTATCGATATATTAAATTACTGTAACTATATCTCCTCCAGTGTGTCGAGGTCCACTTGCTTCTTTCTACGTGATTTGCTTCCTGTTGGACAACTGGCCTCATATTTACCAATTGGCCGTATGTTTTAGAAACACAACAAAAGTTATTTACTTTTTGATTGGACAAATTGTTTAGTTGTACATTACCCAGAGGGTGCCGCTGTTATGAATTTAAAATCAAATTCCGCTTAGGTCGCTACTTTAGAAATTTAAGATCAAAACACTATAATGAGGACTCTTGGTGTGCAGCTCTGAGGGTTGATGTAAGCTAATGTTACATGATTACATTTCATTGCATGAAAGCATTGCCAGCCTTAGGTATACACAAGCATTTAAAAAGCTACAAATCCTCTCTTCTATGTATTAGATCTAATAAAAGTGTAGCACTGTGGTGCAGTGGCTAGAGCTTCAGACTCTCAATCGAGAGAAGCCGGGTTCGAATCCTGTGCGGCGATGTTGAACCTTGGGCAAGTTCGTTCATTCTACGTTGCTCCAGTTCACTCAGCTGTATGAATGAGTACCTGGCTATAGACAGTGGTGGATATTTGTGTATGAATAGTCTTTGCACATTAATTGCATGGTGGCTGGATGCTTCCCAAAGAAGTTGAGATGGTGTTCGATTGAACAGGTCTGTCAGGGAGTAAAGTGTAAAACACTTTGAGCAGTCCTGAGGACTGGATTCTGCGCTATATAAGAATTTAGCTTTCCTTTTACTTTTTACTGTTTAAAATAAAATTATTTTAATAAAACATTATAATTTGTAGTCACTGTGTGTATCAATTTTGGAATTGTAATTTATGTTTATTTTAAATTATTGTATTTATATCACCTGTACCTACACTGGTTATGAGTGAACCATTGATAAAGTATTGCACTTCTGTTCGCCCCCTTTCCTCCAGCACTGTTGTTTATTTTGGTGTTCACATGTTACAAATGGTGTATGTTTTAATAATGGAATGTGTATTCTAGGGTTGTTGTTCGAAATAAATAACGTAATTACGTACTTGTTTACTTGCATGTGTTTGTCACCAGGATGTGGTCACATTGCGAGGTGAGGTTCACTTCCCCAACATTGAGTTTGAGAAGTCGTTGGTTGACTTTGGCTGCATCCTCAATGACACGGAGGTCACCCGCTACGTGAACATCACCAACTGCAGCCCGATGGACGTCAAGTACCACTGGTCATTCCTCATCGATGACGACGCAGTGACCCTCTTCCAGAAGCCAGAAATGCCCGGTCATCCCCATCATTTGGTGACAGATGAGATGATAGACAATGCAGCATTGGCTGCAAACATGGAGGAGACCTTACAGGCGGACCTGGACGCGGAGGAAGCCATGCCCCCAGGGTGGTCTTTGGGCAGCTCACATAAGGTCAGTCCACAGCTCTCATCAATTCTCTGTCTGTCTGTCTGTGCATCTGTGCGTCTTGCATCTATCTGTGCGTCTGTCTGTGCGTCTGTATGTGTGTCTGTCTGTGCGTCTGTCTGTCTGGCACTGCATTAGTTTGTCTGCTGTGTCAATCTATGTTCAAATAGTTTGAGTGAGTGGGTGGGTGGGAGAGTCGGTCGGTCGGTCGGTCGGTCGGTCGGTCGGTCGGTCAGACAGACAGACATTCAGTCAGTCAGTCAGTCAGTCAGTCAGTCAGTCAGTCAGACAGACAGACAGACAGTCAGTCAGTCAGACAGTCAGTCAGTCAGACAGGCAGACAGACAGACAGACAGACAGACAGTCAATCAAATCACCCCACCTGGACATTTTCTGTTCACTTAAACGATATGTCAGCTCTCACATGAAACGTATGTTGCAGAAGAAGGTTGTTCGTCTGGCGACAGAAGATGGTGAGGAGGAGGAGGAGGAGGAGGAGAAGAAGGATGAGGAGAAGAGTGTGGATGAACCTGAGGAGGGAGAAGGCAATAAGGTGGAAGAGGAGATAGAGGGGGAGAAGGCTGAGGACATCATGGAGTCTTTCAAGGCAGGCACAGAGACAGGGAAACAGGTACAGACATGGAACATTAATAATAATCAACTTTATTTTGACACTCATTTCCAGAACACAACTCTCTTCAATGCTTTTGGCAATGTGTCTAAAATACCAATATGTATTGATTACTAGAGCTATTAAAAATGTGAGTAATAAAATAAAACATCTACAAATAGAAATATATAGTAACAATTGACTAAATGAATATAAAATAAAATATTACTTATTATTTTAGTTATTATTAGGATAATATACTAGCAATAATAGTAGACAACTAAAATAATATACTAATAAATATGATGATGGGGAATGAGTCGTATAAAACTAGACATTGAAAGCAAGTTTTAAATAATGTGTCTTAAGATGCGCTTTAAAAATGTTCATACATTCATCGATCAGATGCAGGTCATCGGGTAGCGCATTCCAGAACGTCGGCCCCTCGCAAGAGAGATTGAGTTGTACATCCTTACTCATGATAAAGCATTGCACACTGACTTAGAATTCAGATTACCAAATCCCCATTGTATGAATACAAATGTTCTACCTGCTGCGTTAATAGTAAAACTTGAAGTTGATCAATTGATCACATGACCTATTGCTTAGCAACAACATCTGCCAAACCATCAAAAATGGGTGCTGAGCACGGATAATCCATCGTGTGTTTTGTATAAATTCCAACATCTTTTTTGACAGAAACATCGGGAAAGTTGTTTAAGCGAGAACTGTATGCAGGAAAGATTTATTTGGCATATGCTATGTTGCACAGGTAATGCAGTGCACGTATATTATATATTAAAAACTGTGGCGAGTCAAAGCTTGTTGGAGGTGAACACAAAATGATTTTGACGTAGTCAAACAGCAACATAATGGAGCCATCAGTTATGTGGAATTAAAGGCAGCTCTCGTAATGCTGACTGAGGTAATGTGTGCAGAGTCACAGAGGTTGTAGTGAATATTGTTATTTTCATGCAGATGCCTGTCTTGTGCATTAACATATTTTCTAATATTTAATTTAATTAATCATTACAGATTATCCAAATGACTAAACGTACCTCTGATGAATAAATTAGAAATAAAAATGTATTCCTGTTGCTTGCGAGACAATTACATATTTATAGTCTCTATTGTTTTTACTCACACTAAGCTAAGATCTTTTTTTTAATATCTGTTTTGGAAGATATGAAGGGTTTCAGGGCAAAAAGTGATAAACGCAATTTTTTAAGTTTTGCCCAAACCAGGACTAAGTGTTTGTTTAAACACATGTTAAGCTAGGATACTACCTAACAGATACAAAAATGCAACAAATCCCCATGAAACAACGTGCACAAAAGACTGTTTGTTTTCAAAACGCAATTAACGCCATCCGTCTTTTTTTTCAAAATGTGATATATCCAGCCAATAAGCATTGCCCTGCTGCACGTGCACATTGCCCTTTATAACAAAATCATTTAAAATCACTTTTTGCGTAACAAATATGCAACAAACATTTCAGAGTCTGCCACCATTCTCTACGATTTTGGATTCTAAATATATATCAACTTAACTTATTTAAACTTTGAGGATGAAGCACAAATGTTACTTTTTCTCAAAATTTAGAAAACGGATATATCACATTTTGCCCTGAAACCCTTCATATAGAAATGTTTGACTTAAATAACAAAAAATTATTTAAACATATTTATAAAGAAAAGAAGTATTGGCTGAATACTGACTAAAGTAGGTATTTAAGTAATCACTACTTTAATATAAATCAACACAAACGTGTCAGTGATAATGTGTAGTAGTTCACAATCCTTGCAATATACTGCCATTGTCTGCAGGATGTTTTGTCCATGTCCATGAGCGGCGGTGGGAGCAACGTAGGAACCCAGGAGGACAAGATAACAGAGGAAGAGGACGAGAACCTGGATAGATCAGGAGGAAGCGGCATGCCCTCCCCAATGGAGATTGAGCCCCCACCGACTAAACATGTGTCCCACGTTCCGTCCCCCGACATGAACCCCGTTCTCGCGGCCTTGCTGCAGCAGGATGTAGAGAGGCTCCCTCTAGGGGTCGAGGAGGTAGGTTAATGTGCTTCCTGACTTGCCTCAGCAAGGTGGTATTAAATTACAAAATTGTAATAGAGTTTTAGGCCTTTTTTGATTCCTCAAGTCACGAGCTTTAAAATGATACTTCACTTGTTAAAATATCTTCAGTAGTTTTTGATTTATTGCTAAAATTGATGTTTGGAAAATTGAGGTTCACAAATGCTTGTATTTTATTAGTTTTGGATTGTTTGTCGAGGAGAATAAACAGGACACTGAAGGATGAGATTATAAGTTATGCATTTCGGCCAAAATCACAAATTTGATGGAACATGACCTTGACAGCTATTTTTGCTTTATATGCAGAATACGCCTGTGTGAATTAATACCCTGTTTGTTGTAGCAGGTCATATATGTTTGTATTATCCTTTGTCTGACAGTTGTATAGTGTCACCATATCGTGTTTAGATTTCTCTACTCTCATCTGCAGAGTTCCTCCTCATGAATTTGTTCTTGTTGTAGCTGGGCCTGGTTTAATTTGCATTTACATAATTGAAGCAAATACAATATAGTAGATGGTTAACATGGCAAACCTCGAGTTAATATAACCGGCACTGACACATATTACCTATATGTTATGTAGATAGACAATTATTATACAAATTATATAAATTGCAAAAGTTACAAATGTCAAATAGGAATGGCGTACCATAAATGTGCTTTGCACCTACAGCAACAATACATTGGCAGTGAGACAAAATATTTACTTTTTGTGATTAAAACTACTTTCCCATTTTTACATTCCAAGGAATTACGTGTTTCATAATAGTAAGATAAAAACATGAGTGTAGCAATTAATGTCGGCCTGATGTGTAAACCCACACAAAGAGGATTAAGTAAGTAGAAATTAATGTATATAGATTGTCAATGTAGATTATTTCATATAAAACCAGTATGTTACTTGACAGATATTTGACATCCTGCCACTGTATGGAGAGTTGAAACCTGGTGACACAGAACAGGTGACCTTGACCTTCTACGGTCACACAAACATCAGCAGCAGGGTGAAGGCCATTTGCAAGATCGAAGGCGGGCCTTCATATGAATTCTACCTGAAGGGCCAGGCTTCATTTGTTGACTACAAGTTTGACACACTTGAAATTGACTGTGGCAAAATTGTGAGTACCGGCTATGCCAACCATTTTGATAAACTTTGGTCATGATGCCCTTTGGAACTACGGTTTTGATGTATGTTCCCATTTGATGCCGTTGGTGTTAGTGTATAATTTACTGAATGTCTAGACTGATGTAATAAAGTAAAGTAAAGTAAAGTAAATTTATTTCCTCATCCAGATAATATACAGCACAATTCAAGAGCAATGTAACACAGATGAGGTGGCTACCAGAGAAGTATAACTTATCGAGCTGGTAGCCAATTAAATCAAACTCATATAGGTTACTCCCACATACATAATATTACGTATATAAAGGTTGCATTCAATTGCAATAGCTTCAGGTTAACGACTTCTGTAAATTAAATCTAGAGATGTTGTACCAATATAAGAACAAATTCACAAGCGAATTTCTTACAATATGTAATTAGATTTAAGCTTTAGTTAATGCCAATTATAAAGCTCCTGGCTTTATGCTTAAACATATTTAGCGTTTTCGAATGTTTAATGTCTACAGGTAGTTTATTCCAAAGACGAGCCCCTATTACTTTCAAGGAGTTCTCTCCAGTTCTATAATTACATCTATGTATATATAAATTGTTCTCCTGTCTGGAACTTCTGATTATGAAGTCACTATTACATTGGTAAAATTGGTGGAATAGACTAGGAAGTTGATTCGTACGCTGTTTATACACAAATATTAGAACATTTAGTTTAAATAGTTCCTGAACTTTAAGTATATTAAGTTCCCTAAGCAATGCTGTGGCACTGTCATGGCGGTGACGTTTTGCTAATGTTTTAAGTAATAAATTGAGTAAAACTTGTATTTTAGATAAGTTAGTTTTACAAGCCGATCCATATAATTCAATCCCATAATTAATATGGGGAAATACATAGGCATAATATAATTGCCTGACCATATCGGCATTTATGAACGAGGCCATGTGATAAAATAAACCTGACACCTTTGAACAAAGTTCCTTAATATGTTCCGACCATAATACATCACATGTGATATATATTCCATAAGTCTTATCAATGAAAGTTCTAAATTTTGGATTAAGTGAAGTGTAAAATGCTTTGAACATTCTTTAGAATTGAATATGACTATATATAGGAACTTCCATTTAAAAATACCTGCTTTTTTTCTTACTTGCCAGGTTATTTGAGTGAGTTCTTCGGAACACATTGGCTTAATTTCCAGATTGTTCTGTATTGCTGTCTTTTGCTAGGCATGGGTCATGGTATCAGTGATTTGTCATGTAAATTTTATTGTTGTTTATACTTATGGGGTGGCTCCTGTGCTAGCGATATTATATATCTTAATGGGAGTCTTCCGACCTTATCTATTGCTTGCGTTATTCGTTGTATATGTATCGTATTTATAGGTCAAATAAATGGATTCTGAATTCTATACGAGTGCAGACTTCCCTGATTTCTCTCTCCATGTTTCTTTTTCTAGTGTAACAGTGACGTGTGAATCGCACCTTTCCCTCTTCTGATCTAGCTTATGATATCTATTTGATATGTGTCATGTACGTCATCTACATATATGTTAGTGTATACAGCTCTCCATGTACAAAGCGATTGAAGCCATACTGCATGCTTATGCTACTGGCAGAAGACTACTTTTCGACAATTGTACACTTCTATCATTGAGTAATTCGCTACTTTTTTATGTCTTGTTGTTATTGAAATAAAGTTTCATTTCAGATGTACGACCAGGTGCATGAGAGGGAGATTACCCTCTTTAACACAGGGCAAGTGGGCTTTGCCTTCACAGCCCTTGGAATGGATCCTGGGATGGCGGCTCATCCCAAACCCGGCGTACCCATTCTAATCCCTCACACGGTATGTGACAATTGGTTCTCCCTTTGGTGTTTCTCCCAAAACGTTTCATTTCAGGAAATCATTAACACTTGTCTTCTCATTTGTGGTTCATATTCCCATCTCCTCTTATGGAATGGGGGGTCACATCATATGATCTCTTCTACCATTTGGTGACTCATCTCCACCTCCATTGATCCTCTGCCATTCTCATCTACTTGTGGCAATTCATCCCAGCCCTTTCAAGATCCCTCTCACACTGTCTTTCCGTCTTAATTTTCACCTTACTTTCCTTCTTCCAACCCCTTCTGTTTTTCAAGGTCTTAAAGTGAATCTCACCTCACTCACCTCACACCCTACCCTTACCCTTGTGTTGTTCCGTGCAGGGTTTCATCGAGGCGAGCTGCCAGATGACCCTCACCATCCGCTTCCTTCCGGGGGTCCCAGACGTCTTCCACAAAACCTTCCCCATCCAAGTGGCCCACTTTGAACCCGACAACCTGACGGTGAATGGGGAGGGGGTCTTCCCTCGAATCTCCCTCGACCTTCCCCGTCTCGTCACGGAGGAATATGAGAATCTGCTGAAGTCCGCTCGGGAGAACGTTGCTTTCAAGACGAAGACATTGACAGTGGAGACTGTTGGTGTGATGGGGCACACCTCACCTCCCAAGGATGCGGGGGATGCTACTGCAGCCATGGAGACCCCATCAAACCAGGTATGTCGTCACACCCGCAGGATGTTTACTTCATGGATTTTACCCTAATTTATTTATATTTTCTTCTATCTTTATTTGTTTCTATTCTATAGCCTAATGAAATTGTTTTAACAAACTATACACAAACTGTACCTCGATTTATGGTCACCTCAGTAAAACAGCCACCTTGCAGTTACGGTCACCTTTAGACATTCACAAAAGTGTCACATGAAAACCTCAGATAGCATCAACTTCAAGCATTACCCATATCTGCCTTCATTTCACACGTAAAATTGTACAACTGAGATTTTGAATTACCATATCTGCCTTCATTCATATATAAAATTGTTTAACTGAAATTTGCAATTACCATATGCTTATGTGAAACTATTACAATTACCATATGCTTATGTGAAACTATTACAATTACCATATGCTTATGTGAAACTATTACAATTACAACATAACAAGTAATTTGCATCTATTATATTTTCGTTGTGATCTGGCTGATCATTTCCTTCCATATACATGCAAACTTTTATTATTTTCCACTGCTGGATGTTGCAGGGTGTTGTTCAGGTATTTAAAATATGTTTTAATAGTTGTCGTTCATAAGTCACAATATCAGCAAGGTTATACCAGTTGGAGTTTATTGTGTACAACATTAACGAATAGATTCACTAAATTGTTCTTTCACTGCTATGTTAGTCTATCAAATTCTGCACATGTTTCACTTCAGATTACATATTTGCAATAAAATGTTTCCTTCTAATGTCAAATGTACTATATTTAGACAAGCATGTTGTAAAAAATCGTTCATTTTATCATCTTCTTCATATTTATTATATGAGATATTTAACCATATACATCACATGATTATGTAAAAATCTAAATAAATGTGATCATTGTTTGTAATATGCAAGTGCATGACCATATTGGCAACATTTAATAAAAGTGAATAAATGTACGCATTCTTGGTTATGTAAAGTATAGAAAATTAGTTCCACTAATAAGGTCACCTCGCTATTCAGGTCAGTTTTGCCCAGTCACGAGGGTGTCCTTAATAATGAGATTCCACTGTAAATATAATTTATATATATATTTGTGTGTGTGTGTGTATATACCCAGTGTATGTTATTATTTTGACGCACTTTTTAACTTCTTTATATTTATCTTAATTAACTAATTTATTTATTTCAACATTTAGCCTAACTTGCATTAATCTACAACTTTTATACACCTTTATTATCTTAAGCTGTTTATTCTTATATTTAAATACTCATTATGCATTAGACTTATGGATATGACACTTTGTCAAATAAATATTCTGTTTAGTCAGTTGAAAAATTGACAATTTATAAGTTGTGCACTGCTCCAACGAAATTATCAAATACAAAATTCAGATTATAAACAGCCACTATTGGCACAATTATTGCAGTGTCATGCGTCACAACCCAGAACTACCTTTGAAGTTGACTAACTCCTGACTGCAATGTGGGACAAAGTACCATTATTTCAGTGAACTTTGTACTGGCTGATTCTGCATAACAGTGTTTTTAATGTCTGCAAATAAAGACAAATAAAACACGATAACATTTCTTACAGGATCCGTCAGACTTGGAGGTTCAAATGGAGGCCGAGAGAGCCGTGGTGTCAGAGTTTGCAAAAGCAATGCATGCATTGATTGACGACGTGGACATCTTGTCATTTGGGGGGCCCGACGGCAGTGTGTCACCGCAACCTGCCTTCTCGACAGATATGAAGAAACAGAGGCTGAGGAAAATGAAAACCAGGTGATTGGAGTTGCACAACTATTGAGTATTACAACACCAATTGCACCATACGGTGTGTTTCATGCCGGATTATTCAAAGATTACTTAGAAACCAACCTAGTAGCTTGTGTCTTGTTGGTCCATTGCAGCTGCTACTTTTTGTGTTGAAATGCAGATTCTTAAAAGTTTATGGAGTCTTAGGGGTTTCACAGTCATTGTAGTTATACAAATTCTATTGCACCAAAATTCTCAGAAACCCGACAAATGGGTTAGGCAGACAGATTAATGAACATGACGGGGATTTAAAATCAAAGGAAAGCATGTTTAAAATTAAAATATAATAAACTTCAGATAACGGTGAACTATCATTACGTTTCTTACTGATCTAACAGAGAGACTTCCAAAGAGTTGATGAGGCATCCGAGAAAGCTCTACGTCCAATGTCTGTTTGTTTTGCTTGTCAGTACTTGGGAACAAAAAGTTGCCTAACTAGGTTATCAACATTCTCTCTTTTAGAAGTGAGCAGCGAATGAAAATATTCTGGTTTGAATAGTTGAAGATGTCTGATAGATACAGATCTTAAAACTAATACAATATCAGCCAGGCAGCCAGTGCAGAGACTTCACAAGAGGCAATAAGTGGGAGAAATCATATCTTGTTTGTTTTCCTGCAGACCACAACTGCCAGAGTACGTGCTCAACTTTGGTCATGTGATCTTGGGTACAGTGCGCACGCACATAGTGCGAGCGACCAACACTGGTTGGTTTCCGTCGTCCTTCTCAGTTGAACGAGGCTACCTCAACAAACATGGCTTCAGCATCGAGTTGAATCGCATCAAGCAGCTACCAGGTGCCCCTGATCACCAGACGGTCGACTTTGTGGTCAGCTTTGATCCGCGGGGAGCCAATCTAGGACTGGGGCCGATTGAGACCAAGGTGCCAATCAACGTAAGTAAGAAAGATGGGTTGTAGACTATTCAGTCATGCTGGGTGTGATATAATTTCTACAAGACAAGTAAATTTAGTTGCATTTAGCTATTAAGATGTGATAGTTTGTGAAGCTGAGTTTGCATGTATGGTATCCAATACCACTGGTATATTCTTGTTGATAGCATTCAGAGAACATAACCGAGATACTGCCATCTTCTTTTCAATATTGTTAATGTGATTGGTTCGGCATACAACATATCGTATTCTAAAAAATATTTTACGAAAATGTGTTAAATTAAATGGAAAACAGTAATGTCTTTAGCAGCTTCTTGAATTGCAGGTCTCTGCGGTTACGTACAGATATTAATTACGTTTCATTGTTGTAGATCAACAATGGACCACAGGTGTGCATCTGTATGAAGGCGAACGTGACTATGCCGGACATGAGTATCTCCACTGACGTCCTTGAGTTTGAGGAAGTCAAGTGCGGAGAATGCAAGGTCATCACAATTCAACTGCACAACCACATGGAAGTTCGCTGTGAGTGGACTGCTACTTCAGTGTCACAGAAGGAGAGACACAGGGTAACTACTCTTTCAGAATTTATATCATATATTACATCTTTTTTACCGACACATTAAACATGCTGGTTAAAGGTGAAAGGAACCGTTATTTACAAAATTTGAAGTATACGCGACAGTGTTTTACAAAAATATACCATTAACCATTTGATCATCAGTTTTTATTCAGAAATATGTTTTCTTACATATAAAGCACTGAGTAGGTACTGGTTGCTAACGTCACAGAATTGATAGAGTGAATGTTTACCACTAGATGTACATGAAAGGTAGTTTCGCAGCCCATGTGGACATTTGATACAGATTGACATAACTTGATACCATTGTAGAAGATGTGCAGAGTGTTGCAGACTGATGTTACATGCTAATTCCAATTAGCATAATGTAACTATAAAAGCTAGCAAAAATTGGCTGGACTTGGGCTCTCAAAGTATGGAAATGTCCAGAAACTCATGAACTGGCCTTTTTAAGCTGTGTTCACTTCAATGTCCTATTTTAGAATAAAAAATACTAGAAAAAATGATGTTATATTGTCTTAAGGCCAGACACCCCAGGTGAAATGGTGTTTTTTGACAAAAAATACTGAAAATGGTTTTCTGCCAGATTATTATACCTTTGTAAGCATACTATCAATAAAGTTCACTTCTATGACAATTACATACTTTTAAGTGAGTTTTAATCATGGATCAAGCACGTCGATATCATGTAATGAAATCCATTATGCAATCTTTGACAGCCATTTTCTCAAAAACATTTTTCTTCAAATTTCTGCATTTGGAAACGGGATATCTCTGGGAATAATTATGCTATTTAAATCATGTTTTCAGTGTTGCATTCAGCATATTCTACTGTGTGCAATGATCAGACACTTTTTTAAAATCATGAATAGTTTGAAAGATATAGCCATATTTGTTGCCAAAAAACAAGATTGTTTTTCATATTTTACCAAAAAAAAATAAAATAAATAAAAACAACATTTCAAAAAATGCTCTGATCATTGCACAATATAATCTATATAGAACATGGATTTGCAAGAATTATAACTGTATATGGATTCAATAAAAAATGGCAGTGTTTCCAAATTTGCCAACATTTGCTCAAAATGGTGGTCATTTTGTTTGTTACCATGGAAACGGGGGGTCTGGCTAAAAAAAGTTCAAGATATATTTTACTCAGTAAGACCTATTTCATGCATTGGGCAGAAAAAATTGAACTGTTTGCACAAATAAAAAAATATTCCTATCTACCTGCCGTGTCTGGCCTTAAAATGGAGAAGAGAAACATAGATTGGTAGTGAACTATCGCTCCACAACTGTGGTTATTGGTTGTTTGTCATGCATAAAGTATGTCAGATGCATAGAAGCTTGCACCTTAGGATTATCAGTCATTAGCAGTTGGCCTACATAGTCCATCACAAAATGTATTCTATAAAATGCTGTAGATATATGATATAACCACATTACATAGTTACTTCATTGTTTTGGATAAAATCCGTACCAAACAAAACTACCAAACATCACATGTATAATCAGAGTTTCATGTGTTTACATTTTATAAATGATTGCTGAAAAAAATCCGCCATCTTTTTCCAGCCAAAAGGGAAGGTGAGATATATTAGTATAATGTGGTGTTACATTGTGGAAAATGTTTTGTTGAAAATGTATCCTGTATAGGATCCAGGCTAAGAGAAATGTATTTGTTTGTTTTGTTTAAATAGTGGATTGTTTATTATAAGTTAATGTATGTTGATGTGATGACATAACCAGCAGTCTAGACTCTGTTTGTTGAATATTAATATTGTATATAAGACACTCTGCCATACTTGGATGAAACCATAGGATATGCTACAGAGTTCTAGCTATGCTGTATGCTGGGGCACAAAGTCCAGATCATTCACAAAAGTGTCACATGAAAACCTCAGATAGCATCAACTTCAAGCATTACCCATATCTGCCTTCATTTCACACGTAAAATTGTACAACTGAGATTTAGAATTACCATATCTGCATTCATTTCACATATAAAATTGTTTAACTGAAATTTGCAATTACCATATGCTTATGTGAAACTATTACAATTACCATATGCTTATGTGAAACTATTACAATTACAACATAACAAGTAATTTGCATCTATTATATTTTCGTTGTGATCTGGCTGATCATTTCCTTCGTTATACATGCAAACTTTTATTATTTTCCGCTGCTGGATGTTGCAGGGTGTTGTTCAGGTATTTAAAATATGTTTTAATAGTTGTCGTTCCTAAGTCACTATGTCTGGAAGGTTATACCAGTTGGAGTCTACTGTGTACAACATTAACATATAGATTCACTAAATTGTCCTTTCACTGCTATGTTAGTCTATCAAATTCTGCACATGTTTCACTTCAAATCACATATTTGTCGTAAAATGTTTCTTTCTAATGTCAAATGTACAATATTTAGATAAGCATGTTGTGAAAAATAGTTAATTTTATCATCTTCTTCATATTTATTATATGAAATATTTAACCATATACATCACATGATTATGTAAAATTCAAAATAAATGTGATAATTGTTTGTAATATGCAAACGCATGACTATATTGGCAGCATTTAATAAAAGTGAATAAATGGACGCGTTCTTGGTTTCCAAACAGGCAGATAAGCACATCCCAATGCACTTGAGACGCAAAGGAAAAGGCCAGAAACTCAAGCCAAAGACATTTGAGACGATGCCGTCGTATGGTTTCCTTTTGCCTGGCCAGAGACACAACATTCAAGTGAAGTTTATGCCAGCGGACGAGGTCAGTTTACTAGATGTCATACTCTCAGGCTATTACTGTACAATGGCTGAAGACAACTTTTTCACTTTGCATAAATCCTGTTTAGCTCCTCAGCATATTCGTCTGTCTGTCTGCAACTTTAGTAATTAGACTCTCAATCGAGGGACCCTGGTTCTCAATCCCTTTGTTGCCATTTTGAATGTTGGACAATTTTGTTGACTCCATCTTGCTTCAGTTCACTCAGCTGTGTAAATGAGTACCTGGCTTTTGGTACTGGTAAATATCTTTGTGTGAATCAACTTTGTCCAGTAATTGCAGCATAGCTGAATGCTTCCAAAAGAAGTTTGAATGAACAGGTCTGTCAGGGAGTGAAATGTAAATGTAAAGCACTTTGAGCAGTCCTAAGGGCAGGATAAGAATTTACTTTAACCCTTTTGTCTTTACTGTCTTCTGTGGATTGAACAACATCACCCAATCGCCATAACAGCAGCAACATGATTTGAAGCCTAGTCAGCTTGATTAAGAATTGATTCTTTGCAAATACATGTATGGTGCACTTTCTTCATGCATCTTATGAACAAATAATACATTTATGGCAGTGTAAATTACATAGCAGCCTTGAGTCATGTCTCCCCTTGCATATGGTAATAATAAGGTAACTCCTTTTGTGCCTAAGTCCTCTGTTGCAAACTGTTCCCTCTTACAGAGGTTCTACGAGCAGTTGGTGAACTTCCGGCTCGGTCAGAGCAGCCATCGCATCACACTGCTGTGTCGAGGTCAAGGCCTTGAGCCTCACATTGAGTTTGAGCGCAACCTCATCGAGTTCGGCCCGGTGCTGCCACACAGTGTCGGGGATGAGCAGGAGGTGATGGTGCGAAACAACTGCTCCTTCCCGATTGAGATCTACAACCTCGAGTTTGACAAGAGCTTCTTGGAAGAGGAGAAGGTAATTAAGACATTAGGATTGTCAAGATATGGCAAGAACTTGGTGCCAAGGTGAAAGGCTGATGAGGTTGTTATTGGCCTGTTCGTCATGTGATCTGTTGCCCAGCAAAAGCACTATCACGCCATCAAAAACTGGATGCCGAACACATGGTGTATTCATGCATTCCGTCGTGTATTTTGTTGAAATTCTGACCACAAAAGTGTTTCTTTATGACAAAATCATAAGGTATAGTTGCTGATATGACAACTGTATGCAGGAATGTTTTATTTATGTCATGCGGCAATGGTAATGTAAATCACGTTATGATTGTCATCAACATTGGTGGTAAAGATAAAGCTTGATGGAGGTTACATGCAAATTTGTGATTGTGATTTTGCTGACAATATAAAGCTAAGGAAATTGTTTTTTTTTAGCTGCATGACTTATTTGCATGAATAAAATGAATGTGTCAGATATCTAGTATCAAAATGAAAGAGTACTGCTGCACCTGTAGAATGTTGCCACTTTATGTGATTGGTCGATGTTTTTATTTTCTTGTGTTAAGATTCTGCGCCTGATGAAGGGTTATGATGAATACAACACAATTCCTCTTCCCCCAAGGACACCCCTGGAGAAACTACCTCAGGAACTTCTTGAATATTACGAAGGTAGGTTCACATTTATGTCATCAACCAACCTAGTAAGACAAATAAAATGCCAATTTTGAGATTGTTAAAAGTTTACAAAATCTTGATTGCCAAGAATAATTTTCAAATTTATAAAGAAGGAACAATTACACATTTCTTGTTTCTGTCAACACAGCATGTTGTTATTATCAGCTCTTGTATAGCAGTGGGCATTCAGTGGATGTTGTTGCACTTAAATATTGTTGTTATCATCCGATGTGTAGTAAAGTGTGCATTCAGTCGATGTGTACCAAATATATATATATATATTATGGTATAATTATAAGTTGATGATTTGATATTTTACAAACCTAATGATTCATGTAAACAATTATGTTAAGTTTTCACAATTCAAACACTGCAGATTTTTGTATAGTATGATATTGTCACTTTTAAAATTAACAAAAACAATACGGATTTTCCATGGGCTTGGATGGATGGATTGTTGTGGACCTTGCCACCATCTGTCATTCAGTGCATGTTGTTGCACTTGTCAGAGCACATGAAGAAGTTGGAGGAAGAGGAGCGGGCCCGGAAAGAGGCTGAGGAGGCAGCCTACGCAGCCCACATGGAGGAGCAGGCAAAACTAGAGGCGGAGGAGAAAGGTGGGTGGACCTACTCTTCTTAATACTCACTTCGTTTCTATCACGATAAGGTCTTCTCAGCTGCCCATATAACAACAAAAGCCCCTGCATTAATCATCGCTAAAGGTTATTTCAATTATTTGATATATATACAAAAGGTACTTTCGTATCTATAGCGCAGTATCCAGTCCTCAGGACTGTTCAAGGCGCTTTACTCCCTGGCAGACCTGTTCAATCGAACACCATCACAAGTTCTTTGGGAAACATCCAGCCATGCTGCAATTAATGTGCAAAGATTATTCATGCACAAATATCCACCACTGTCTACAGCCAGGTACTCGCTCATATAGCTGAGTTAACTGGAGCAAAGTAGAGTGAACGAAATTGCCCAAGATTCGACGTGGCAGCACAGGATTCGAACCTGGGTTCTCTCAATTGACAGTCCGATGCTTTAGCCATTGCTCTCCATGAGCTAAGACTAAAGGCTCCCTGATAAATCCTCTGTACCCGTATCTCTTTATGTTATTTCTCTCTGTTATTTCTTATCAGCAGCCCCCTCTCTCTCTCTTCATCTTTCTCCAGTCGTCTCTTCTCATGCAATCCTCCTGCCTCAGCTATGGTCTTCCTCTTTTCCTGTGTCCTTCATGTTTTCTGCCTCTGCTCGCCTCACTAGTTTATTTGTGTCTTACCAAGATCCTTAAAAAAAATTCAAAAGATTTTACGTGTGTGAAATTAAAACAAAATTATTATTTGTTAAAATAATTTGCATATTAGTAACCACTTGCCACTCTTGTCATGAATAAATGGAGGAAATTGTAAAAAAAATAATGAGATGGGGCTAAGGTATATTAGTGAACTTATGGATGTTTTGTATTTTACCCATATCAATTCTTATTTTGGTAAGTTATACATTTTTACTTTTATTGGATTGATTGTTCTTAAATATATTTTACTGCATTATACAATCTACATTCTTATGTAATTATTTAACATTTTATGGGTATATATATATATATATATTTTATTTTATTTATATATTTACATGTATTGTTGTTCTCCTCTTGTTTACCTGTCTGTCAGGGGTGAGGCTGGCCTCGATTTCAATCCTCGATTTCTGTTATCTTTTTTCTTTTTCCTCATTCCCTCTGTATTTCGCTCTGTTGAAATATAAACGTGTATTTGTATTTTAAACTCACAATCATTAGGATGATAAAATGTACATTTTTGAAGCTTTATCTTGAATAATCAATTACTTACTTATCCTCCTCGTGTGGCACATAAGGCTCGCACAAGATCTCACCAGACTCCTCTGTCTAGGGGTGTCCATGCTGTTGTGCTCAGGTCTGCACAGCAGTCTTCAGTTCTTCTATAAATAGTGAAAAAACAATGTTTCTTTTTATTGTAATTTTCTCTGAATGTTTGTATTCAGAAGCTGAAGATCACAAATCTGATGTTCCACTAGAGACATCATCTAAAGGTGACTTCCAGTTGTCACTGGTGCCACCGACGTCATCAGATGAGGCAGGAAGCAAACATGACATGTCGGTGGTTGAGAGTCGGCAGACAAAGGAACCAGAGAAGAAGGAATCGGAACATGATGAGCCTCAGATAAAAGAAGACGGTAAGTTAAACAGACATATATAGATTGTGGCGTATCTAGGATCTCGTAAGCGAAGCCAAACTTAGTCATTCATTACTTTTCCATGCTAAAATGTAATGGCACAACGGGTTATATAAGAAAAGTGAACAAAACAATTGTCAAAGGGGACCTTAGAGGGTCATGGCCTCTGTAACTAAATCACTGTTGAGAGTGTAGCACAACTTTATTACCATCATTGTTAAGATTTGTATACAAATTATCTTGCTTAACATTATTAATGGTACTCAATTTTTTAACACAGGAAATTGTGTGTCATCATCATGAGATCATAGCAGGACATTTTCCTCTAAGTCAGGACACAATGTTTTCTTCCAAGTGAAACATTTACAAACAAAACTACAATACAGTCATCATCGTCGTTTAGAGGCGGTGTTTCCAGGCTCTGCTGGGTTTGCCTTTCTTCCAATTGCCCTCTTCCACTTGACACGGTCCCGTGCATCCCGATGGTCGATACCCATCAGATTCAAGTCTGCAGACACGGAGTTCTGCCAGGTCTTCCTTGGTCTGCCGACGGGAGCTGTCCCCTCCACCACTAACTTTGACCAGCCCTTCACCCAGTCCACGTCGTCCTTTCGCTCTACATGCCCGTACCACCTCAGCCTGCTTCTTCTGATCACATCCCCATTCGCCTCCACTCCTACTCTTCTTCTAAGCTCTGCACTGGGCTGTCTGTCGCTGAGTGATGCGCCACACATCCATCTCACCATCCTCATCTCAACCCTTTCCATCCTCGTGTCATGATCGGTCCTCATGGCCCACGTCTCACACCCATACAACAGGCAACTTCTGACACAATAAAAGGTGTAATATTTTGCACTGCCATTTTTCTGGGACTTTAATTTCGAAATATTGACAAATTTACTGATTTGAGATCCCCCAAAAATTGCTGAACATTTGGTCTGCCTACTTGGCAGCCAATGCAGGGTTTGACAAATTCAGTATTGTTAATGATGGCTCGTGGGTACAGAGAAACCCGCCCAAGATGAGGCTAATGCCCTGGATGTGGGAGAACTTGAGGAAATCAGCCCAGTTTCCGCAGCCATTGCTCGCCATCTTGGCATTGATCTGTCACCAGAGGGCAGGGCAGCTCGCAACCGTTGCGGCATTGGTATAATTGTTCACGGAGCACCCATCTCAGGTAAGATGACGATTTGTAATTTTACAAACCTGATGATTCATATAAACATTTATGTGAAGTTTTCACAATTCAAGCACTGCCGGTTTTTGTACAGTATGGTATTGTTATTTATGTGGGGCAATGTTACCTGTATAAAAATGACTAGGAATCGTCTCTAGTTTGCTGATAACACAAAAGGCAAATGTCAGTATTGTACGTGGGCTTTATAATAATAAGCCAAATAACAATGCATGAATACATAATGTAAATGCAATCTAACCTTCATCATTACCAACCTTAGCTCATTAAAATATAAAATATCAGCAAAGGTGGGAGAACCATGCTATTTTGAAAATTAACAAAACCAATGATTTACAGATCATATAATGGATTATTGTGGACTATGCCACCAGCAGGATGTCTGTAAAAACAATTGTCTTTTAATTTTTTTTTAGCTGACTTATAACATTTGAAACAGTTTGAAACACTATTTCAGGAGACTATATGATTTGTTGATATATCTAGCAAAAATACCCATCCACCAGATGTCGCCACATACACACTGATGCAGAAGTCTGGTTTCCTGGAGTATTCGTAAATTATATTTCTTATGATGTAAATTATTTGAAAAGTTTTTTGCACTAATGCTTGTGATGTAAATGTCCCGAACTGTTCAGCCATTGTTGTGACCTCAGTACAATCACAGATTATACGAGTAACATTATGAACAATTGGTTTGTGTCTGCCTAACGCACAGTACAGACCCTTTGAATGTTACTGAAGAACCCTTAAGTTAACTAACGGGATATTTTGATTAAATAGAGGCATTACTTTTCTTACAAAGAGTGCTAGAGTAATTCCTGAAAGGTTTGCGTCTGAAAAACTTAGCAGGAAAATATTAAGATACATACGCTAGCTTGGTTGTAGTTAGATGTTGAAGAGAGAGGTGTGTTTCAGGCAAGACGACGACTGCAGTGATGCTGGCAAAGCATTATGAGGTCGCTCTCGTGACAGTCGACAGAATAGTGCAGGAGGCCATTGCCAGTGGTAGTACACCCGCTGGTATGCGTGCACGTGAGCTTTGTATGGACGCTGCACGCAGGCATGCAGATGAGTTCCGCATCTATGATGGGGAAGATGGAGAGAAGAAAGCAACGGCTGGATTGAGTGTGGAGGCACTGACAGCCCACACACAGGGAGCAGGTAGGAGGGCAGGGATGGGAGAGGGAGGGAGGGTGGTATTGAGGGAGGAAAGGATGGATGGATGAATGGAGGGAGGGATGGAGGGAAGGAGAGAGAATGGGAGGGAGGGATGGAGAGGAGGAGGCAAGGAGAGAGAAGGGAAGGGTGGGAGGCAGAGATAGAGAGGGGGAGGGAGGGAGAGAGAGTGGAAGGGTGGGAGGCATTGAGCAGAGTGGCAGGCAGAGAAGGAGGGATGGAGGAAGGGAGGGGAAGAGGCATGTGTGTGAGTGTGTGTGTGTGTGTGTGTGTCAGTGTGTGTGTTGTGTGTGAGTGTGTATCTGTGTGTGGGTGTGTCTGTGTGTGTGTGTGTGTGTGTGTGTGTGTGAATTATTTATGTTATTTAACAAACTATTACATTATATTCAGCATTCTGTAATAAGTGTAGAAATACTTGTTCTTCATCTACATTGCTATAACACCTGTCTCTGTGCACCTTTGTTTTGTATAATTACACCACTTGAAGTAGCAGAATGCTGGTACATGTGTACAACTGCACTTGTTGCTACCAGGGGGCGGTGCTGGCAGTGGTCAGACGGGACACTCTGTAGCACATAGCACACAGATGTCAAACCGCAAGACAAGTTCGATGTTTGAAGGCAAGGCCATCAAGCCTGACAAACACCACGCTGGCAACGTTGGAGGCAAGGCAGGCACCCAGATCTCTTCCGGGGAAGGGGGAAGTCAGGTGAGATATGTAGTGTTTTGATGGAGTGCTGAAGTGTAAATATGTTAAATCTGGTGGAGTGTTGAGATGGAAAGCCTGATGAGATGTGTTCAGATTTTGTTGTTGTGTTCACACTGATGAGATGTGTTCAGAGTGTTGGTGTTGTGTTCAGAGTGTTGGTGTTGTGTTCAGACTAATGAGATTTGTTCAGAGTGTTGGCGTTGTGGTCAGACTGAATGTGAGATGTGTTCAGAGTGTTTGTGTTGTGTTCAGCCTGTTTGTGAGATGTGTTCAGAGTGTTTGTGTTGTGTGTTCAGGTACCCAGCAGCCCCCTGCCCCTCAGTGGCCCCATCGCCCAGCGTCTCAGTATCAGCGGCAGTATCGGAGGCGAAGACGGCCTCCTCAGTATGGTGCTGCCACAGGAACTCCTGGTGGACATCCTGGCAGACCGTCTCATGGTATGACTCAGCACTTTGAACTAGTTGGTTTCTTCAACAGATGCCAATTTCATTTTCAGTTGTATTGTCTAAGTCAGTTATTTGAAAGTCTGTTGTATTTATAAAAATCTTACAGTTAGTGGACATTCTCATCAAATTCCTTCCAAGTGTAGGTGCAGCAACATTATTAATAATAGTAACTATTTACATAGGGCCCAACCAGCTGAGATTGCTTTCATGCACTTTGCATATCAGATCCAATCATAATAAAATATTAATATAGATTATTAAAATATAGCAAAATGTGAGTCCTTGTTGTTTAATATCAAAAGTTTTTGCCACTTCCATGGATAACTACAATGTGATGTTTTTCAGTATCAATTCCTGACAAATCACTGTGCCATTTACACGTATCTTTGTATCGTAATGACACTGACATGCAGGTAATTGTTCTTGGAAATATCTCATCAGTAGCAGACTTGTCACAATGTTCTAAATCTTATTATCATTTTATGTCAACCACAATTAATCTTATTAGTTATCATTTAATGTCAACCACATTGACATGTTTATCATCCTTCATTGTTGTTGTCTGTAGTTGAACGACTGTCATCGCGGGGTAGTGTTTGATGGCCTTGACACGCTGTTCAGTCAGAACAACTTCACAACGCTGCACGCAGTCCTGCGTGCTCTCAACAACCGCAAGTTCATCTACTTCGTCACACTCAAGCTCGACTACATCCGCATGAAGGAGGAACAGAAGCAAGCAGAGGAGGAGAAAGGTTGGTTTGAGCTCAGCAACATGACATGTACAGAGAGCTGGCAAACTGAATGGTTTCTAGTTCGGCTAATTAGATTTATTACTAGGGAGACATCATTTAAACCCTCGCACCAAGAAGCTCTCAGAAATGAGTGACTGATTACGTGTGGTCATTATAGTCATAGAAGGCTGTTTAGTATGAGATCTTGCTGAGTATTGTGGTTATTATAGAGAGAATGTTACAGTGGGAGGTATGGATGATTGTGGTATGTTCATTATACAGAGACTGCTACATTCATTGGGAGACTGTTGTCTTGGTTGTTTTGGAGAGACTATGGCAGTGGAAGGTTGAGGGTGGTGTGGTCGCTATAGAGAGACTGCTTCAATGTGAGATTCACAACTGATGATGTTGCGTGGTTGTTATAGAGAAAATGCTATGGTGAAAGGTATGATTGGTTGTTTGTATGACCATTGTAGCAAGGTCTGTATTGTGGATGTGGAAATATTTGACTGACAGTTGAATGGTCACTGTAGAGAGTTCTGAATATTGTATGTCATTTTACAGAGTTCTGATAGATTGCTGCATATGTATTGTAGAGGACTGTCTAGGTATTGCTTGTCACTGGCAGGTTTGACTTATTGTTGTATGGTCAATGCAGAGAGGTCTGACTGGTGGTTGCATATCATTATAGAGAGTGCTGACTGAATGTTCTGCAATTACTACAGAAAAGTCTGACTTGTAGTTGTATAGTCACTGTAGATAGGTCCAACGGTTGCACGGTCACTGTAGATAGGTCCAACGGTTGCATGGTTACTATAGAGAGGTCCAACTGTTGCATGGTCACTGTAGATAGATCCGACTGTTGCACGGTCACTGTAGATAAGTCCAACTGGTGCACGGTCATGGTAGATAGGTCCAACTGTTGCACGGTCACTGTAGATAGGTCCAACTGTTGCACGGTCATTGTAGATAGGTCGAACTGTTTCACGTTCACTGTAGATAGGTCCAACTGTTGCACGGTCACTGTAGATAAGTCCAACTGTTGCACGGTCATTGTAGATAGGTCCAACTGTTTCACGTTCACTGTAGATAGGTCCAACTGTTGCACGGTCACTGTAGATAAGTCCAACTGTTGCATGGTCACTGTAGATAGGTCCAACTGTTTCACGTTCACTGTAGATAGGTCCAACTGTTGCATGGTCACTGTAGATAGGTCCAACTGTTTCACGGTCACTGTAGATAAGTCCAACTGTTGCACAGTCATTGTAGATAGGTCCAACTGTTTCACGTTCACTGTAGATAGGTCCAACTGTTTCACGTTCACTGTAGATAGGTCCAACTGTTGCATGGTCACTGTAGATAGGTCCAACTGTAGCACAGTCACTGTAGATAGGTCCAACTGTTTCACGTTCACTGTAGATAGGTCCAACTGTTTCACGTTCACTGTAGATATGTCCAACTGTTGCACAGTCATTGTAGATAGGTCCAACTGTTGCACGGTCATTGTAGATAGGTCCAACTGTTGCATGGTCACTGTAGATAGGTCCAACTGTTTCACGTTCACTGTAGATAGGTCCAACTGTTGCATAGTCACTGTAGATAGGTCCAACTGTTTCACGGTCACTGTAGATAAGTCCAACTGTTGCACAGTCATTGTAGATAGGTCCAACTGTTTCACGTTCACTGTAGATAAGTCCAACTGTTGCATGGTCACTGTAGATAGGTCCAATTGTTGTATGGTCACTGTAGATAAGTCCAACTGTTGCACGGTCATTGTAGATAGGTCCAACTGTTTCACGGTCAATGTAGATAGGCCCAACTATTGCACGGTCACTGTAGATAGGTCCAACTGTTGCATGGTCACTGTAGATAGGTCCAACTGTTGCATGGTCACTGTAGATAGGTCCAACTGTTGCACGGTCACTGTAGATAAGTCCAACTGTTGCACGGTCACTGTAGATAGGTCCAACTGTTGCACGGTCAATGTAGATAGGTCCAACTGTTGCATGGTCAATGTAGATAGGTCCAACTGTTGCATGGTCAATGTAGATAGGTCCAACTGTTGCACGGTAAATGTAGATAGGTCCAACTGTTGCATGGTAACTGTAGATAGGTCCAACTGTTGCACGGTTAATGTAGATAGGTCCAACTGTTATATGGTCAATGTAGATAAGTCCAACTGTTGCACGGTCACTGTAGATAGGTCCAACTGTTGCACGGTCACTGTAGATAGGTCCAACTGTTGCATGGTAACTGTAGATAGGTCCAACTGTAGCACGGTAACTGTAGATAGGTCCAACTGTTGCACGGTCACTGTAGATAGGTCCAGCTGTTGTATGGTCACTGTAGATAGGTCCGACTGATGCATGGTCACTGTAGATAGGTCCAACTGTTGTATGGTCACTGTAGATAAGTCCAACTGTTGCACGGTCACTGTAGATAGGTCCAACTGTTGTAAAGTCACTGTAGATAGGTCCAACTGTTGCACGGCCACTATAGATAATTCCAGCTGTTGCACGGTCGCTGTAGAGAGTTCCAACTGTTGTATGGTCACTGTGGATAGGTCCGACTGATGCATGGTCATTGTAGATAGGTCCGACTGTTGCATGGGCACTGTAGATAGGTCCAACTGTTGCATGGTCACTGTAGATAAGTCCAACTGTTGCACAGTCACTGTAGATAAGTCCAACTGTTGCACGGTCATTGTAGATAAGTCCAACTGTTGCACGGTCATTGTAGATAGGCCCAACTATTGCACGGTCATTGTAGATAGGTCCAACTATTGCACGGTCAATGTAGATAGGTCCAACTGTTGCACGGTCACTGTAGATAGGTCCAACTGTTGCAGGGTAACTGTAGATAGGTCCAACTGTTGCACGGTCACTGTAGATAGGTCCAACTGTTGCACGGTCACTGTAGACAGGTCCAACTGTTGTATGGTCACTGTAGATAGGTCCAACTGTTGCACGGTCACTGTAGATAGGTCCAACTGTTGTATGGTCACTGTAGATAGGTCTGACTGTTGCATGGTCATTGTAGATAGGTCCGACTGTTGCATGGTCACTGTAGATAAGTCCAACTGTTGCACGGTCACTGTAGATAGGTCCAACTGTTGCACTGTCACTGTAGATAGGTCCAAATGTTGCACGGTCACTGTAGATAGGTCCAACTGTTGCACGGTCACTGTAGATAGGTCCAACTGTTGCACGGTCACTGTAGATAGGTCCAACTGTTGCACGGTCACTGTAGATAGGTCCAACTGTTGCACGGTCACTGTAGATAGGTCCAACCGGTTGCACGGTCACTGTAGAGAGGTCCAATGGGTGCACGGTCACTGTAGAGAGGTTCAAATGGTGCATGGTCACTGTAGAAAGGTCCAAATGGTGCGTGTTCAATGTATAGAGAACCAACAGTTCCATTGTCACTGTAGAGAGGTCCAACTGTTGCACGTTCACTGTAGATAGGTCCAACTGTTATATGGTCATTGTAGAGTGGTATGTAGTATCATTGTAAGTCATTATAGAGAGGTTTGATTGATAATGGTCATTGTAGAGAGACTGACAGCGTTGAAGGAGGAGGAAGAGAAGCAGCGTCTGGAGGACATGTCTGAGGACGAATATGATGCCCTGACAGAGGAGGAGAAGGCGAGTGTCGACAAGAGACGCCTCGCCTCCAAGAAGGAGCGACTCCGCAAGTACGTCCCCCTAGCGGCAATGCTCACCCACACCCGCCCACATGATTCATACCTTTATTAAGTTAAATGTAATCAATACACTTTTTTATGAAATAATTTTCACTTTTAGAGATATAATTTTTGAAATGTTACAGTGTAATTATTATTACTATTATTATTATTTGTAATACCTATTCAAATTTTACAGTATTAATTTAATTTGAGGCTTTTTAGAACAAGGTATGTTGTACACACCTGTGAACAGGACGAAAGCCCCGGATTTGATGGTGTTTCGATAAACTTTTATTACTATTTATAAAATTTATTTATGAGAGGTTTTGTGGCTGTAAATAAACACACATTATGTTAAATTTAGTCAATATTTAGCTCTAGGTTCAGTCTGTATTAGTATATATAAATTTTATTGCCACTTGATTTTTTTCACTTTCTCCCAATATATACGCAACATGTGCCAATACATTAAACATTGGTAGTAACATAGAAATATATCATTTGAAGACAAAATGAATCCCGAAACACAAAATACATTGATATTAGTTACATATGTATGAAGTGTATGCCTTAGTTTTTGCAGTTGTCATTAATTCATTCGACCAGGTTAATTCACAGTCTATTCAAAAGTACCCAGTATGCATGCTCCTGACTGACACTTCTATTTTCCATATTCTCCAATATCCAGGAAAGTCTTGGCCAGCTAGAAGTGCGTCCCTAATATGTAGTGTTAACTTGTAGAGAGAAGCAAGAACGTCAGGAACGCGAGCGACTTGAAAGAGAGGCTCAGGAGGCAGAGCTGCGCCGCCTGGAGGACGAAAAGTGAGGAATTATGTAATTTTGTCTGTGATGTCATGAAAATAAGCGTAATTAAATAATGGTTGTGTTTCACGTGTATTAGGTACTTGCTAAGTTTAATCTGACAGGCATACATAACAGCTTAACAACATAAAGACTTACAATAACACTGTGCAAAGTGAATCAGAATCTTATTTATTTGACAGTTGTGAGAACCATTATGGTCAGGAGAAATTCAGCTACTACTGTTGAAGTGTACATAGTATAGGGTGTATAATAGTTGATGTATATCTACATGTATATCTACATGTATATTTCCAAAGACACTGTATTTAATCACTTATCATAGTAATGATTATTTTGCCACAATATATTAAGTGTGGTGATATTTTAAATTCATGTCAACTTAAGAAAGTCTGTAACAATAATTTTAGATTGTACTAGTATTGAGACTTGCAAATAAGGAGGTTCATTGTGTGTTGAAAAATTATGTAAATATTGTTTTACTCGGTGATTCAATAAATTCATTATGTTTGTCACAGGAAATGTAGTATTTTTCTAAAAAAATGTTTTGAAAATTTGTCTGTATCATAATGATGGATGTTTTTATTTGAATAAAAGACAAGATGTGTAAGTAAACTGGTAGACAGGCTCCCTAATAGTTCGTAGTTGATTACAAGTGAATAGATAATAAATGTTTTGTTTGTATAATTTCTAGTTCTACTATTAGTATTTTAAAATAGATGTTCCATGTGTGCATTTTATGTAGATAAACCTAGTTTTCTGCAGCATTTCCTTCTTGTGTGCAGATCACCTGTGATACTGCTGCGAGATGCTCTGAGAATTGTGATACTTAGTTCACTCAGTCGTAGAATTCTTTACCTGGCAGTAGACAATGACAGAATTATAACAAGTTGTAGCTTTTGTATAGTATTTCCAGCAAGGGTGAACATTTTCTTGAGAAATTTAGTTAATATTTGCATGAATAGATGTGTCGGGAATAAAATGTAAAATGTAATGTTTTTTGGAGGGCTGCAGGATGAACTTATATGTTTTTGCTTTGCCCTCTAGATGGTAGTGTTCAGAGCATACACATTTCATTAAGGGTTTATTGTGGACTGTATATTATTCTATTAATAATATAATGTCAATAATTCTTCCTAATTTTTTAAATTGTTTAGACTAATTTGAAATCTTAGTAATTGGTTTACTTTATTGTGGTACATTGTATATTTATGATTACACTTTGTTTGCATTGTATAACTGTAACATGTTTGTTTTTATAAGGGAACATTTCTAGGCCATTGCATTTCTCACTGATGGAATTCCAATTTGCTCTAATTATAATTTTGCAAATGTTGTTTATATTAACTTGTATGGATAAACACATTTGATAAGCATTGATCACACTGGCTGCAATCAACACACAATTGAGCGCTGGTATAATGACTAGAGAATTGGACTGTTGGTCAAGAGAACCCAGGTTCGAATCCTGTGCTGCTTTTGGGCAAGATCGTTCACTCCACGTTGCACCAGTTCACTCAGCTGTATGATAGAGTACCTGGCTACAGGTAGTGGTGGATATGTGTTCATGAATAGTCTTTGTGCAGTAATTGTAGCATGGCTGAATGCATCCCACAGAAGTCGAGATGGTATTTGATTGAACAGGTCTGCTTGGGAGTAAAGTCGATAGCGCTTTGAGCAGTCCTGAAGACTGAATACTATGCTATATAAGAACTTGCCTTTACTATATTAGTCAAAGTCAACACATTATTATTATTAATTGTTAACTCCATAAATAACCTCATTGACAATGCGAAACAGTTTTGCTAAGTATATGTGCAATACTTTCAGACTGTCAAAGAAGAAGCGTCGTCAACAGGACGGTAAGGAGAAGGACAGCGGGAAGAAGGAGAAAGACCCGAAGAAGATCGCAGACTCCAAGTCCCAGGACCGCGTGGCCCAACTCAAGTCTCAAGATGGCCCAAAGCGGGGCCACGGGGCCGAAGGTGAACATACCATAGGAAAAATAGGATCTGGCACTGACCGTCCGGACTCAGGATTGACCAACCGGGCAGAATCGGCAGCAGCAGAAGACAGCAAGTAAGTATTTACTGGTCAAGTAAGTGTATGTTTGTCAAGTAAGTGTCTATTGGTCAAGTAAGTGTCTGTTGTCAAGTAAGTGTCTATTGGCCAAGTAAGTGTCTGTTGTCAGGTGAGTGTATGTTGGTCAAGTGAGGGTCTGTTGGTCAAGTAAGTGTATGTTGGTCAAGTGAGTGTATGTTGGTCAAGTGAGTATATGTTGGTTAAGTAAGTGTATGTTGGTCAAGTAAGTGTCTGTTGATCAAATAAGTGTATGTTGGCCAAGTGAGTGTACGTTGGTTAAGTAAGTGTCCATTGGTCCAGTAAGTGTATGTTGGTCAAGTGAGTGTATGATAGTTAAATAAGTGTATGTTGATCAAGTAAGTGTCTGTTGGTCAAGTATTAAATTTTTTTCTATTGTACAAAAGAACAAATAGAATAATCTGTTGATATATCTATGAAACTCTATAAAAATGTGTTTGCATATGTTTAAAATTAACTTATTCATGTGTGAAATAGGCTGTGTACGTGTGTGTGTGTGTCTGTATATGTGTGGATGAGTTCATGCATGCATGCGTACGTACATGCATGCATTGTGTGCATGCATGCATTGTGTGCATGCATGCATGCCAAGGTGTCTGCTAAGGTATGTGTGTGTGTATGTGTACATGTATGTATGTGCATGCATGCCTACAAGCAGGTGTGCTGTGTAACCGGAATAGAGCTGTAATACCCGCCTGCCCTGTGAATGACAGAAAGAAGAAGGAGAAGAGTGGGAAGGATGGCAAACAGCCTATCTCTAATGACATCCCGCCGGGGAAGAAGGAGGGAGAGGGGGGTCAGGATGACCTCATCAAGGACATGTCCCGCTCTGAGGCGGAGATGTTGCTGCTACAGAGGTGAGTCGCAATTGAGTTTTTTTAAGTTTATTCGTGACTGGGCTTGCCCTTGATCTGACTGTTTCTCTTGACCAGCAACATTGTGGCAACACTGACTGCATTGTAACAACAGTGTAACAATTAACATGAAACAGCATTGTAACAGTAATGTAAAAACAATGTAACAATTAACACAAAACAGCATTGTAACAACACTGTAATAGTAATGTAAGAACAATGTAACAATTAACACAAAACAGCATTGTAACAACACTGTAATAGTAATGTAAGAACAATGTAACAATTAACACAAAACAGCATTGTAACAACACTGTAATAGTAATGTAAGAACAGTGTAACAATTAACACAAAACAGCATTGTAACAACACTGTAATAGTAATGTAAGAACAATGTAACAATTAACACAAAACAGCATTGTAACAACACTGTAATAGTAATGTAAGAACAATGTAACAATTAACACTTAGCTCGGGCAGTATTGCACTAACAATGTACCAGGTTTCTGTTTTGTTACATCACTGTAACATCACTGTTAGTAACTGTTGATGTTGTTTCGTTGCTGGCAGGTTCCGAACCTTTGAGTACAATTTCAAGGAGATCTGCGACTTACTGGACCACTGGGAGAGGGCACTGGGAATCATCCGCCCTCCTACCCCCCTGGATGGGGCTGACAACATGCTGGATGATACTGCCCATGCCCACCCTCCCTCTGGCAAGAAGGGGAAGAAAGGTAGGGGGCTGGTTTGTTGTTGTTGCTGTAGTTGCTGTTGCTGCTGTTGTTGTTGTTGCTGTTGTTGTTATTGTTGTTGTTGTTCCAGTAGATATGTCCAATACCTTGCTACACTGGGTGCATGCACAACCAGAAATATGATGTCTTATTTGACATCCTTAGATACTTTTATTATCATTCACTTTCTATGAATTTGTTTGATCTGATGTGGGTGCGAGCGTTCGTGCGTGCATGCGTGTGTCTGTGTGTGTGTCTGTGTGTGTGTGTGTGTGTGTGTGTGTGTGTGTGTGTGTGTGTGTGTGTGTGTGTGTGTGTGTGTGTGTGTGTGTGTGTGTGTGTGTGTGTGTGTGTGTGTGTGTGTGTGTGTGTGTGTGTGATTTTACATCCTTAGACACATTTGTTATCATTCACTTTCAATGAAATTGTTTAATATGATGTTTGTGAGTGTGTGTGTGTCTGTGTCTGTATGTGCGAGCGTGCATGTGTTCATGCATGCGTGTGTGTGCATGTGTGCATGTGTGTGCACATGTACTCATGCATGAGTGTGTTTTAATTTTTATTATTACGTGTGAAAGAACAGCTGGGATGCTAACAGGATATGTTACGTATGATTGTAACAGACAAACACGACAAAGGCAAGGATAAAGAAAAGGATGCTGACAAGAAGAGTCTTGAAAAACAAACGATTGAGAAATCTGGCAAAGAAGTGGTAAGTACAGATGTGAACACTGAGTGAACTTGGAATGAACACTGAGTGAACTTGAAGTGAACACTGAATGAACACCAAGTGAACACTGAGTGAACACTAAATGAACACTGACTGAACTTTGGGTAAAAACAGGGTGAACAATAGGTGAACATGGGATGAACTCTGAGTGAACATCAAAGTGAATTATGAGTACACAGATTGAACATAGAGTTGACAGTGAATGAACACAGAGTGAACACTGAATGGATATATGGTGAACGTTGAGTGAACACTGAAAGACTGCATAGTGAACACCACAGAATGAAAACCAAAGAGTGAATACTCACAGAACACTGAGTGAACACTGAGTGAATAGTGCTGACTGATTCACTGTCATTGGGCTACACTCCTCGTAAAATATATGTCAGCTAAGTTACTATTGATGCATCTCTAACAATAAAACAACACGCGTGTAGGTAGTTTGAATAGGAGGAAGTCTGTTATTATAACTAATATAATGTTCTTAAGACCATACTAACTATGTTGAATGTATATTTCCTGCAAAATTGTGTTTAGTAAGCCCATAACAATGTTGACAATTTGAAGGTACGACCCCGGAGCATGTTGAAGCAGTAAACAAAAAATCCAGTTTCAAAAAAGTTTTATTGTCGATATTACTGAGGTGGGCTGAGTTAACCTCAATACCTTTGATGTTCAAGAATTTCCCATTTTCCCACATTCAATACAGCAGACTTCCTGTTACAATTTATTATGCTGGCTAATTGACGTATCCAGTACATTGCGGTTTGCATACATTACAATCAAAATTTTGCGTGTGACCTTTGTCAAGCTTCGCAAACCCACCACATGTTTTTCTGATGGCTTGAGAGAAGTTTTGCTAGGCATCAGGTCATGTGATGGATAGGCCCGGTCAATTCCGGGTAGAAGAACAGTCTTTTTAATGGTGACTTGAACTTGTACCCTGAGCTGACTGTAGTGATGTGTCATTATGTATCAGGATGGTCAGACTCAGCCAGAAGAAGGTGACCCGACGGCCGAGACGCCTCAGGCTCTCACACAGGAAGAGAAGAAACAGAGACATCTGGAGGATGGCATCGGAGTGCCACATTTCATCGTTGACTGTCACGAGGCTGCCACAAAACCGCCAGTCAACGAACTACTCGAGATGGACAAACTGCCGTCTTTGGAGGATGTGAGTATCACTGCTCCTGATGGAGGTTTACTATTGTTTTGATTTGAAGGTCAATTCTGCTGTTTCTGCACAATGCTGTATTTGTTTTGAATCAGTGTTACCATAATGACCATATGTATTGGGACACTTAATGAAATTTGGGACACTAAATTAAATTATCAGCTGTCCCAAAACATACGGTGCACAAAAAGAAATCTCACATTCACTGTCCCAATACTTAGGGACATGAACAAGTTCTGACGTCATGTCGTCCTTGTCTATATCCTGCTACTAACTATTTTTGAGTATCTCAATGGCCCTACATACCATGTGTCTGAATACATTGGCATAAAATAATTATATTTCTTAAGGTGTCCCAAAACATACGGTACAGAAAAATAATAATTCTTCTAGATTTTTAGGGTCTCCCAAAACATAGGGTTATTGCGGTAATTATATTTTAGACCACGTAGTTGAAATATGATCATTGTAGGTTGTCAAAGACTGCACAATGGCTGTATTTTTAGTAGAAATAATAATAAATGTTTATTTCCTATTCCTCGTTGTGACTTCAAATCATGATGCAGGTGTGAATGCATGTGTGTGTGTGCGAGTGTGCATGCGTGCATGTGTGTGCGTGTGTGTGGTGTATGTGTGCGTGTGTGTGTGCATGTGTGCGTAAGTGTATGTATGCAATGCATGTGTGTGCGTGTGTGTGTGTGTGCATGTGTGTGTGTGTGCATGTGTGTGTATGTGTGTGTGTGTATATGTGTGCATGTGTGTGCGTGTGTATGTGTGTGGTGCATGTGTCTATGCGTGTGTATATGTGTGTGTGCGTCTATGCTTGTGTGTGTATGTGTGTGTGTGTGTGTGTGTGTGTGTGTGTGTGTGTGTGTGTGTGTGTGTGTGTGTGTGTGTGTGCATGTGTGCATGCATGTGTGTGGATATGTGTGTGCGTGCGTGCATGCGTGTGTATGTGTGTGGGTGTGTGTGTTTGTATGAGTGAGTGTGCATGTGCAGTGCTCGTGCATGCATGTATGCATGTATGCGTGTGGATGTCTATAAGCCTGCATAACACTTCACACACAACACATACAATAGTTTTTTTTATCTACACAATCAGTTGCATTCTATGAGTCTTAAAATTTACATATTGACCACGAAATGTTTTTTTAATTCAGGTTTTAGATGGTCTTGGCCTTGGAGAGAATGGACCCCCTGTCCCACCCCCAGCAACCTTTGCCATCGTACCCTACCCTGTCGAGAGGAATGCTCCACCTGGTGCCGATGGAGGGCACTATGCCTTTATCGCATCCAATGTTGATGATCCGTAAGTGGTTATGAAGAAACTCTTCTTCCACCTAAAGTTGTCTGTCTTGCTACATGTAAAATGATTGTTTACTTCCTGTTTCTGTAAAAAATGGCAGCACTGATATATCAAACCAGTAATATTCAGTATCAGTTCATTTGATAATGCAATTGCAATAATAACTTTCTTGTATAATTGTTTAATTTTACTCACCGTCATACTGTGACAAATGCAACTGTGGCGGTGTGTGGTGTAGCCTGCTGCCCTTTGCTAAGTTTATGTAGCGAAAGAAAAACACATTGTGTGGTTAGTAAATGGCAGTGCCTTTTATATACATTATAGTAAACGGCTGTAACAGTGACATGGCCCCGGGCATTGCCGGTGACTTAACTAGAAAGCAAAGGCAATTCCCCTGACAGGATGGATGAGCAAAACAGCTGTCATTGAGGATTGCTGATGATTGAATATAATAAGGGTAATCAATGTGGGGCCCAGAAACCACCCAAAAACCCCATGCAAAGCACAGCAGACTCTAACAACACCATTGTTCCTGGGCATGGCAGCGAGTCTGTCACACAACGTACAGACCTCGCCTCCTGTGGGGAGTGTGGGCCATCCTCACATTAAAACCTCAAAAGTCACTTTTGGCTCAAATTTATTCACCAGATTTGACCACATCACGGGTCCAAACAATTTGGGCATGGCTCATAGTCATTGACCAGGTCCGACCATATTATGCACCCAAACTATTTGGACATGGCTCAAATTCGTTGAACAGGTTTGACCATATCATGCGTCCAAACAATCTGGACATGGCTAATTTTTATTGACTAAACATGACCCTATCATGCGCCCAAACAATTTGGGCATGGTCCGTATTCATTGACCAGGTCCAACCATATCATGCGCCAAAACAATTTGGACATGGCTCAAACTAATTGACCGGGTCCGACCATAACAATCATCCAAGCAATTTGGACATGGCTCAAAATGAATTACCAAGTGTGGCAATATCATGCGCCCAAATAATTTTGAAATGGCTCATATTAATTAATTCGATTCGACTATGTCATGCGCCCTCACAATTTGGACATTGTTAACATATAATATTATATTCTTTGACCAGGTGTGGCCAAATCATGCTCCCTAACAATTTGAAGATGACTTATTCGTACCCATTGACCAGGTCCTATCATAACATGCAACCAAACAATTTGGACATGGCAACAAATCATTGACTCATATTAATTGCTCCAATTCGACTATGTCATGCATCCAAACAAGTTAGACATGGCTCATATATATCCGTTGTCCAGATGTGACCATAGCATGCACCCAAGCAATTTAGAAAATGCTTCACACTCATCGACCCTGCTTGATCGTATTATGCACCAAACAAGGCTCAAAACTACATACTGTACAAAATCAGAGGTCTACAAATTAAACATCCTGACCCCTGCATAGCCAAAATTTTACCAAATTAGTCCAAAACTCCCGACCAGCAGCTATAGGAAAAAATGATTAGATTATAACAGTTTATTTTTTATAACTCCAGTGATGTACCAAATTGGGTACGTCAATTATACTATCGATTCTTGCGGTGTTCAGAATGGCTCTCCACACTGCCCTGTAGTATATGATTGTGCCTTGTTCATTCCCAAGAAACCAACCAACATGCTGTCTCATTTGGGATCTCCGCAAAATTTCCATAATTACCATCCAAGTGACAGTTTACAATGGAATCGGGTACAACGACAACAACCCATTGACAGGGGCCCATACACGGTAAACATTAAATGTAATGACCTGCAACCAGGTCATTTGGTCATTCCTATACCTACATAGAGAAAAGAAATGGAGATATATATAAATGTCTGACATAATTAAACTCTTAAAAACTCTTGTGGGCACCCCTCCTTGCGTTTTGTCGTACATAATGATCAATCACTGACCGCTGATAGTTCCCCATTGCATATCTCAGCACTATCCAGAAGTGGTTGGAATTAGCCTACTTAAAAGTTATGGCCAGTAAGAAAGACATGCATCCACAGATAGTCAGATACCGGCCAGGTCGTGAACCGACCCAGTGGACGTGGGAGAGTGCTGGAAGATATTTTAAAATCACCAGATGAAAATACAAGGTTCTCTATTATAGGGTGGTAGGTATGCCACACACTGGCTCCAGTTAGTGTAAAACTGTTGCGATATTAGCGACAATTTAGTCAAAAGCATACGATATCAACAGTAAATGATTGTGCTGATATCTTAAATACCCGCACATGTATTCATAACATATCATCTACTGTAAACAGTATCAAAAGTTGTGGCCAAAATGTGACAAAAGTCTACATTTTGCATAATAAGTTGAACACCAACAACAATTACAAGAGAGCTGCTAATTACAGCAGATAGAATGCTAGATCACAGAACTTGTCAATTAACTCACCAAAGATCGCACAAATTTGGTTCCACAGACACAGTCAACGTAATGTAAAACAGCACTGATAGGCTGGCTACACAAGGCTGTCCCTATGTCTTCAAGGCAACGAGAACTTCAACATCAAAACACCAGCAGGATCGTTGACAGTGCAGACTAGACTTCTTGGCTACTGGAGTCAGTCTGAGCTGCTAATCTGACCCCACAGGGAAGCACCCTCCACTGTCATTATGAAATTAGGACCATATAAGGATGTGGATAAACTGTCTCCAGCACCAGACCCAGCTGTGTTACATTCCAAAGCCAGCATGCATCCCAAAATGGCTTTGGTGCCCCAGCTTGTACTGACCAGTAAGCAAGGATGACCGGTCAGTGGCCACAGCCAGTACTAGTTTAATAAAAAGTATTTAATTCAATAATGGATTAAATACCAAATTCTAGTAACAAATGTTAATGCCAATGTCATGGTACCTAAATATTTTTGATTAACAGAATGATCTTGATGCAGCAAGGTACAACTACAAGGAATGTATCTTTTATTAACAATCAGATGAGAAAAGATTACATTGCTATTTATACAGAACAGAAAGAACTTGTGTAGTGGTTAGAGCGTTAATTGGGCTCAAAATTGAGAGAATCCCGGTTTCAATCCTCTTACTACCGTCTTTTATCTTGGCAAGTTTGTTCACTCTATATTGCTCCACTTTGCTCAGCTGTACGCCTGAGTACTGGCTATAGACTGGTGGATTATATAAACGAATCGTCTGTGCATTAATTGCAGCATGTGGCTAAATACTTCCTAGAGAAGTCGAGATGGTGCTTGATTGAACAGGTCTGCCAGGATCGTCTGAAATGCAAATTGCTTTGAGCAGTCCTAAGGACTGGATACTGGTGTATATAAGAACTTACCTTTACTTTGCATTGAACATTTATATGGCTGCACATACCGAGGTAAAAGTCCAAATAGAGGAGTATTGTTGTCTTTTTCTACAGAAACATTGGCCTGGAAGAGAAAACAATAGACGAAGAGCCAGAAGAAGAGAAGGTGCCAACGCCCACAAAGGATGACACGCCCACAAAGGGGCGTGGCAAGGGCAAGGATAAGGAGAAGGACAAGGACAAAGATCAGGACAAGAAGAGCCGCAAGACGAGTGCCCGGGGACAGCGGGATCGGACTGGGCTAGGGAGGAGGGTGTCGTCAGTGGTCCCCTCTCCCCCACCTGGGGCTCAGACTCCCATCTCAGAAGCTGACGGCAGGTAGGTCAGGTGCGACTGGCTGGTTGGTGTGTCTTCCTCTTTAAGTTCCTTCAGCGTCATTCAGCTTCCGTGAGTTTGTTCATAGCGTACAAGTGTTTGTTGGTCTCTTCTGTGTCTACAGCATAGCGTTCATACATTTCTATAAAAATATTTTTATAAAACATTTCTATAAATATGTTTTTTTTATAAATATGTTTCTATAAATACTTGTTTATTGATATATTTCTGAAGATACAGCTCTTTAGATATGCTTCTATGGATACTAATAATCATAATAACTTATTTATACATTTATAGACAAGTAAACTATGTTCAGGAGTGTTTACGATCATATGAAGTACTAAAAATATATATACTTTTATAGATATGCATCTGGAGATACATTTCTATAAATATGTAGATGATCTGTCCATCTATTCTGCTAGGTGTCTTCATTTCTGTCCATATGTAGATGATCTGTCCATCTATTCTGCTAGGTGTCTTCATTTCTGTCCATATGTAGATGATCTGTCCATCTATTCTGCTAGGTGTCTTCATTTCTGTCCATATGTAGATGCAGCTCATAGCCACATAGCATATGTTGAATTAACACATTTAAATATTCTTTCTGAACACATTTCCTTCATGTTATATTTCAGCACTGGTGAAATATCACAAGATGCCAGGTTGCCAAAGTAAGTTTTTTATTTTCTGTTATATATATATATATATATTAATCACAAAGCTGCTAAGCAACATGCAATGCAGTTTTCTCTGGTGAAATTTTCAAATAACAAATATTTGATTGAACAAGATTTAATAAGATTTCCACCTAAACCAATAAGCTCTAGATGGACAAGAAAGTCATATCAGAAACAAAAAACATCATTTATACCCTGCTGATGCTCAGTGGCAGAACCCTGGGCTTGTTTGCTATACAAATTAAACAAGAGTGGATGTAGTTGGTAAAGGTCATTTAATAATTGTACCAACAGGAATTAAATCACATACACCAATCGATGAGGTAAAGCAAAACAAATCGTACTCTCACCGTGGTACTACACATACAATTATTAAATGACAATCAGATTAGCAAAGTTGTTGTTCTCCTCGTCATTCCCTGTCTTCAGGCTGGCTTGGATATCCAAAGGTGGGGCGGTCATTTCCCCCACTGGCCTCCAGCAATAGAGGCCCAACCCTACAATCAGCGGCAACTCAGCCATCAAACCGTTCACTCGAAGGCCACCCACCCCGTGATAACAAACATTGGCAAATTGGGCAGAAACCCCTAAATCCGCCCCAACAATCTGTGCCATACCCCTCGATGAAATAATTACACCTGTCACCTCTTAAAAAAACTGTGGCTGATAACTAACAGATCCAGGGAGCTATCCATAGTGGACGTTAGACAAAATAAAAAATGGCGGCGAACAAAGGAAAAATTTTGTGATGAAACTGCAAACATGAATTCACTCAAAACCGAGGAATATCAAAATAGGAATCAGCAAAACATTGCGTATCACGTAGATATACTGTAGACAGAAGTCTAAGCAGCATATACACAACTTGGAACAATACTAACCTTGAAATCACTGATGAAATTAATCTTCCTTTGTGTTGAAAAACAAAGACATGTTATGCAGTCGAATTCCAACACAAAGGGAACGGTCCCAGCTCGGCCTCATTTTGAGTCCGGGTAAATGTTTACGTAATCCGGACCGTTGGCAGACTATCATTGAACAAAGCATTTATAGGCATCTTCACCTCACATTGTATAAATACTATTTTAACATATGTAAAAATAATCATAATCAGTACTTAACTTTATTCCAACTATTTATTTTCCTCCTGGAAAGGTGTACTTTAAAAAAATCGATTGAATCTACATTTGTTATTAATCATAATGGTACTTTGTCCACTTGGTCATTTGAATTAATAAAACTGGTTACTCTTCTGTGCTTCAAAGCTGAATAGTATTATCAATCTAATAATTGTTGTAATCATGATGGATATTGTTACAACTTGATGATACAAGCAGTACCATCCAACATATCTAAGGCGTGTTCTACAGTTGGCTACAACAGATGGGACAGCGCAATAAACGTGTTTGTCATGTTTGTACTGACACATTTGACGCCCTATTGCACAAGATTGTTTATGGTTTTAGAAAACATATTCTTAACATTGACAATGACATGATATAATGTATGTATACTTGTACAGATATTGTAAATAGGGCCCATGTCGACTAGCTGGGCTGAATCACTGTATATCGTAAAATGGTGACTCATTATCCTTTTTTTAAATATTTATTTAATTATTCCTTATAATTTTTCCAAAAAAATTATGTATTAACTTTCTAAGCTTATTGCCTTATTTTATGTTTTATTTGATCTATATATTTCTAACTTCTTTACTTTTAAAAGCTTTGTATTTTATACCTATCTATGTGTACCAATTGTTTATGGGTTTTTACCTGAAATAAATCTTTCCCCAGATTGTCAATCTTCCGGTGGGTGATCCCAGCCAATGGCGAGGTTCTGATGCGACTTCGCTTCGTCTCGGAGGAACTTGGGCAATTTGACCAGACACTCAACTTTGAGGTCATTGGCACCAGGCGGCGCTACCAGTTGTACTGCCGTGGCACATGCGCCTTCCCGACCATCAGTAGGGAACCAAGGTGAGGCCACTTGTCATTGGACGGTAGCGAACATGCTTCACTTTCCTCATTTGAAAGTTGTACTTTTACTTGAAATTTTGTGTAAATCTGTGTAGACCCGTATTACATATTTTATGTTTGGTTAACCTGCCAATCTAAACATTTACCTGCATCGAACAAAATCCACTCTGATTTGTTGGGAGTCAGTCTAAAATAAAAAGTATAATCTTCAACGGCTGTACATGTGTCACACAATTTTTTTTTATTTTGTGATGAATAGAAGAAAATACAAACTTTATCACGACATATTTGTATGGTTGTGCAAGTTTAGGGTGGGTGGGCTCATCAGGACAAAACTAACAACACAAATGAATGCAGTTATGTAGGCCAAGGGATAGATGGGAAGATAAAATGGTGGACACCGACTAAGATTAATACTTCAACCAGATGATGTCCAGTCTTATTACATTATCATTTTTTACTTGTACACGTTTTTTTTATTTCATTATTGAAATCTGTTCTACTTAATGTGCTACAGGATCGTCTTCCCTCATCGCAAGAAAAACAAGCGTGGAGATGAGATCATCCACCGCAAGTACTTGCTCACCACAGAGATATTTGAGTTCGGTCCGCTGCTTGTTGGAAAATCCAGGGACAAGTGGGCATCTTTTTACTACCGTCATTGTTTGTTTTTATTTAATTTGTTTATGAATTTATTATCACCAGTCCAAGGAAACACCACCAATGCTATCTATGTAATTACAGTTCTCAAATATATCTCACACTGAAGTGAGGCCTATTTCCTAAATCACATCTTCAGAACTACATTTTTTATACTTCTATTATTTGGAGCATGGGATTATTGTTACCAAATGTTTTATGTTTATAATCTTGCACACACATATATTAAACTATTTGTGTTAGCATTAGCAAGATCTGGGGTATTTATCTTTAGTAGATATTGATTGATTGTTTATTTCCAAGTGGAAAATGCACACAGAGAAATACAGATAATATACAATACGTAAACATTTACGCATGGAAATGGGGGAAGATAGAAATGATATACTTTCACTGTTTCAGTGATCATTTAATTCTTTCCGAGTAAATATTTAAAAAGAAATATGAATCAATCCACTTGAGCCAAAGATGAAAAGATCATGCTTGGAAGCTCAAATTGTGTTGAAACAATATCATCATAGGAGTCTATAATTATAATTGCATCAGTGTTTAAAATGTCAACCGTGGGTTAGATTACATTTAATTATTACAGTAATGAAATGTAAAATCAAACTTATTTCAGACAGTCATATTCTTCGTAGCTTTGCTATTTTTATGTTGTGTGATTGGTGCAGGTATAAAGAACGACGTTACCCAGAGAACAACGAGACACTGACAATACTGAACACATCGCCACTGGAGGCAGACGTGACCTTCTGTTTCCTTGAGGACAGCAAGGGAGAGACCTTCCTCCTTGATCCACCCAGCGTGATCCTCAAGAGTGGAGAATCACAGGTTTGTTGTCATCACCTTACTGTCATCAAGTAGGGCACGATGGGTTGAATGGTCAGAATGCTGGACTGGCGATTGGAGGAACTGTGGTTCGAATCCTGGTGCCAACCGATCGATAGTTCGGTACTGGTATCGGCTGCCATGTCAAAACGTAGGCAATTTTATTCACACTAAGTTGCCTGTGTCTTTCAGAAGAGACACCATAAGCCATTGATTCCTTCTATCTGTGAGTGTGTGTGGGTGGGTGGGTGTGAGTGTTTGTGTGTGTGTGGGTGGGTGTGGATGTGTGTGGGTGGGTGGGTGGGTGTTTGGGTGGGTGTGTGGGTGGGTGGGTGGGTGGGTGTGAGTGTGTATGTGGGTGGGTGTTTGGGTGGGTGTGTGGATGTGTGTGAGGGTGTGGGTGTGTGTGTGTATGGGTGGGTGTGTGTGTGGGTGTGTGGATGTGTGTGGGTGTGTGTGTGTGGGTGTGTGTGTGTGTGTATGCGTGGGTGTGTGTGTCGGGGGAAGTAAAAGATACCATGCAGGGAAATGGAAAAAACCTGTTGCGGACTCATCGAGTTGGGATCTCATTCTCTAAACACATATTGGTGTTAATATCTGAAAATGGACACTGCCAATTAATAGTAGAAGAAAAGGATTCTTTAGTTCAACAATTCTTAGGATGTTAAAAATGTGATGTTTTGGAAAAATAGCTTCCATGAAATAAATAGTCGAAAAAATCCTAATTAGTTCATGGCTGTCTTTATTCATGTGATAATATTTATTATTGACATTATTCTAATGTACTTTGCAATAAGTTTTACTTCTCATACAATCAGTTTGAACTGTTATTTAATATATGAATTTGATTTTTTTCAAGTAAAACCCTGTAAATACAACTATGCATTTACATTTTTTTTAAATTAAAGCCTTATTTTGCGACACACATAGTTGTGTACTTAAATACACAGATGCATTTATTATGTTGTATAACACTTGTAGTAAACAACAATTCTTGCAGGAATTGAATGTTTGGGCATACCCTAAGATGCCAGGCACATACGAGGATGCGCTCGTGTGCTGCATCAAAGAGAACCCTGAGCCGGTCATCTTCAAGATCAAGTGCTTTGGTGTGCGGCCGGAGCTGGAGCTTGATCGCAAGTCTCTACACTTTGAGAAGGTGCTCATCCACAGGTGAACAGGCTACTTGTATTCATACACAGCGATGTGAAGTAGTCCCTAATTTGTATTCTCTTGTCACCAATGTGATGTCATAGATATAAGTACATGTACAGATGCTTAATCATTTATACTGATAATTCGTCGAAAAGTGGTCAGTAGAATACTAATTCTAATTTATTCAAACTTTTGTCATAATATATGAGTAATTTTTGGCAATTAAAAAAGTAAATGAAAGTTCTTATACAGCACAGTATATCCAGTCTTTAGGACAGTTCAGTGCTTTTAATATCAGCAGGTAGATATAAGTTAGTACGGCTTATATGTGACAAATAAAAATATATTTTTAACATCAACTATTTAAAATATTGAAATAATAATAATTTGTCTGATGTGTTACTATTTCAGAAAGGACACAAAGACGTTGTTCTTGCGCAACACAACTTTGTTGCCAGTTCAATGGCGTCTCAGTGGTCTCGAAAATCTCGGTGATGACTTCTCAATGTCCCAAGAGAGTGGCATCATTGAGGCCAAGGCAGAGTTCCAACTACACTCCTATTTCCGTGCTCTCAAGCCAATGAGTACCAGCAAGAAGGCAGTGCGATTGGAGGTATGTCATCATTTGGCTTTTGTTATTATATTTTATTTCAGATGTTTATGTCATCATGTCAATTATGCTACCATAATACCAGTTTGTTGGATCTACCACACAACTAGTAACTTCATCTTAGCATTGGTTTATTTGATACTAATTAATGTTGACATCCTTAATAAAACACATCTGCATCAACTCATGTAGGAATGGCTTTTCAGCTTAAATTATTCATTAAATAAATTAGCCACCATAAGTTATTTGTTTTATTATCTATACAATACATGTTTTATAATAATAATTGGCAACATCTCAACATTGATGGGTTTTATGCACCTCTCAATTAAAGTTATGTTATCTCTAAATTAAAGTTATGTTATGTTAGTAGTTGTAACTAGTAAGTTTCTGGTGTGTATTACAAGTGAAAGGCAAGTGTGATGTTATTGTTTCAGGTATCTGACATAGACAATATCATGGGCCTGGTTCAGACGGAGAACATCATGATCTATGCTGAGGCATACGATGTGGCTCTCGACATGAGCTTCCCCAAAGGTAGATGCAGTCATTGTCCCTTCCCACATCTGATGCATGCACGCACATGCAAGCATGCATGCATGTGCACACCACACAATGCACACACAACACACACATACATACACACACACATGGACGCACGCACATACACAGTGGCATCATTGAGACAATGAATGACACACATGCATGCACGCACGCACGCACGCACGCGTGCATGCACGCACGCATGCATGCACGCACACACACACACACACACACCATGCATGCAGGTACACCACATGCACACATGCACATGCATGCACATACACATGCACACACTCACACACACTACCCACATGTACACACCACATGCATGCATGCATGTATGCAGGCACACCACATGCACACAGGCATGCATACTGTGTACAAGTCAAATTACGATGAGAAAATATTCAGATTGGTTGTTTGATAATTAGCAATGCATCTCCCCACATCATATGCAGTAATACCTTAATGTACATTTAAACCTGACAACTGTGTGGTACAGGCGCGGATGGTGGCATTGACTTCGACATCTTGCGAGTGATGGATGAACAAAAACAGATCTGCTCACTCAAGAACAAGGGCAAATACGACATTGGCTACAGGTATGTGCAGTGTGCAACTTAACTCTTCCCAACACGTGCGTTGTCTTCTTTACATGATCCGTGATGGAGACCCGGGGCCGGTTTCATAAAGCTTTCTTAAAGTTACGCAATTATTTACCACTGTTGCAGTGTTTACGTAAATTCCCATGTTCACTTATATTAAGATAAATTGTGTCATTTACTAAGACAATTATCTTAGCGTTAAGAACATTCTTAGCTGCATCATGAAACCAGCCCTTGTTCAATCGTATCAACAAGTCATCTTAATTTATCATGACAATCTGACATTCAATTCCCCACTCTCATCTGTTCTTTCTGAGATCTCTTGTAACACTATCTGTCCATTTTAACGTTAATCTTCCTCTTCTCCTACAATTTTCTTCTGTTTTCCATACGCTGTTTACCAACATCTCTTCACTCATTCTCTCCATTCTACCCTCAATTACCATAATTTTCTTGTGTTTCTTACCTTAATTTCTTCAGTCTTTTATATCCATTTACATGTTCTCCAAACTGCGACTTTTCTGTTCTGCTAACTGCAACCCATCCTCCTGTTTCTCTGTCAATGCAAGTTCCTAACATACACTGTGTATGACATTAATGGAAACAGTTAAGATTCCATTGATGTCATAGACAGAGTATGTTGCGTAAATTTAAACATATATAGCCTATGTTTCCTATTGCTACTTGTACTGTACGGAACAATATGTAACTAGCAATAAAGATTATTATTATTACAATAAATTTAAACAAGTTGCTGCCGCCCGTACAGCTTTACGTTTGAGACGACCGATAACTGCAATGCTGAGATTCTCAAGATGTTCTCAGTGCTGCCACAGCGAGGTACGCTGTCCGCCATTGACCGCCCCGCCCAGGTACAGGTGGCGTTCCGGTCAACGAAGGAGGTAATGATCAAAGACCAGCCCATCCTGAGGTGTCGTGTCATCGAGCCAAACATCGGGGAGGAGGGAGAGATCATTGCCAGTATACCCATCAAACTCTCCGTCAAGTCCGTCTACAGCAAGTAGGTTCAGCTTTCATATCTACTTGGTTGAACATCTGCTCGTCTGTCTATCTGATTGACTGATGGTCTTCTGGCTGGGTGTGTATGTGTGCGTGTGTGTGTGCGTGCGTGTGTGTGCATGTGTGTGTGTGCACGTGTGTATGTGTGTGTTCGTATGTGTGTGTGTGCATGTCTGTGTGCATGTGTGTGTGTGTGTGTGCATGTGTGGGTGTGTCTGTGTATGTGTGTGCGTGGGTGTGCTTTGGTGCATGCATGCATGAGTGTCTGTGTGCATATGTGTGTACATGTATGCAAGTGTGTAGTATGCGTGTATCCATCTATGAATATCATCAGATTTCTATATACTTTCCAGATTTTTAATGAATACCGAAATCATATCACAGAATAATATATCATACAGCTTATCTGTCCATATTGATATTAATGCAATTAATGATTCTCGTTATCCATCCTTGATATGCAACCAACACATTGCAATGCTCCATTTTTCAGATACAACATTGTTCCAGTGAATGATATGAACTTCGGGCCAATGCTGGTGAACAGCAAGAAGATTCGAACATTTATCATTGAGAACAAAGGCGAACGCTTCGAATTTAAGTATACCATCACAAAGTTGGTGAAGGAAACTGCTCGAGGAGAGGACAGGAACAAGCGAGGGTAAGTGCTGCCATCTACCCACTTAATTGTTGTCACAGTTTATTCCATGACGAGAACATTTGTGATAGTAAAAGAAACGTTCATCTGTGGTCTTCCTAAAACAGACAGCTGGTGCAGGAGTGTGTATTAATGTCATTTGAACATGGAATAGCTGTGAACATTGTGGGGGAGAATTTTGCATAGGACACTTCTAAAACACTGTAATTTTATATTGTATTAAAATAGCACAGACCCATAAATTTCATATTTTAATACTGGTATGTCTAAAGCGGTAATAAATATTTGTTATTCATGTAACATTCATTTGATCAAGCTTGGGTAACATGTTGTAATTACATATTTTATATTAAAATTAGAAACTGTACACACTAATGAAATATCAAAGTCTTACGTTTCCATTTGGAACATGAAACAATTGTTGGTATAAATATAAAGAAATTTAAACCAAAACTGCCTTCAGCACTTTCTTATACAAATACAATATATTTTTATCTAAAAAATACAATTAACCATACTTCCCATTATAAAGACTGGACAACAGCTAGGTGGTTAATGAACTCACACATTTCAACATCTGTAACATATAAAGAAGGCAACATTTTTCCTACATGCAAAAATATATATTTGATCACTCTTGTTTGCAGTACTTCAGCCATGCAGTGTCCTTGTGGTCGAAGTGATTTATCATGTCATATCATGTTATTACAACTCTTTTGTCCTCATTTTGTCTAATTTAGTCTAGCTAATTAACTGTACATCTTTCTAAAACCTGAAAACAACACCACAACACTGAACATATTTTACATAATTGATTTTTGTGTCTGCTCGTTTATTTTGGATGTTAATTTGTTTGTCACTTATTCAATCTGTCCAAAATTGTTTTTGTCGATGTCTGCTGACACATTTTCTGGTGCTTTGTTATTGTTTGTTTATTCTTTGCTTTTTGTTGTTTCTGCATTGTAGTTTCACCAGGTTGGTTTGTGTGTTGTGTCAGTGTCTATTGGTTTTTTTGTCTCTCGATGTCAAAATCTTTCTGTCTTTTGACTGTCCGTATTTCTTACACTAATGTGATTGTTCATCAGCTTTTCACTCCAGCCTGTGTCAGTATTCAATGTATTCACTATGTGTCACATATTCAAACTGTTCACAAACCTGTGTCACATATTCAATATATTCACACATCCATGTCACTTATTCAACCTATTTACAAACCTCTGTCACATATTCCGTCTATTTACAAATCTATATCATATATATTCACAAACCTGTGTCACATATTCAGTATATTCATAAACCTGTGTCACATATTCAATCTATTCATAAGCCTGTGTCACATATTCAGTCTATTCACAAACCTGTGTCAAATATTCAATCTATTCACAAACCTGTGTTAAATATTCAATCTATTCACAAACCTGTGTCAAATATTCAATCTATTCACAAACCTGTGTCACACGTACTATCTGTTCATTCACCCGTGTCACATATTCAGATAATTCACTTTCCTTATTACAATGCAATTGATCTATAATTATCATGTGACTTATTGCCTAGCAACAAGATCTGTCAAGCTTTCAAAATGGCTGCCTAACATTCTGTTGCATATTTTGTTTTGAAATATTTTTCTTTGCAACAAAACATAGGACAAAGTTGTTTAGACATTGACCTGGCAGATATCACACTGCCCAAGCAATGTAATACAGTTGTAAGCAATTTTGGTAGTGAAAACTTTATGTAGGTTATTCGCATAATTATGATTGTGAAGTAGGCAAGTAGTAACATACTGGGTCCATCAATTCTATTCAGTCCATGCCCTGGTTCACGAAACATGTTCCACTCTTCCTGATTCCCATGTCTACAGACTCTGTCAGAATTGAGACACTGCTGGTCACAATGACACATGGTAGAATCTGTTTGACAGACTAACTACGTTAAAGCCTGAAAAGGCCGGCAAGTCGCGAGACGGTTCAAGTTCAGGACGTTCTGGACCGGGCCGCCCGAAACGAGCCGAGTCTGTCAAGTTTGTATAGTAGTGTTTCATGGGTTGCTTCTCTGGACATCACAACTTAACACACAGTCGCTGTTTGGCAATTTATAATATTTGGTCTGCAGAACACGGGTCACGACTGCACTATATGCTTGTGATGTCTCAGCTTGGCTTTTTGTTGGTTTTATGCAAAGTTCAGGTTTTGTTAGGGGTGGTCCATTGTTATTAATAGTTTCATAAGGAGGCATGTCATGCTATTTTGAGGAGGTCTAGGTCAGTGTAGATTTTTCAAAATGGCAGCTGCTTGGAACGGTTTTGGCTTGCACTTTGTTACCACACTGTTAACTACCTATGTCTCTCTTTTCACTGCTGGCCTTGTTACATTTCACGCTTTTCTGTTAGTTTTTTTACCTAGTAATTCCTGGACTTAGAAAGTAGTTCCTGGACTTAATTAACTAGAATTGTTATCATCAGACCACGTGTAACATAGTAGATGCTGAATTTTCTGTATGCATGAAACATATCATAAGTAAGTCTTGCCTGCTCTCAGACCCAAGGCTTTGGTACTGCCATTTGTGTAGTATTTTTTGCAAATGATTAAAGTTTATCCAGCATCAGAAATACAGGTAACCTAATGAAGTAGATTTAACAAGATTACCACCCAGAGCAGAAGCAATAGATGGCAAGTAGACAAGGAAGGCTTTGGCTTATCGAGAGTCAACATTTTGTTTGTATCTAGGAATATGCCCATCTGGGACATTTGCCAATATTGACATATTTGCACTGCTTAAGCATTTACACAATCTACAAATAATTTATTCAGTTCATGTATATATATAGTCGGTCCTCTGTGAGAATGAATACTTTCTGTTATTTCGTCGACCCTGTTCCTTCATTAAGGTTACTCAATGTCCTCTAGTCATTTATCTTTCATAATTGAGGAAAACAACTTGTATCAATATTTCCATACCAATTCAAAATCTAAATATAGCTACTATATTATTCATAGGAGCCATATCTTAGAATATATGTCTGACAGATTTTCGTTGACAGTCTTATAGGAATAGAAGACATTTGATCCTTATGGTTTTATGCATTTTGAGAAAGTTTATCTGCTTTATGAGGTATGGTCAGCATTTGTCAAATCATCATTTTAAAACACCAGAGAGTGGCTCTCACAACATGTTTGCCTTGCACAATGAGCTTTGCCTTTCTCATGAAATCCATTTCCCTGTAAATATCCACCCCAGTCTTCAAGACAAACTTGTTTTGCACATACTCAGCAAACCAACATGCACATAATCACATATGGCTTCATTGGCAAGCAAATGAATTCATTTGCTATAAAATTGCTTCATTTGCAAACAAACGACTTTGTTTGCTGTCAAATATCATTGCTTGCAACCAAATGACTTCATTTGCAGTCAAATAGCTTTGTTTGCAATCATACATAATTATTTGCAGTTTTGTTTGCAAACAAATGGCTTTGTTTGCCATCAAATGAATTCATTTGCAATCAAATGGCTTTATTTGCAATCAAATGGCTTCATTTGCAATCACATGACTTTGTTTGCATTTAAATGGGTTGTTTGCTATCAAATAACTTTATTTGCAATATTATATATTTGTGTTACCCATTTTGCAGGTGTGCAGGTATTTATAATGCAATCCACATGCCACTTGTGTCTATATATATATATTTCCTCATAAAGACAATAAGCATGTATATATATACACACACACATATATATATATATATATATCATATATATGTGTGTATATATATATATGCTTATTGTCTTTATGAGGAAATAGGATTAAAAGAGAAGAATTCATATGTGAAAGTATAGATAATAATGAACCATCCCTTAATAAACCTGTTTATGAATAAATTACATGTTTGTTGCACTAATAGTAATAATATTAATAACTAATATTTTTGTTGTAAGTAACTGTTTTGTAATGTTGAGTTTTTCACCGAGTTTATTGTTGTTTAATTAAACATTCTTTGTTATTTTTGTGATTTTCTTTAAAATGCTAATAGTAACTTGTTAACATATGTAACCTATTTAATAGAAGCTAGTTATTACATTTCCAAAATGTAATAACTACAGTTAATTGAAAACAAAATCACATGAATACTGTACAATGAACTATCAATAAATCAGGCATAATGTATTGAGTTACTCAGGTTATTGAACTAAAACGATTGATTTACTATACATATTTACTTGAACTTTACTGAGAAAGACAGAAGATCTACATTTTAAAATAAATAATTGTATGGTAATAATTCTGCTCATCTATTGATAATAATTATTTTGCAGTTGCAACCAATGAACATGCTATATAAATTAGAATAAAATTCCTATGTTATAAATTATTTTTAAATGATTTAAATTGTTGCCAGACATGTTGTCTTCTATTCCTCAGAATCTAAATGCAGTTATTGGATCATTCTTATTTGATTTCATCATAAATAAAATTTTTGAGGAATGTTTCAAAGATAACAGTTTAATACATATTATTCAGAGGACACTTGATATAAACTAATTTATTTTCAACTGAATTTTAGTATTCTTTGCAGATGAACAGTGTAATTGCTCCATTCCATTCCACTAATTTAATAATGTATAGTTTGTATGATCTTAATCATATCAGCAATTTTAAACAAATTACTTGACTATTTAACACAATTATTATGATAATATATGTACATATATTTAGATTATTTATTACTATTATTATATATTAATTATTTAATAAAATTATTACATTGCTGTATTGCACCATCCTTATTTTTAAGTAGCATTACGTAATGGTAGTAATATTTTAATATAAATGATTTGTTTATTTTGCAAGTCTAGACCATTCTGTTAAATTTTAATACCTTACAAAGTGCCAAAAATAATTTTGGATCTGGTGCCATATCAAATAAAATATATCACCATTTGTTTAGACTTAATTCTTAGACTATTATACTGCAACATAGAGCACAAGGTGATGATGATACTAAAGAAATATTGTACTGTATTGTTGTGTTATTGACAAAGTGACTTTATGTGTGGACGACTATGTTTGAAGGCAAGAAGTTGGCGGGGGTGGCACAGGACCCAGTGGTGGTGGCGGCGGTGGTATCGGTGGGGCCAACCAGGCCCGACTTGTCCTTGGGCCATTCACCGTCTCCCCTGCGTTTGGCTTCATTTTGCCCGGAGGTCAGCAGATTATCACTGTGGAATGCATCGCGGAGACTCCAGACAAGTTTGATGAGGTGTGTTGTAGCTTTCTGCATCGAAAAATGTTGAAACGTGTAGTGGCAACTGTGAGAAATGGAAAGGAAAGTCACCATTGGTGGTCAACTGAATTTTGAGCATGACATTGATAATTTATTATAATTACAAAATTAAACAGCTATTAGGAAATAGTTGTTTATTATGAACACTATATGTCATTACACACAGATTTAACTGGATGCCATACAAAACTTTACATTCCAGATAGCATGTGGACTAGGAAGCCTTGGTCTTATCGAGAGTCCAACAATTTTACACCTACGTATAACCCACCCTTATCAGATAACTATCAATTCTATTTTTGAACATATTTACACTGGTAGAATTAGCACAGTCATCAGAGAATTTGTTCCAGTTATTTATTAGCTGCTTTGAAAATTAGTAGATTCTTACATCTAATCTGCAGTGTTCTTTAACTGATGCTACACAGTGCCCTGTGGTTCTACTGTTTTTCTTAATTTTAAACAAATACCCTTATCAATATCATAACCATTCAACATTTTAAGCACTTCCATTTGGTCTCGTCTTATATTTATTCATTCATATTTTAGATACAGAATGACTGTGTGTAAGAGTTGTTCTGTGTGTTTGCAGACACTGGCCATAGACATCACTGGGCGAGACCCGACTGATCGCCTGCAAGGCATCCCCTACAGGTTGCTGTGTGACGCCTGTGTGCCTACCATCAACACCAGGGAGACCAGCTCCATCTTTGAGGAGCACCGAATCTGCAAAAACCTCAGTCTCTGGCTGAACATGCACAAGGTGCCGAAACATGTAGCACGTGCGACCATCACAGTCACTAGATTTCTTATCAGTTGCATGAACACTTCTAAAGCTCACATAAAGACACATTTTAAGCTTGTGTTTATGTCTAGTTTTTATTTGTCATATCCTATTATTATTATTATATTTATTATATTAATTATCAACTAATTGTTTTATATACTAGTTATTTAATCATCCATATTTTATTATCTAGTTATTTACCTATCCAATGTTTTTTATTTGAGTGTTTTGTGTATTTGAGTGTTTTGTTTATTTTAATTTTATTAGATGCATGATACCAGTAGTTTAGTGTTTCTCTGCACATTTAAATTTGCCTTGTTCAGGTTTATTTAGCACAGTCTTATTTTGTTAGTATTTTAATTAGTCAAATATAAACCCTCCTTCATCTTAACTGCATATGAGTAAATAAATATGTTCATTATAGTTTAAGATTACTTTGTGTGTAAATGTTAGTATCTTAAAAATCAAATGCGGTGATTGATCAATGTTATATGCTGTTTTTGCTGTGTTATTAGCTGCTTTGCATTGTCCCTGCTAATCACTTCTAAGGAGACTGTGAGTGTGGTTATAGCTGCCAATGTGTCATCTCAATGTGGCGATCTTGTCTGTAGCTGGAGCAAGGTGGAGTCTTTGGGGAGGATGAGAATAGGTTTGTCTTCAGCAACGTTCTAGTTGGAACCAAAGCAAAGGCACGCTTCAAGATCAGCAATGACAACAAGGTTAGCCTCTCTTCTTTTGGCGTGTCATAGGCCTACACATTTATACAGAATATATTTATGCTGGTCCTAAATGGAGATGTGTAATGAAAAAAAATACATTTCTGCATTAGTTACCCTAGTTATGGTTATCCAGTTACCACTATCTGAAGTTATCCTTTTGACCTTAGTTATCCAAAGATATCCTAAGTTATTCATAGTAAAGATTAAAATCCTTGATTTCGTGATGGTGACACATTTATAGCAGGATTTCAAATTGGCCATAATAATCACGAGCATTTTCACATGCAGAGTTTACAGTTGTAGATAAAATATACAGTTCTCAACAACATATTATATTAAACAAATAAAAATAATACCAGTAAATGCATAAGAGTTTGAGAGTTGTGCCAACTAATTTACACCCACTCATTTGCACCATCTAGTGAATTGGTCACCATCCAATCCTCTCAGGTTCAAGTAGGAAAATGGTCCTTGAGAAAAGCATACTATATCACAAACATGTAAGTAATTAACTCTAAATAACTATCATTGTGTTTTCTTCAATACATCGTCAATTCAAAGATCAGAGGCCAGGAAGATAATGAACATTGAAAGAGGTGAGTGGGTCTTATCTTGGATCCTTGGAGGAGATGCGCTTACAATGGTACAAAGCATGTTAATAAATCGGTGAAGACGCTACATGTGCAACTTCCTCCTTCTTTCCCCCCCGGCCAGGTGCCATGTGATGTCATCTTCTCCATCCGGCCAGTGTTTGGTGCGTCGCCGTCAGCTACGAAGCAGCTCCAGCAAGGCTCCAAACACTCGGAGCTGTTTGAGGTGGAGCCACAGAGAGAGCAGATCGCAGCTCACTCTTACATCTACGCCATTGTTTCCTTCACACCTCCTTCACTCCAGGTACCAGCTGCGTTTCATCACTTTCTGTCTCAACTATGTGTGTCACAATTCAGCAGAATTTATATATCTACTTATACTCGATTGTCCCATATGTTGGTGACATTAATTTAAATGAATTGTATGGTTGGCTAGATATTTGGCTGAATTTGGGGAATGTTTGGCTGAATATTTAGCTGAAGGTTTGGTCAAGTGTTTGGCATAATGTTTGGCCAAATGTTTGACCAAATATTTGGCCAAACGTTTGGCTGAATGTTTTGTTGAATGTTTGGCCAAAAGTTTGGCTGAATATTTAGCAATGTGTTTGGCAAAATATTTGGCAAAATATATGTCATGGGCTGCCTCTGACCTCGGCACATCATTCATTCTATCTGTGACAGTGGATTTATGATTTTTAAATCTATGGAGTGTGTGAGAATGAAATGGTTCTGTGTTGTGTCTGCAGTACTACAGCGCCATCTTTGAGGCGCTCGTCGAGAACCTGACCGGTGGACTGCACAAGACTGTCAATCTGACGTTTGAAGTGAGCGGGGAGGGCAACCTCCCTCGTGTGACCATTGTCAGCCCATCTGTTCGCAATAAGAAGGGTCAGCCTCTACTGCTCTACAAGAAGAACCTGGTTGGTCGGACAGAGGTCCTGCCTCTCAAACTGACCAATGACGGGACTCTGGCAAGCAAGGTAGGTGGTCAGTGGATGTGGAGAGCTGACTGATTCTGATAGAGAATGGATGTATGGATAGTTGTGTGTGAACCATGCCAATATATGGTTATTTTTCTGTGAGGAATATCTATATATGGAACTCGCCTTACTAAACTCTTTTTTAACATACCTGTGCATATGTAGAAAGCCAGTGTATGCGTGATTACTATTCAAAGACATAATTTATTACAATGACAACAATAGGTATGGAAATAATAACTATAGCATCAACGAAAAACTATCAACACAGATTGGATTAGCTGCATAAGGCACAAAACTCCATATTACAGAACTAAGTGGAGACCATACGTGAGATAGTTTATAATAACATTAGTCGTGATAAATTGTCGTTAGTGTAAATGTTCTTAATTGGCTTAGTAAATATGACACCAGTTGTTTCTAATAGTGTGTCTCGCCGGTCTGGTGTCTCTGATTACAGGTGGACATAGATCTCGCTGATCCAGATGAAGTATTCAGCATGAGGCCAAGCGGTACTACAAAGGCAGTGATGACTGCCATGCCAGAGGATGGACCAGGTCAGTCAGTTGCTGGTCAATGTGTGGTCAATCAGTGGTCAGTCAGTGGTCAGTCAGTTGATGTTTAGTGGCAGATGATTAGTCAGTGGCTGGTGAGTGGAAAGTATGTGGCTAGTCAGTGGTCTATGATTGGTCAGTGTTCAGTTGATGGTCAGTACATGGTCAGTCAAGTAATCTGTAATCTCAATAAGAGGCATAATCAATGCTTGATTGACATGTGTTTTTCTTCAAAGTATAAATGTACCATGGTATAGATAAACATGGCTAACACTGATACCGTAATTACAAAATAAAATCTATTTTCATTAATGTTACTTATATCCTTAGTTACATTTAACCTTCCAACACAGCACCATCTAAACACTTTATGATAGTTTATTATTTGCATAAATATTTGTATGCGCCCCTGACACATACATCCTCCTATGCAAAGCAACAATGCAAGACAAGTGTAGATTGAAATAGGCCAACTTAATGAAACTCATAAACTACAACATAAATACATGTTCACAGCAAGCATGCCGGCCCCAATGGTATTGCTAACCACTACCTACAAGTCATAGACGTATTACTAACCACCAGTACTAACTATCTCACGACACTATATTTACCATTGACACCATATCGGTGGGGGTCACTCCTATTTAAATTCCACCCCATAAATGTATCATCACATGTTTGTTTCTGGCAGACGCTATCAAGCGGCCACACACTGCATCAGTGGTTATTGACGTTGGAGAGACCGCCACCTTTGATGTCTTCTACAAGCCGACAGCTGCCCAGAGGTCACAAGGTCACCTGCGACTGAGCGTCATAGACAATCAGTACGAGGACTCGGTGGTGCAGCTGGTGGGGGAGGGATACATCGATGACATCACACTCGATAAGATCCACAGCGTCTTTGCACCACAACCGGTGTCTGAGGATGCTGACGGAAACAATGCTGATGATGACATTGAAGGTGGTGCTCATTATAATGACATCATAGCTAAAGCTTATTTGCAGTCAGTGGGTATTAGAATGATCTATCTTGAGATTCTTCCATGTCTGGTGTCCCAACTGCAGGGTGGCACATTGGATTATTAGGCATTGTTGCCCCTCAATTAAGATTTTTTCGCTCCACTTATTTTAAATTAATTTTTGCAAAAAACAAACCTACCTAATATTCACTACTATATGATAGCATTGTTGTGCAACCTTTTTGTGTATTTTTCGCAAAATCACTATACTGATTATTAACTTATTAAATATTAGACCAAGCATTAATTAAAGTGATTCTAAAAATTTGAATCATGATTTGTGAATGAATGATGCAATTATGATTCTATGTTGATGCTATCAACGTTGCTTGCTCTCTCAAAACCATGTGGCCAACAAGTTAAGAGGTTTGAAGGGTACTTGTTGGCTCAGCAATTGACTTTAGCAAATTACCAGCAGATGTAACAACCAAAGTCAAATCTTTCAACCATTTGAACAAATTAATCTATGCACTTTTATATTAAACCTACTTTATTTAAAGTGTTCACATATCATATCTGAAAAAACGAAGAACCAAATTAATGATGGGCCAAACCAGTTGATGGAGCAGCTTTCTTCAGTAGTAGCGTAACTTTTTCTACAAATTGTTAACTTATTATATTAAATTATTATAAAGATATCAAAAATATGTCATTCAAAGGGGAATTTATTTACTGTCATATGCATAAAGGCTAAAGCTGCTGTTTTTAGTATATAAAACATATTTACTTCAAGTGTTTTTGCATGTTATCCACATTAGTCATACAGTTTACAGCTTGCAAAATGTTTCCTTGTAGCTGCGAAGTCAAACCACATCCAGTTTGGCGATTGCTACATCAGCAGCCCGAAAGTGTTGACCTTTGCAATGACAAACCACTCAAAGTCAGACATCATGCGATTCCAGTGGCCGGCACATGACCAGTTGAAGTTCTCCCCACAGATTGGCCACCTGCATCCTGGCTGTTCTAAGGACATCACGGTCACTTTCAAGGCGAATGAACCAATACTACATCAGGAGGCTGAGGTGGCCTGTCGCGTGGTCAAGATCATCTTCACCAAGGCAGCAAATGAGGCAGGCAACCGGTCCAAAATCGAAACTATGTCAACATAGCATATTGTCAATAATGTCATATAAAAAGTGACAGGAATTAGTACGGTTATTTATTTTAATACATGTTTATTGTCAGTCTTAAATTGGTTTGTTTCTTTTAGTGATTTCATAATTTTGGTTAGTAGTATGTAGCATTTAATTTAATAGTTTATTTATTTTTACTGTAGTATGGTGTTGAATAGAGACCATTACTAGTATCAGTAAAGAGTTTTTAAAATTGTTTCATTCCGAACGTTGGTTATATTTCATCCTGCAACACTGCATAATCGAGAATGTGCTTGCAGTGGCACATACATGTTTTACAAAATAATTAGTCAGAAAGCAAACGCAACCAACAGGCTGTCATCCTGGTGCATTTACATAACGAGCTGTTATGCAATAAGCCAGGCGTAGTTGATATAAATACACTTGGCAAGTTGCTAACACTGGCCTGTACTAGGGTCAACCATTTGGCAGTAGAGTTGGCAGAATAGAAAGATCGGAGTTGGCAGAACAGAAAAAGAAGGTTAGCAATCAGAGCTTGTACTGGCAGTAGAGTGGAGTCGCCATAGCTAAGTGTATTGTGTGAAATAAAACATGTTGTTGCCACTCTGCAAGTGGAGTGGTCCACACAAGAGTTGTGTTAGAGGTGAATTACTAATGAACAGGGAGATATTGTTACACATGCATGCCAACACTGATGACATGAAGATGCTTGCTTCCTTGACCAGGGCTCGGACTGGGATGACAGGCTCAGAGTCGTCCGGTGGGTGGACGTCAACAGGCCGGCTACGGGAACCTCCGTCAGCAATGCAGATGGGTAAGTCTAACGAACAGCTGTGACATACATTACATCAAACAAAAGCTATAAATAGGTATTTGTATGTCAACATTGAAACAGATTACCACCAAGTGTTTTCATGTTGTTCAAAACAACTGAGTGATATTAGTTGGAGAATTTCAAATACATCAGTACTTTGAAAAGTGCACTGTTTTCATTATATATAACATACATGCAAATACACGCTTGCTCACTCGTACGCACGCGCGCACGCACACATGCACACACACACAAAACCATTTCATGTTTTCGATTATCAGTACATACTTCAATACAGAATGACTCATAATAATAGCACATCATATAAACTCTACACTGTAACCGGTTGAATGAGCTATTTTACCCTCTATCCAGACATCACTAACAGCAACTGCCCCGTGTGTTCAGCAGCCAGAAAGCCCCGCAGTCTCCAGTGCGACCTTCGAAGCGCAAGGTCGTTGAGATGGAAGTGGAGCCTCGCTTCACAGAGGTCACGGAATCGGCCCGCAACGTTGACCTTCTTGTTTCGGCCAACGCTGACTACTGTAAGCCAAAGGTCAAAATCAACATGATTAATTTCAAGGACACGCTGATGCTGCAGACCCGCGTCTATGAGTGAGTGCTCTGCCTTGTTGCTAGGTGACACTTCAAGAAGTGCATTGTGGTGTACTCATTTATTTACTCGGCTACATTATCCGATCAAGTCAGTAATGTTCTCACTTGCCCTCTTGGTGACATTTGTTTGTCCCCTTTGTGACATTTGCTTTTCTTGATGACATTTGCTTGTCCGCTTGGTGACATTTACTTGTCCTCTTTGAGACACTTACTTGTCCTACTGGTGACATTTGCTTGTCCTCTTGATGACATTTGCTTGTCCTCTTTGAGACATTTGCGTATCCTCTTTGTGACATTTGCCTATCACTTTGGTGACATTTGCTTGTCCTCTTAGAGTTTTAGTGACATTTGCCTGGTGACATTCTCATTTGTTTGTGTTCTTGTCATCACTCGTTAACTTTGTGGTATTCTTACTCTGTCTTCTGTTGTACTTAACTCATTGAGTTACGTATTTATCTTTTCCTTCTTCTTAACTTCCTATCCACTTGCTGCCCATTTGGTGACCACTTCCTAACCACCTAACCACTTCCTGGTGACTTCCTGACCACCATCTGACCACTTTCTGACCATTTGCTGACCACGTATCCAACCATTTGCTTACCACGTATCCATTCACTGACCAATTGTCAACCACTTTCTGGGTACTTGCTAATTACTTGCTGCCCATTTGCTGACCACTGAGTGACCACTCGCTGATCGATTGTTAATAATTTTTCCAAACATTTTCTAACCACTTGCTGATCACTGTCTGACCACTCACTGACCACATGCCAATCATTTTCTGACTACTTCCTACCGCTTCCTGACCATTTGCTGCCCAATTGCTGACCACTTCCTAAACACCTGCTGACCACAGCCCCATTCCTCCAGGTTCCAGCTGGTGAACAAGGGCGCAGTGTCGATGGACTTCGACTGGCATCTGGTGACAGATGGCGGCACCGTGCCGTCACCAAAGGGACCTCGCTCTGTCACGTTCGCGACCAGCTCCACCCTCGAGGAAGAAGAGATGGACCGGCCATCGACAGCGATGCCCCTGGTGGTGTGCGGTGAAAACATCCGACCGAGTTCGCCTCCTCCGTCCAGCATTATTAGCGACATGGCATACATGCCGTTCACCATCGAACCAGACACTGGCATGATTCTGCCCGGGAAGAAGATGAACATCAAGGTCAAGTTCTCCCCGCTTGATGTCAATGAGTTTGAATGTCAGCTGACTTGCAGGTAATGGCCGCACTCATAATTTGGATATTTAAAATTCATTAAATTTATTTAAAAAAAGGAGAAATCAGTTAATTAGAATAACTGGAACGAATCTTTTAGTTGGATTTTATTTAAAATTACATTTTTAAATTTGATCTTGAAACATTGAAGTCGCCAGGTAATGTGGTGCGAGCACAGGTCTGTGTGACGCGTCTAGTGTCACGGTGTAGCGAGTAGCTTGTAGTGCATGCACCTCTTGCTCTCGCTTTCAGTTGCGACCGCCAGTTAGCCCCTTCAGAGGGGCGAAAAGGGACATGAGTGCGCAAGCCTCCCTTGCTGGTACATAGCCACTCCATACACAAGACTCTAGCATGATCTCCTTGTGGTACACTGTGGTAACTGGGCACCTTACGGCCCCAGGCTAACATGCTAGGGATCTAGGAGACGGACAACTCTGATTTAAAAACCTGGGTAGATCCAACTCATTAGCCTTGACAGGCAGTTGGTCTAGGAGAAGGAAAACTCTGACTTTAAACCATGGGCAGATCAAGTCCACTTGTCATGGAAGACATTGACCTACGGGAAGGAAACCCTGGAAAACAAACCCACCAAATGGGTCGGCATGGGCAGCGCCATGTGGCTCGAATAAATGATATCAATTATATGCTATGTCACTTAGTAATTATGAGATTGGCTACCTCGTGCGGGGGAACCGACGCGCTGGGACCCAGGCACCAGCGAGAAATCAGTGAAGACCTGGAGGATCGAACAGCCGGCATCGACTCTCATGCGAAGTCCGGTTTGCCACCCTCAATGTGGGAACAATGACGGGGAAACGAGTGTAGGTGGTGGAGCTAATGAAGAGGTGGCAACTGTCAGTGATGGGGGTACAAGAAACCAAGTGGAAAGGGGACCGGGCAGTGGACCTGGGAGATGGGTTCAAGATGCTGCATGCAGGGGGAAATGGAAGGACGAATGGAGTGGGAGTGATTATGAAGGAGGAATACAGCAAGGAAGTCATCAGGGTGGAACGATGGGAAGGCAGGATAATTGCAGTGTGGATGTTAGTTGAAGGAGAGATGATATGCATACTATTGGGCTATGCACCACAGACAGGGAGAACTCAAGAAGGCAAGGATGCATTCCAAAACAACCTGGAAGAAATTATTGGGCATGTGGAGCCGGAGACAATGCTGGTTGTGGCAGGTGATCTAAATGCACATGTAAGAAAGAGACAGAACAGTGAGGAGACCTTAGGAAAGTACGGATATGGAACGAGAAACAGAGAGAGACAAGATCTGGTCGAGATGCTAGGCAGAAATCAGCTAGTGGTGGTAAACTCCTTCTTTCAGAAGAAAGAATCATGCAAGATCACATACAGAAGTGGAAACAACAGAACAGAGATAGATCTGCTAATTGTTAGAAGCAGCCAGTTGAACGAGGTTAGGGACTGCAAAGTTCTGGCAGGAGAGCACATAACGAGCTAACATAAATCATTGGTTTATGAAATGTGGATAGGAAGAGGCAATCAGGGAAGGAAGGAAGAAACAAAGACAGGTAATCAAATGGTGGAAATGTGAAGGAGAGGTGATGCCCCAATACAAAAACGAAGTAGAGAGGAAGTTCAAGCTACTCCAAGAACAAAGGGAGGATGTGGAGTCAGAGTGGAAAGCACTTAAGGAAGGCTTTGTTAGAACAGCTGAGGAGATATGTGGCTGAACATCAGGAAAGCCGACACAAAGCCAAAAGAAGAAAGAACAGTGGTGGTGGAACCAGGAAGTTGTACAAGCAATACGAGAAAAAAGGAGGCACTGAAGTGTTTGGAAGAAGCGAGTGATGAAGAAAAGACAAGGCTGAAGCAGAAGTACCGGGAGAAGAAGAAGGCAGCAAATAAGGCAGTTGCTAAAGCAAGAGATGATAAACAGCAGGAATTATGTGATAGGATTGAAGAAGATGGAGGGAAAAAACTGATCTTCAAACTTGCCAGGGATAGAGACAGAGACAGCAAAGATACTATACGAACATCAGCAATGAAGAGAAGCGACAGGACACTGGTCACTGGAGCAAAACAAGTGCTGGGTGTTTGGGAGGAGTACTTCAAGAAACTACTAAATATGGAGGAAGAATATGAGATAGAGATACATCTTACTGTGAGGAGAGAGCTGGAGGTGAGGACAATAACAGAAGAAGAGGTGGAGAAAGCAGTAAAGAAGATGAAAACAGGAAAGGCTGTAGGAGTGGATGAACTCTCAGTGGAAATGGTGAAAGCAAACAGACTAGTTGGAATCAAGTTGCTAACGAGGCTGTTTAATGTGTGCTTCACAGCAGGAAAGATACCAGCAGAGTGGCGAAGAGGAGTGATTGTGCCGATATGGAAGGGGAAAGGGGACATCCATGACCCAGGGAGATACAGAGGCATCACATTACTGAGCCAAGCCCTGAAATTGTTGGAAAGGATATTGGTTGCTAGAGTGAGGCTTACAGTGAAGAGCAAAATTGGAGAGAATCAGCAGGGATTTAGGAAAGGGAGAGGAACAGATGATGGATTGTTTGCCATCAGACAAATTATTGAGAAGAAGAGAGAATTTAAAAAGGATGTAGCATTCAGTTTTGTAGATCTGGAAAAGGCATTTGACACCATGCCGAGAGAACTCGCATTTGCAGTCATGAGATGGATGGAGGTTGGAGAAGCAGAAGCCAGAATGGTGGAGGAAATGTACAAGGAGACAACAGCAGTAGTGAGAGTCGAAGGAGAAACATCAGAACAATTTGGAGTGGAAGTAGGACTCAGACAGGGAAGTGCCTTGAGTCCCCTGGTTTTCATTGTGGAGAAGATACTGTATGCAGATGGTGCAAGCAGGAGCAGCAGCATGGAAGAGGGTAGAAGGCATTATGTGGGACAGAAAACTGAAGAAACAACTGAAAGGAAAAGTGTTAGAAGCCTGCATTGTACCAGCCTGTATATATGGGTTGGGAACACTGCCACTGACAGAGAGACAGGAGGAGAAACTACAGGTAGCAGAAAACAACTGGGTCAGAAGAATATGTAGAGTAATGCGAGAGGATAGAAGGAAGATGAAGGAATTGAGAGAGGAGATTGGAATGAAAAAACACCTAAAGAGGAAAGTAGCCGGTAACAGAATGAGATGGGTGGGACATGTACATAGAATGGGTAGAGACAGACTGGCGAAAAGAGCGTGGAAAGTAGAAGAGGGTGGCAGACGAAGGAGAGGAAGACCAGGGCTGAGATGGAACGACACCATAAAACGAGACCTGGAGACAGCTGGCGTGAACAGCCATGAATGGATGTCCATTGCGGACGAGAGAAAGAGGTGGAAAGAACTGATAAGAAAAATAGAAGAAGCTACCATGTGACATGGACCCCACCCCGCAAGGGAGCAAGGGGAAGAAGAAGATCTTGAAATGTAAAACTCAAAAAGTAATATATTTTGGTGCTCAGATATTGTATGTGTATTTGTGTGTGCATGCATGGGTGCATGTGTGCGTGCATGCATGGATGCATGTGTGCGTGCGTGCGTGCATGCATGGGTGCATGTGTGCATGCATGCATGCTTGTGATGTAGGACAGAGTTAGTGTTGTTTGTCTTTTTATGAAATAACCTCTCAAATAATTAATTCCAACATGTCTTTCTTTTCGCATTTTCTAATTGGTACACAATTATGATCAATGTTACGTCTTACCACAGCAGTTAGTACTACTCTAATGCCACAGTTAAGTTACCATTGCACGAGGTGTATCATTTGCAGCATTCCCAATGTGGAGCCAGATCGACAAGAACCAATCATCATGCTCAAAGCACGCAGTCTCATGCCCTACTGCCACTTCGACCTCGAAGATTCCGACTATATCCGCAGTGCACGTCGCAACCCCGAACTTCCTGGTCCCAACGGCGCTCCGGCCGGCACGACGCTTGACCCATTGACAAAGGTCATCGAGTTCCAAAGCATCGGTGTCGGTGTGCAGACCGTACAAACCTTCGGTATTGTCAACCCAACGAACCAGGAATATAAGTTTGACTGGGTGAATGAAGACCACAAGCATCCAAAACACGCCCCCAACTTTAAGTGCTCCACTCCAGATGGCGTCATCAAGAGTGGCAAGCGAGCAGAGGTGGGTAGTTGTGGCCGCACTTCATTCACTAATGTCCGTTGACATTTCTGTGCAAAGCATGGAATATGATATGTGTTAATAAAAATTTTCATGAAGTAATTCCTTGGACAATTAGTAGATGATTTCATTCAAAGTTCGATCATATATTTCAATAGTTCCTGAACTTGCAAAGTGAACAATGTAGAAACTTTGAAGAAGAACAATAAACTTTATGAATCGCCATTGTCGTCAAGGTCATTTGTATGGATAATTTACATCTGTAATTAATCATATCTGTTTCAACCATTTTTTGTTCTATGTTCCAGATTGTCTTTGAGTTTACATCAAGAAGTCTTGATTTGATCGAGTCGTTCTGGCGCTTCAAGATTCCTGCGTACAACATCTCGTTGCCCTTCCTTCTGGTCGGCCACACTACTGACCCACAGATTGCCTTCGACCGTTCACATCTCAACTTTGGCAGTCTTCTCATTGGTGTGTTAATGTCATTATACATTTTCACATTTAATTAAATAGGCACATGTAAATTGGCTGATATGTTCGAAATAGAAAACCACGGTTGAGTGGACTTACTATTTTTATTTAGCATTATGGATGCAGTATTAAAGTTATCTGCTATTGAGCAATTCCTGACAATCTCTATAATTTGCTTCATGCTTCGAAAGTATTCAAATAACGCACATCCAGAACTGAAATGGTATATGACATAATTTATTCGGCGATCAAGGTGGAAAAGAGTTTTTCTGCAAATAGTTTGCAGAAGCACCAGCATTCATTCGAATCAAATCTTATTTTGCAACAACATCAAAATAAAGTTAATCAAACACAAAAATGTGTAAACAATAATGTTGTGTTGCATGGCGGCCCCATGGCGTGTTGCCATCTTCCTGTGATGTCACCAAATTAACTCGCAATAATTCATTAGATGATTTATGGCAATGGACTAGTGGAGAAGAAAAAACATAGAACACTATTAATTAAAAATTGTCATTCCCCTACAGAGATGTCATAGTATCCCATAGTATCTGGTGGTTACTTAATCTGGCGAAAACGTGAAGTAACGAGATGTTGTCCTGACATTGTGCTATATCTGTGTAGGTCACCCAGTGACCAAGGTGATTCAAATGACCAACTTGGAGTCGATGGCATTCAGCTTTGCCTTTGTGGAGGGTTCCTGTTATGCCAGTAGTCATGGCACCATGCTGAAGGTAACCCCGATGGAGGGGGTCATCCAGCCAAACTCCAGGTAGGGGTCCTTTCTACTGTCACCTTTATGTCTCATCCACTGTCTCTCAGGTTGTTAATATCGTGTGTGGTGTCTGTTGTGTTGTGTGCATGCGTGCGTGCGTGCGTGCGTGTGTGCGTGCGTGCATGTGCAGTGAAAGTGTGAGTGCATGTGCATATGTGCATGCATGATAGAGAGAGAGAGAGAGTGAGAGGGAGAGAGAGAGAGAGAGAGGATTTGTGTATGGGTTTGTGTATGTATACACGTATGTTGCATGTTTGGATGTAACTACATGCGTGTATATATACACACATGACATGCATACAATGTTATACCTATATGAAGACAACCCTACTGTGTGCCTGCAGTCTCCAGATCACCATTGTCCTGGTGCCCAGCACAGACAAGGAGGTCAACTTCAACCTGGTGTGTCATGTCAAGAAGAAGATGGAGAAACTGATGCTGAATGTGAAGGCGGAGGGCTACAGCATGGACTGCCTTGTCATGTGTGAGGACGCCAAGGGCAGGAGTGTCGAGTTGGTTAGCAACGGACACAACGAGATCAACTTTGGACAGGTTTGTTCTACTTTCACACAATCACCTAACAACGTACCAATGTGTAGACCCGGTGTATGTGGCACAGTAGGCATGTCACTGCAATGAGCTGTGGTTTGACGTGTCACTTTGAAACTCATGTCCACGGTTGGTTATCACTATTCTGTAGAGTTCATTCAAACATATACTCAACACCAGTGTACCTCCAGTGTACCTCCAGTGTACCTCCAGTGTACCTCCAGTGTACCTTATCTTCATTGAGTTTTATCCACGTTAAAATCATAGGTAACTTGTAATGTAACGTACGTCATTTATTTTACAATGTAACACAGTTAACACATGCATGTCTTACAAATAGAAATGTGCTACTTTATATGTATGTCACTTGGCTAAAAGCCGTCTTCCAGTGACATCATTTAAAGCAAATTATCACTAATCTGTGATTACTAAAACGAATCACTAAAATTTGTTCAGCTAAATTTCTTTTGAAAACAGACTTAAAGTGTACAAAGCTGAAACTGTTATGAAGCAATGTACATTCAGTGTAATTATTACTGCTACTCACAATACATTAATACTTCTGTTCTAAGTTAATAGACCAATATACAAGTTCTAGTTTAAGTTGTTTCCAGCACTCGGCAACACTCTATTAACTGACTACCAGGTAGTCTGTAGATATTGTGGTTACAATGGTATGATCTTATGAGGTCTCATTCAACTAGTCGGCTTTTTCAGAACATTATCGCCAAGCCGACCTTTCTATGCTGGCACTGAGGGCGGTCACTGCCAGGGTGCTTGTCGTCCTCAATGGTTCTTTTACGTCCCAAATTGAGACGGGACCGACATTAACGTACTCTCCGAGTCACGAGAGATACACAGTCCCCAATGTTGAGAGCCAGGTTTTTACACCAAATATACCATACCTGCCCGGTCCGGGTATTGAACTCAGGGCGCCGGCATGTCAGGCGGATGTGCTAACCACTACACTATCACGTGCCCTGGTATATATATACTGGTATATACAAGTATGCATTAAATTTAAATAATTTTAAAATAATATTCTATCTTTCTATCAGGTTGAAATGAACGAAACAGCACTCCGGAACATCAACATAGTGAACTCTGGCAAGTTCAACTTTGACTTCACTTGGGTGTTTCCATTGAGGGCTGCATCAGCAATCACTGACGGCAGCACCCCAGTGCCAGTGGACAGGGACAGCATGGTCACTGTACAGCCCATGACTGGCAACGTCCCTCATGGCAACAAACACATCTGTCAACTGCAGTTCTGTCCCCCAAGACAGATAAGCATCAACAACTGTCGTCTGCAGCTGAAGGTGAGCTTATATAGCATCCTGGAGGAGTATCATCTTGCTCTTCTCTTTATCCTGGATGTCTAAAGTGAGGCTGGAGTCCTTATGTCACTGATCCCATGTTTTCTTCATCATCTGCCTCCACTCCCCCATCTCTAGTTTTCATTGTCACAATCCTGTCATGTCTAACTTCATACAGTCCTCCCGTCTCGGTCAGTCTTCTCTTCTCCATCTTTCCACTCTGAGCGCATCTGCTTGTTTCATTAGCCATTCTACTTCCATTTGTTCCAGCCCACTTTAGCAAACTCCTCACCAGCTTCCTTTTTAAATGTTCCGTCTAATTTTACTAAATTATTTTACATATGTCACATGGAATAACAAATGACAAGATCTTGTATTAATACTGTGTTCACTACATGTGAAGTTTAACAAAATCAGGCAAATCATTTAATGACTTGTCATTCAATATGTTTTGAAAAAGCTTCAATATAAGTTATTTAACATATAACTCCATTGGTAACATGCTGACCCATCTAATTTCAGTTGAACCTAACATTTCCCAATTTCTTCCTGTGCAGATTTCCAATGGACCAACGTACAAGCTGAAGGTGACCGGGTCAGGGATAGCTCCCGGCCTACACTTCTCGTTCCTCACACACAACTTTGGGCATTGCTTCATCTACCATGCTGGACTACCACACAAGACCAAGAAACTCCTGATCACCAACCGTGACAAGAAGGAAATCAGGTACAGTGGTCCACAAGCTCCAGGACACCTGTAATGGTGTGCACACAACTGGGTATTAAGTCACAAAATTGTGGTATGGACTTTTCTACCATTTATGATTCCACAGATAATAAACTTTAAAAGGATTCTTCATTTGTTGAAATATCTTCAGTAGTTTTTGATTTATTGCTGTAATCGATGCAAACTTCAAGAAGTGACGTTTTGAGAAATGAGGCCATTTTGAGACTTGTAGTCTATTATTTTTTAAATATTATGGGCTCGTAAATGCGTTGACTAGTTTTGGATTATTTGAGTGCCAAATAGGCCTGTCTTACCCAGTTCACAGTGGCAGATCACAATCGTCTTTAACCCTTTCAAGGCCAGATTAATGCAAATATGTGCCTGTTATTGAATCCTATTAAATCAAGAGAATGTGCTGTGAGTGAATCGTGATATATTCGGGTTGCATGAATGCAAATAAATAAATAATTTTTGATCCGATTCAAATAAAATTTTCACTACATCTGAAGAACTAATTCCTGGTGTAACTAGCCAAGTATGTGACATATTTGTCAATTTATTACCCAAATATGAATTGCTAAAGTTTGACAAAAATAAAATACTTAAATAATTTACAACTAATTTTTTTTAAATATTTTTCATTACTAATTAGCGGTTACATGCTGCGTATGAAATGTTCATAAATTATTATGCTACAGAATGGAAAACTAATTAAATGTCTATGGTAAATAAAACTGAAATAATTTAAGTTTTTCAGAGTGCATGTATTTTCAAGATTTTATACAAAATGGCGTTCTTTGTGATCATAGCCGTCATCTCGTCTGAACTATTAAGTTGGTGTTATGTTTAAAATGCGTAATCATAGTGCAAAACATTCCCCTTCGATGGCAGCGTTCGTTATAAACTCGATTCGAAAATCCCATCAAAGTCCGAATTACTGGAGTTCGACATAATGACAATGTCGAGAATTACACCAAAGCTAAAAAACACCACCGGCTTCGTTGCGCGGCGCATTAATACTTCTTTACAACAAAATAGACCGCTCAAAAGTTAGCATTTAATCGTAGAAATCGCCTGCGGACGCGTGTTTTGGAATAATTCCTGGGTGCTTCCATGTTTATGCCCGCAGCAAATGTTAAACTTTAATCTCATTGGCTGAAAATCACCATTAAAATATTCACTGCGTGGCGTAAAAGAGGGACCGGAAATTGTTTGTCGCTGCGTTCGACTACAAAACCGCGTGGTGGTTGGCGCTATTTAGTCACGGAAATCGCCATCATTTCAACATTTGACGCTTCCCAGTGAAACTTCAATATTATTATATGTTAACTGCTGAAATAAATTGCCGTTATTGCATGACACTGTTTCGCGGTACCAGTTTAAATGTGCCCCTGTATTCGGGCGTATTCAGGCGTTCTGGCCGTGAGTGGGAGTCGGGTTGATTCGGGCGTTCTGACCACGAGAGGGTTAAAAATAAATTTTTTTGAATTTTTTTTCAAATTATTACATTATATATCTATTTTTTTTAATTTGTCAATTTTTTAATTTTACATTATATTACAAAAATACAATAATGAAAATAGTCAGATACATGCATCAGGGTTGCCTACCATTATGGATTTTCCATAATCATTATGGAAATTCACCTCAGATTACGGCATTACGGAAGCTGCCGCCGTATTACGGAAATAAAAGTATCTACAGAAAATTATATACATTAAAGAATTGCTAAATCTATAAATAATGCTGCTCAAGATGCCCTGGAGAAACTGTCATCATTCACTTGTTACAATTTATCAACAAATGTTTAGTCCACTACAAGTTCTACAAAGTCTGTACGGTGACATCATCCAATGCTGTGCATGTGTACAATGTTATAACTTTGACTGCCACCAGCCTGCTGATGACTGTTGGCACATGGCATGTGAGCATCTGTCAGTCAACAGCAATTACAGTGGCCACAAAATATCAGTGTCATTAATGCGCATCTAGACATTAATAACATTTACAGGTGTAGAATTATATACTGAAAGAAAGAAATTAAGATGACGTTAGGTAGAACCATTAAATTACATTAAATAGTTATGGTTTTCTGAAAGCTATGAATATAATTATAAATGTCTTAGAAGAATATAAAATGAGTATTATAATTGTTGTAATTGCAATATAATCATATTTTTATTCAAAGGTTGTTATTTGAATACAACAATTTAACTTTGTCATTGACTGTTAGTAATAATTATAATGTTCCTGCTGTGTGTTGTAAATTTAGAAGCTCGTTGGATGATTATTGGTATTCGCTGGCACTGTCTTTCTCACAGTGATGCTCTACAGACGTAAACACTTGGGCATGTCTGGCCATGCAGGCACTTTGACAGCTGTAATTAACACAATGTAACTTATTGGATATTGCTAAACAAGCATCCCTTTGAAGTGCTAATGATCAGGAGTTACAGTGTAGCAACACAATAATTATGTTGAAATAAAGTATATCTACTTTTGATTATTAAATTAGTAACTTTCTGGATTCCCAGGCACCAACCGGCTGGGCTTGTCACTCTATCTACTTCAAAAAAAGGTTTGATTAGCAACCTTGTGGATCGGGGAGTGGGGAGGGATGCGACGGGGGGTGTGTGTGTGTGGGGGGGTCATTATGGAAATTGTTTTTGTCGGGTAGGCAGCCCTGTATAAATGTAACCTGTGTCCAGTAGCACATGAATTATATATGTGCGTGTGTGGTGTGTGTTTTTACCCATTTTAGCACTCAGTATTCATTTTGTTTTAGTACATTGTTTTAAATGGACTCTACTTGAATTTGGTTTGATGCTGTTGTTGAAAATAAACATTCATTCGTTCAGATTGTTTAAAGGGAAACAAAAGGCGATTGTGTGGACCTATAGACCTAAAACAGTTAACACAACCTAAATATTTTAATCAGTTTAAATTATGTGTCTTCAACAAGTTTTTTCTAGTAAACTACTGGCACAATAGTCTTATATGTAGTTGGTAATGGTTAGTTTTTGTTAACTCTTAGGTCCAAAAAGATATATTTTGTTTCCCTTTAAATTGTTTTTCTAAACTTGTCATCCAATCACTGTTTCTTCCAGTATCGACTGCCTGTATGCACCGACGGATCACCTGAACCATAACTTCAAGGCCCAGGTGATCTCGCCGGGAGAGACAATCACCGTGGCCTTTGAGTTCTATCCTCGGGCCGCCATGAAGTACACAGAACTGGTGGAGTTTGAGGTGAACGGGCTGTCAAGGAACGGCATCGAGTTCACTGGATTTGGTACAGAGATGAAGGTGAGAGCATTATGCACCGTGTGTTCACTCCTGTGTACTACTCGGGGTTCACTCCTCTGTATACTCAGTGTTCACTCCACTGTACTACTTGGTGTTCACTCCTCTGTAATACTCGGTGTTGAAGTTACCTTCAATTGTGAGGACAGCCAGTGTATCATGTTGGGTAATATAAGAAGCGAGCAAAAAAGTATAATTCAACACACATCCAAAATCACTCAATTCACTTGTCACCAGCAGACTTAGCCCATGTCCATTATTTTAGCACGCATAACAATTTAAAAGCGGCACTGCCTCCTGCCATCAAATTAATATCGCTTGGTGGTGTCTAAAACACTGAAAATGACACGATTTAATTATTTATTTTAAACATTGCCATTTCATGAATACATGTTATATGCACTCGTACTCTTATACAAAGACACACACACACACACACACACACACACACACACACACACACACACACACACACACACACACACACATTCATTAGTGTCCTTATTTACATATAACTGAAACATCACACAGAAATATCATGTCAGGCTCCCACTGTGACGGAGGTTCTATTAATATCATGTCTGTCCGTCAGATTGAGACTGTTGACCCCAATCACAAGACCATCAGGTTTGGCACGCTTCAAGTCGGCCAGACCGTGCGCAAGTCGGTGCCGATTATCAACCGCAGTCCTGCACCGATCACCATGCGTGTGGCTATCATGCCAACCAACCCCCGCCTCTTCAAGCAGAATGCCCTCAAGGTCGCGCCCAGTCAAGAGGTCACTCTCGCACCCAACGGTGGCTCCATGACAGTTGATGTCACCTTCTCCCCCAAATCTCGAATCAACCACTTCTCAGAGGAGGTAAGTTAACTTCAGTCACAGCTGCAGGGTAACAGCATTGCAGTGTATGCACTCTAAGAATGGATCATGTTGACATTTTAAAGATATGATATGGTTATGAAAATATTAATTAACTAAGTTAATCTCACTGAAGAAAGAAGAAATAGATATGACTTAATGTTAATAAAAGAACGATGTATATTAGATATCAGAATGTATTCATTCTCAATATTAGATCAAATATTATAGATCCTGCATTAGAGAACAAATATAAACAAAATATTGTAGATAAATATTGTAGATACAATCTTATAGATAAAATATAGATAACATAGTATTATGAATAAAATATTATCAGTAAAATAATTATTGTACCATTACATGTTTTTAAGTTGCTTTTAATAATGCAGCAGTATTAATTAATTAATAAAAGATAGCTAGTTGTGGAGTGCAATGGTCCTATAACTAGAGTTTCGGACTCCTGACCGAGAGAACCCGGGTTTGAATCCTGTGCTGCGGTGTCGAACCTTGGGCAAGTTCGTTCACTGTACATTGCTCCAATTTACTTAGCTGCATGAATGAGTACCTGGCTATATACAGTGGTGATATTTGTGTACGAATAATATTAGCACATTAATTGCAGCATGGCTGGATGCTTCCCAGAGAAGTTGAGGTGGTGTTCAATTGAACAGGTCTGCCAGGGAGTAAAGTGTAAGGTGCTTTGAGCAGTCCTGGGGACTGGATACTGAGCTGTATAAGAACTTACCTTTACCTTTTTAGTGTAATGGCAGGTGATGCAATGTACTTGCATCATACAGCTTGCAACATGAACATGTAGTTCTGCTGTCTGCCATCAGGTGCTCCTCGAGTGTTCTGGCCTGCCCCAGGCTCTGTTCATGGTGCATGGAGCGTGTCACGGCATGGAGATCTTCCTTGATACGAGCTCAATGCCTTTTGGGGCAGTCGTCCAGCACAGCTCGTACACCCGCAAGCTGCTCATGCACAACACAGGCGACATCGGGGCCAAGTATGTGTCTCTTAAGTTGTGTTTATACAGAGTTACACCAGATAAGGAAGAGTTCATAAAAAATAAACACCTTTTTTTTCATAATTGTGTTTCCAGTCTAAATTCTCAGTGGTGCATGCCTCTTCGTCATATAATACGTAATGACTCTCGTTTATTGCGTTTCTGCATTTGGATTCCTGAGGACTTAGGCACTGTAAAAGTTTTTTATTTTATTATAATTATGTCACAGATTATTCTTGCATTCCTACATCTGGCAAGTCAGTCGTTTCTCTGCCTCAGATTTAAGTGGAATCTACAGAAGTTTGCACCTGATTTCGCCATTGTGCCTGCTGAGGGCTACATATCAGCCTCCATGCAGGTGTCATTCGATGTCACCTTCCATCCAAGTGCACTCAGCAATGACATCCGATATGACGTAAGTGCAGGTATCTTCTAACATAAGCTACAGCAATCTTGGAAATGTGGTTAATGTTTTTTTATCGGCCACAGCAGTTTTGGAAGTTGAGATTAATGCATTTAGTAAACAAGGTTAAATATTAATAATGTAATAATTAATGCTTATATCAGACAAGAAAGTCAACATATGTGTACATAAAATAAATGTAAAACAATCTTAATATACACACATCATGTTGTATAAATATACACAGACATTTTGTTATGAACCCACCCACCTAATATCATTTTAAAACTTGAGCAATTTAGCCTACCACACTTTGACTGCATCTTTCAGAAGAAATTCAAACAACTATTGATTTAGTCAATGTGATGTTAATTCCAGGGGCAGTAAAATATCCCAAAATGGAAATGGACAAAAAACCTCTTGTGGGGTCTCAGAAGGGCATGTTTTACAGTTATAAAAATATTGACCTTGATAACCCAAACACTTCTTTGGCCACGTGCCATCTGAGGCTTATGCTCTGGATGGCAACGTTGTTAAATCTTGTAAATCAAATCTTGTCACCAACAGCGCCTCAAGTGTGCCATCGAGGGGACAAAGCAGACCCTCAACCTGACATTGACGGGCATGTGTGTGGCAGTGCCCCCGGTCAAGGAAGTCTTGCACTTTGCGACAGCTGTGCGCCAGAAGGACACTCGCAACCTAATGGTGCCAAACCGCACCAACATGCACTGGAACATCCGACCAATCATCGAGGGCGAACACTGGAGGGGCCCCGAGTGGCTGAATGTGGAACCACAGAGCACCAAGGCGTACGAGATCACCTACCAACCTCTTGTGATGACAACGTCAGGCAACGATGGCAAACATGTGGTAAATTGGCTAGTTCTTACTCACTTTCTCTTGACATGCAGTTTTTGTAAGTACTGTTCCTATATTTTCTTTCCCTTGATCCCATGTAGGGTGTGGTCCATATAACCTGGTCTGTTCCTCTCTGTTGAATATTCTTTGTCCATCTATCCCGATCTTCCAGAATTTTTGTCCACTCTTGGCTGTTCATCTCAGAACATTCAAGGCCCCCTTTGACTTTGTCCATCTTAACTGTGTTCTTCCTCTTCTTCTTCTGCCACTCTCTTCTGTTTTCTTGCTCTGTTTGTCAATCTGTCCTCACACATTCTCTCTACGTGTCCTGCCCATGTCAGGCTGTTGCCATTTGTACTGTGGGTACTTATGTCTGTAATAGGTCCACATGACTCTATTGCAGTCATTCCAAGTGAAATATGATTACTTTTATGTTGTCATTATTATTATTTATATTAATGTCTTGTTTAAGCAGAGCTATGTATAAAATATTAATATCCCTCCGTCTAATCAATCTTTTTTTTGTTTTCACAAAGATATAACATTAGAGAATATCCCAAAAGCATTTTCATGGACTAATTTATCATTGGTACTGTTGTTTCAGTTGTAACTATTGCCCGTTTTATCTGTGTTATCTCTCTCACTGCAGGGAACAGTGTTCTTCCCTCTCCCGGATGGTACAGGTTTGCTGTACAACATGTCAGGCACCGCAGATCCACCGAAGCCAAACTCACGCATCACCCGTGACGTTCCCTGCAAGACGATTTATACAGAAGTACTCAATGTCTACAACTGGCTCAAGCACCCTCAACGGTCAGTGTTAACTCCCCATAACTTTTAAAATCTCTTAAACTACAGCTACGTTCTGTAAACACTTGAAACAGTAGGTTCTTGAGGGTTTAAGCAAAATAGAAGTGTATTATTAATTCATACAATTCTCCACTTTTTGTCTCATCAGTATTAACAAGACACACCATTCATTCCCGTTATATGATACTTATAGTTGTTGGATAGTTTGTTTTATAACTTAATGGTCTTAACTCTGCTCTAAAACCATGTCATTATTTCAGAACATTCAAAGAAGACACTCAGGTTGTGTGTCATGATTTAAATTTATAACTGACTATTTCAAGACATCATGTAAGGAACATATCTTTCTGAACTCCAGTTTCCGAGTGAAGATTGATTGGATGAGACCAGAGAAACCCGACCCAGGAACCAACATAGATGGACTTGACTACATTGACGTAGGTGGCAACGGCAAGCGAGAGTATCGTCTGACATTCTACGCAAACAAGGAGAGCCAACCACAGATCAAGGTCAGTTTGCTTCTCCCAATAAGGAGTGGGTACCTAAGTTCGCAGTGTCCCAACATATATTAAGCATTACATATGGAGGGGATGATTTGGTTGTCATGACGTATCGCTAGGAAAATATATAGCGAGTAATATATATTTAATTAATGCAAATCGATGGTAGTAGCAAATTTAGATCTTAAAAGTTGCTAGTCCCACTCCACGTGTTGGTAGAGGGATTGGGCCAATGCTAAATGCTTAACGGTTTTTACTTTGTGAATTTATGAGGCGATCCGTAACTCACTCGCTACACAACTACCAGGTTTTACAACCTTCAAGCTGCTCTTAACAATATCCGCATCTCACCCGGTACAGACATGTTTTTGTTGTTGTGCACATGCAGACACATACAAAAATGCACACATGTATGCACGCATGCATGCAAACACACATGCATGCACACAAACGCATGCATGCATATCCTCATACACACACACGAAATTCAGATGGCAAGGATATGTAATGCTAATTACTGAGATTTAAATTTTAAAAAACTTTCAATTATACTCAGACACACCAAAACATGTGTGAAGTGCTACAAACTATTACATTTATGACTGCATCATCCAGTGCAAAATATCAAACAAACGATACAAAACTAAAAAAATGTAATCGCCATCAAAGCTAGCTTCATTCTATCAACTTCAAATCATCATGTCACATGTTCTGGGATTCAGTGAAAATTTGAGCATGACAGGCAGCTTGATCTAATCAGTTGACATGTTATCCTATTTAGCTAGGTGAACATATTAAATTGGCATTATAATGACATCATAATCTACTCACGTCAGGCAGATATTGTTGTATGCACACCAATGAAGCACAATGGATACAAGTCCATCCCGTATATCTCTTCAGATTCTCTTCACGAACGAGACAACCAGTGAATACCAGTTCTATGAAATCCAGTTCCGTGCAGGACGTCCTGGAGTCCTGGCCACCTTTGATCTCACGACCCCAGTTCGACAGACTCTACCCTACACAATCAAGCTGGACAACCCTCTGAACTACCCAATCACATTTTCTGCCAACTGCAACAGCCCTGATGTGATGATGCCAGGGCAACTAGCCATTCCTGCTCAGTCCGAGGTAAGCTACAAGGTAGTTTCTGAACCTACTTTTACTTCAGTACTATTATGGAGAACCCGAGTTCCAGGTAATATCCCACAGATTTGGCAGCACATGAATGCAAGCATTTAGTGAAATGCAGATATTACATGCTCTCTACATGTGTGCTTGTTCCTGCTAAAAAGAACAATTTAAACTAGTTTATAAACATATCCTCTTGTGGTCCGGTCTCCCAGTTTGAATCTAAATGTGACAAGAACAGCTGGGTTCATGAAATATATAGCAGAAGGGAATAAGTTGCTGTGTATGTGGAGCTGTGTATGTGGAGCTGTGTATGTGGAGCTGCATCTGCTAACTGTTGGCAGGGTGTTTCTTGGCTTCACTGTTTCTTTGACCTGTTTGTATTGGTGCCAGAAGTGGGACCTTCATGGGAAGAGCGGATTGGTATCAGTTGCAATGATAATAATCTTTTTGTTAATGTTCAGGACAGTACAGAAGTAGCAACAGGAAACATATAAAGTGTGTTATGTTTTATAGACTGGATATCATTATGATACAATGCACAGGCATATGCAATGGAAATCTCTTCAGAGTATGGGGAGTGAGGACCACAAGTTTTTAGTGTTAGTTCAAGATACTTTCCTTTCTCAACATGTGCTAGAACCAACCAGGGGTGAGAATGTGTTAGACATAGTTTTGTCCTCACAGAATGAATTAGTTGACAATGTCAAGATACGTGAGCCACTGGGGAGTAGCGATCACAACCAGATACATTTTACCATCAAAGTAAAATCAGAAAGGAATAGTAAAAAGCAGTATAGGAGAAATTTCCACAAAGGAAGGTATAAGGACATGAGGAAATATTTAGCAAAGATAGACTGGAATAACACACTGCAAAATAAGACAGCAACAGAATGCTGGAATATATTAGAGTGAAATTAAGTGCATAGTCGACAAATTTGTACCCTTCAAAAACAAGGGAAACGGTCCAAAAAGAAACACTTATCGAAAGAAGCCATTAGAAAAATTAAGTATAAACAAATGATGTGGAAGTCATATAGATGTACTGGAAATGATGAAGACTACAACAGTTATAAAGAAGCATTTAACCAAGCTACAGCTGAAATTAGAAATTCAAAGAGAAGCTATGAACAACAATTAGCTAGTAATATAAAACATGACAGCAAGAGTTTTTATGCATATGTTCGAAGCAAACAGAAAGTTCAAGATAAGGTCGGTCCTCTAGAAGATAGTGCTGGAAATATAATATCAGAGGGATTCTTAATGGCAGAAGACCTGAATGAGTACTTTAGTTCAGTGTTTACCAGAGAGGATATTAGTTCACTGCCAGTACCAGAGGCTAAGTTCAAGGGGGCAGATTCAGACTATTTAGGACAATTAATTTTAACCCCAGAAATGGTAGCTAAGAAAATAAGGGCTATGAAGGATAATAAATCACCTGGAGTGGATGGGATTCCGCCCAAACTACTATTGGAAATTGTAGAACAAATTAGCGTACCGCTTGCAACAGTTTTCAATTTGTCATTAGAAGAGGGAGTGGTTCCTTTAGAATGGAAAGAGGCAAACATTATACCGTTATTTTAAAAAGGTTCGAGAAACAAGTCAGAGAACTATAGACCAGTGAGTTTAACATCAGTGATTTGCAAATTATTAGAAAGATTAATTAAAGATCACATGGTGGATTTTCTTGTTAAACAAAACTTGATCAACCCATCTCAACATGGTTTTTTTAAAGCAAGGTCATGCTTAACAAATATGTTATGTTTTTTGGAAGACATCACTAAGTGGGTAGATGAAGGATCACCAGTAGATATCGTCTACTTAGATTTTCAAAAAGCTTTCGACAAAGTACCACATCAAAGATTACTGCTGAAACTAAAGGCCCATGGCATAGGAAATGGTATAATAAACTGGATAGAACAATGGCTGATTGACAGAAGACAACGTGTAGTAGTTGATGGGGAGGCTTCAAACTGGAAATCGGTATTGAGTGGGGTACCACAGGGATCAGTACTAGGACCTATATTAGTTTTAATATATATCAACGATTTGGATGATGAAATAACAAGCAAGGTGTTGAAATTTGCAGATGATACAAAAGTGTTTAGAAGGATTAAAAGTGATGGAGATAGACAGAATTTACAAGATGATCTTGACAGGTTGATCAAATGGTCTGAAAAGTGGCAAATGCTGTTCAATTTGGGGAAATGTAAATGCCTCCACACAGGACATGGGAACGAAGAGGTAGAATATACAATGGGGGGTACTGTACTAAGTACTACTGTAAAAGAAAAGGACTTAGGGTTAACCATTAGTGCTGATATGAAGGTTTCAGAGCAGTGCGGAATTGCAGCTTCAAAGGGAAATCAAATCCTTGGATTAATTAGGCGAAACATAACGTATAAGGAAAAAGAGCTAATAATACCGCTGTACAAAACAATAGTTAGGCCTCATTTAGAATATTGTATTCAAGCGTGGAGGCCATATCGCAGGAAGGACATAGATATGCTAGAAAGAGTGCAGAGGAGAGCAACTAAAATGATACCAAAACTGAGGGATCTTAGTTACGAAATACGCCTAAAAAAATGCGGTTTAACAACACTAGAGACCAGGAGATTGAGAGGAGATCAAATAGAAGTGTTTAAAATATTGAATGGTTATGAAAATATTGATAGAAATATATTTTTTTCAATTAAGAAAGATAGAAAGACTAGAGGACATGAAGTTACATTAGCAAAGGAGCAGAGTAGATTAGATATAAGAAAGTTTTCATTTTCACAAAGGACTGTAAATGAATGGAACAGATTATCTGCTGATTGTGTGGGTGCTAGTAGCGTGAATATGTTTAAAAATAAAATCGACACATACCTCAGACGGGCGGGATACACATAGATAAAAGGGTCGGACTCTCGATAAGCCAAAGGGCTTCCTTGTCCACCTGCCACCTAGAGTTAATTCTCTGGGTGGCAATCTTGTCTCTTGTTAAATGATACATCCCTTTTGCTTCCAGGGCACCTTCAACCTTGAGTACCTGCCATTGAAGGTCGGAGGGACTCAGAGTCGTTTAGAATTCACCTGTAATGACCTCGGTCTCTACATGTACGACCTCAACATGAAAGCGACCCAAGCAGGGCCAGAGCGAGCCGTCTACTTCCGCACAACTCTTGGCAGCAATCAGATCCACCAGGCGCGCTTCATCAACTATGCGAAGCAGAAGACAGACTACACTTGCAAGGTATGTTCTTGTGAATTTGTGCCAGGTCGGTGGCTGTCAACACCAACAACGTGGCTGGTTGTAAGCACTGAGGTAGGCCATTATCACATGCTAGGTGATTGACTATCAACAGCTGATGTCGTGTCTCTGAACATGCTAACTGACGCCATAATAATCAGCGATAGAAATACGCCAGAATATTTACTTGTCCGCCGGACAAGTAAGTTTTGAAATCTACTTGTCTGCCAACATTTTAACTTGTCCGAGTGGTTGTCAAGGGAAATCGAAACTTCGGAAAAAACGTAAAAAAGTATGTCTTATTTTTATGACAACACAATGTTCCTGCTGTTTCGTTGCATGTACATCTGAGTGACTTGTGATCAAAGACACAATTTGATTTAATCTGCAAATTTCTAAATTGCAAAATTATATTTGCAACTATTTTCCGGTCCATTATTATTCATCACGAATATTAAAAGTAAACACGTTACATGATGTATACCAACATTTTAGTGATGCTGATATGAACGCTTTTATTAATAACAAATAATTATTTACGATGATAGGAATGAGACAATTGTTTTCCTTGCTATTTGTTTTATAATGTTGCAAAAACTGTTGATGTTTAACGGTATATATATATAATGGTATATATATATATAACATATAACACTGCTATAAAATGTTGGCATCAGTTTGTCATTGAAGATGCCACTCAACCAGGAACATGACCAATGCAAAGCCAGGAAATGTTGTCACAAAAAGTCATAATAAACATATATATATATAATCTGATAATATTTTGTTCAACCTCTATGAACTTCAATATTAACAAAGTTCTGTATTTTACAAACGAAGATAATATTCAATTGATCATCAGCAAACAAGTGCATATTTTTCCTAAATGTTATATTACCATTTCAATGATGATAAAACAGTTTTAACGGTGCCCGAATTACATTTACCAGGCGGAATATAATTTATAGATTTAGTTACTTAGTTACGTCGTAACGTTGCTGCTGCATGCAGACCGCCGCAGTTGGCGGAAGCCAACATGTCAACGGCGGTTGGCGCCCCGTCCCTGGCCGCGCGTCTTGCATAATTTTGTTTTGAAAACTCGCAATTTATGGTTAAAATAAATGTTACATAGATACAACACTTCTGAAAAGTCATTAACATTCCGTTTATCAACCAGCACCATAGATTTAGAGGAGAGCCAGTTACAAGTTTTGAAAATTGTCACCGATCTGGATTGGCTAACATTCGATGACTGTCTAGGAAGACTGCCGAGTCCGCATGGGTTAGCATAATAATGGTTAAAACTATACAATTATTAAAATAACAGGTAGCGATACAGTCTACTATTTCCAAAGTTCATCAAATATGATCCATGAGTGGAAGCAAGTTGTACGTCGGCCAAACTAAACGATTTACGATTGTGTGAAATACAGCCTCGATCAACGATGGCTGATGTGGAGTCTGTCCTATGCGTATGACAGAGCTAGGTCGGTGCGCTCAGCGGATGACCCTGTTAACGCAGGCACTAAACTCGGTCGACATACAACACACTGGCGGCGGAACGACAAGACGCCGACACACTCACGACTACATTGGAACGCGTGCGATTGCTAGCGAACTTCATTTACGTTTGAATTTCCTCAAATAAAAAGTTTGCAATGTTGCACGCGTCACTATTTACTGTAAATTTTCACTTATCCACTGGATAACCATGTAGTCATTTTACTTGTCTGGGCCAAAAATCACTTGTCCCGGACAAACGGACAAGTGCTATTTCGAACGCTGATAATTGTAATCTCTTTTTAAGAAAATGTGGCACAAAGTGGCAGGTTGCCTAAAATGGTACGAGTTGGAACCCTAACCAATGGTGGCAGTAGGATTTTCAAAATGGTGGAAGATTGGAAGTTTGATCCTATACTGGTAGGAAGTGGCCCCTTAAACTGGTGGAAGATGGGAAGTGGCCCCCAAAACTGGTGGGAGATGGGAAGTGGCCCCCAAAACTGGTGGGAGATGGGATGTGGCCCCCTAAACTGGTGGGAGATGGAATGTGGCCCCCTAAACTGGTGGGAGATGGGGAGTGGCTCCCTAAACTGGTGGAAGATGAGAAGTGGCCCCCTAAACTGGTGGGAGATGGGGAGTGGCCCCCTAAACTGATGGGAGATGAGGAGTGGTCCCCTAAACTGGTGGGAGATGGGAAGTGGCCCCCTAAACTGGTGGGAGATGAGAAGTGGCCCTCTAAACTGGTGGGAGATGGTAAGTAGCCCCCTAAACTGGTGGGAGATGGGAAGTGGCTCCCTAAACTGGTGGGAGATGAGAAGTGGCCCTCTAAACTGGTGGGAGATGGTAAGTGGCCCCCTAAACTGGTGAGAGATGAGAAGTGGCTCCCTAAACTGGTGGGAGATGGGAAGTGGCCCCCTAAACTGGTGGGAGATGGGGAGTGGCTCCCTAAACTGATGGGAGATGAGGTTTGGCCCCCTAAACTGGTAGGAGATGGGAAGTGGCCCCCAAAATAGATGGGAATTGGGAGGTTGAAACCCCTGCGCACCCCCTCTCTTATTGTTTCCCATTTTAAGAAGTGGTTGTTCATCTCGATCATTATTTTATTTTTAGGAATTGACACAAAGATTTTGCCCATGTGTTATAGGTTGACAACCCAGACTTCCATGTAGACAAAACAGTGGCAGCGGCTCCAGGCTCTAGTTCTGGCATTGAAATAGCAGTTGATGTCACATATGAGCCCTCACAGATCGGGGAATCTCGCAGCATGCTGGTTCTCAGCTCTCCTATTGGCGGAGACTACGTCGTGCCAATGTTTGGAACATGCAGTGCAGCCAAGCCACAGGTATGTAGACACTAGAGTATGCATGCAGTGTGTAATATGTTGTCATTGACACCATATGATTGTTGTTAAGATGGGTTAGCATAGGTTTAGTATGTTGTTAACTGATTGCCTTCTCTAGTCTTGCCTATCCCACAGCCAATGTTATATAATGACTATCTATTCCAAAGCAAACTAGCTGTTAGTATGACATGTGGTCTTTTCTATTTGAATGTTAACATGTTAAATTCAAATAAATTCACTGTGTAATTAGAAACAGGAGTTTGAACTGACAAAACATTAGTTCATTGTTAATTTGTTACATATTAGCCTGATCCCTGTAAGCATCTCCAAATCAGATCTGCTGGAATGTCCTATGCATCATGGCTTGTCACCATTGCAAATATGATCATCTCGATAGCAAACAATACTAATTATTTTGTCCCGCCTTCTTCAAAATTAATGTACAGCACTTGCCTTCACAAGGTATGATGAGTACTTCGGCAACAAGAGTTGTCTATGCAGAGTACATCACAAGCGTAATGAATGCTGCTGTTGTTTCCAGGGTCCATTCATCGTGAAGGCGGGCTCCACGACGTCCATCTCATTCCGCAACGTCTTCCAACACACAACAATGTTCACGTTCCAAGTGGACAACGCTCTCTTCCACGTCATGAAGCCAGGTGAATCCATCCGCTCACACAAAGACCACCGCATCATCGTGGGCTTCAATGGCTGTGAAGGCAGTGCAAAGGCAGCAGTGATGGGCAAGCTGGTGGTGTCATGTGCTCGCTCGGCTGGCGGAGCATCTAATGCTCAGTGGATCTACTATCTAAAGGGAGTCACCCTGTAGACAACATCTCACGGGTGATATATATGTGTATAGGTAATCTCACTTGGTGACTGAATTGCGTAGACTTTGTATCTCTTCCCTTGTATACCATAGTTGTCTCCATTTAATTTTGTACAGTCTCATTATTGTAGTGTTTTACCAGTACATCCACTCTACAGTACAGTCGTTATAAGGATTCCCGATGTAAGGAATAGCCACATAACAGGAACAACATTGAAATCTGCTAGGCACTGTTTAATGGACCCATGGAACATCAAATATATGGAATTCTGTAGGCAATAGCACACCACAATTGCACAGGTTACCACATCACTATAGTTGGCAGTTGAACTATGTAAACTGAACTTCACATAATGTATGTCCCTGTCATGCTGAAGTTATCTCTCCAATTAGTTCTGTGCAGTTCAAATATTGTAGTACTCTATCTGTTCACCCACTCTATAGTCATTCTAACTATAATAAGGATTCATGATATAACGAACATCCACATAAAAGAACAACACGGAAATCCTCGTTTTGGTATGCACTTTATTACATTAGATATGTGGAACAGTTTGATCAAGGTCCCATCATGTTCCTTATAGCGAGAACCCATTGTTAACCAATCTTAGAACATCATATGGATGAATGCCAATGACTGGTTGGCGTGTGTATCAAGTAAACAGTAAGTTTTCACCAAGGGCTAGCAACTGCAAACAAGTTGCTCTCCCATCTACCTGGCAGGATCTTCCATGTATTTGGTGACGTCATTACAACTGCCTGGTTATAACTAGTAATATGAGGCTTTAGTTTAATGTTTATGCGCTAAACAGATTTTCTAAAGTTTGTTCATATAAATGTGTTAATGTGGTATCACAACATATCCTCAGCACTAGAACGGACATATGTTTATGTTATGACCCCAAAAGAAAATATTTTACAAAGCAGACCTCTTATTATGGGGAAGTTTAACTTTTATTAACCTTTACTTATTTTGTGTGTTGTTTGTTTGGATTGATGTTATTTATATATGGCGATGCTTATTGAATAAAAACATTATGCAACTCATAAAAGTTATTTCTCATTTCATAATACTTGTGTATTCCTGTGTTTTCATTATAAATGTTGCATTAAATTTGCATGAGAAAGAGAGAGGGGGAGAGGGAGAACGAGGGAATGAAAGAGGGGAGGAAGGGAGAGCAAGTGGGAAGAGAAGGGAAGATAGGGAGGGAGGTAGGGAGAAAGAGTAAGTGCCTTTAAAATGTTACGCTTTCATTTAGACTTGATAGAGATTTCGAGGGGAAGAGAACGAGAGAACAAGAAAGAGTGGGAGAAAAGGGGAGGGAAGGTGGGGGAAGGGAAGGAGAGAGAAAGAGCGAGAGAGGGGGAAGGAGAGAGGTGGGAGAAAGGAAGGAGGGAGGGAGACGGTGAGGGGGAGAGAGGAAGAGAGAGTGAGGAAGACAGTGAGAGAGGGAGGAAGATAGCAAGAGAGGGGGGAGGGGAGAGAGTTGTGCTGCAATATATGCATGCTGTAAACATTCTAATGCTTCTTCTTCTGAGATAGTATATCATGAAATTCAACGTGGTTGCTGAGCTTGCTGATCGATAATGGACATCATATGATCTTCAGTGTGTGTCAATTCACAGAGAAGGCCCATGAACAGCATCAAATATCCCAATAGGCATTGGAACATGTTAAATATTGGGGGCTGAGGCATCTGTCTTTTTCCTAGTGTGCCAGTGCTGCTGATTAGGCTACATCGGTCTGGCAGATTGCCTTGAGAAAGGCTGGAGATAAGCTTATCAAATAATATCGTTGCCTGCCAGGGGTCGGTTTCATGAATGGTACTTAAAGTTATGCAATTACTTAGCGTCACGTGTTTTGCGTAACGTTTGTTTGCTCATATTAAAAAAAATTGTGTAACTTACTAAGACAATAATCTTAGTGTTAAGAGAGTTCTTACTCTTAGCCGCTTCATGAAACCGGCCCCAGATTTGGCTGTTATAATTTTGGCTAATACATGTAGGCCCTATTGTTTGGGTAGTTTCCTGGCTTGGGTCTGCCTAACATGGCCTCGTAAATGGTGCTGGTCTTTGTGTGCTCAGTGTAGGCCCTGGGACGAAGACTACATTTCCATTTCAAGTCTTTCTTCTACACTATCTATTATTTTGCTTGTGTCCTTCAGCACATAGCAGTACCATCCATACTGTAGCACTTCCTGACTAACAGAAATATAGGTTTAACATTTACAGGATGTTTTACCTGAGTGTTGTTTTTCTCATGGTTGTATTTGTAGAGATTAAAAATAGTACGAATGACTGTTATGCAACTTCACATGAAATTTCTGTAAACACATCAGGATCGATTTCTCTCATCAAGGCATTGTCCATCAACTTGCTGCATAAACCAAGGATGTCCAGAGCAAACCCCCAAAAATTCCCATCATACTTTATGCTATATCTTCTTGTACTGGCAAACGACATTGAATTAACAGTAACATGGAAACAGAAAGCAATTTGTTGCGATTCCTGCAATACTTGGTTCCACACGCAATGTGAAAATGTCAGACACAATATATGAAACGATGCAAAACACCGACACATGGAATTGCCTAAAATGTGGAATGCCTAATTTCAGTAGTACCCTTTTCAATTATGACGACATTGAACTTTCTGAAAATATATATCAACACATCTCTCAATTAAATGATGACTTCATTCAACTCCCTACAACACCAGCAGGGTTAGGACCTCCACTACATACATCATCTCCTTCAAATCAAAGGAAACAGCACAATTACCGTCATACTCCTAACACTAAAAACCCATTGAGAATCATCAACCTAAATTGTCAATCACTAAAAAACAAGAAGGCAGAATTTCTTTCACTCATTGATAGCTCCAAACCAGACATAATTATTGGCACTGAATCCTGGCTTAGCAATAGCATATTAGATTCTGAATATTTCCCAGATAAATTCAATGTATATAGAAAGGACAGGACAGAAGAACAGGGAGGAGGAGGGGTATTCATTGCAGTACATTCTGACCTGCTTAGTGAAGAGGAATTTGAATTAGAGACAGACTGCAAAATCATTTGGGCTAAGATTAGCATAGCTGGTTGTAAATTACTTCATATATGTGCCTACTACAGACCTGACGTAAATGATGAACACAGCATAGAACAATTTGAAATATCTCTAGGCAGAGTAAATTAAAAGCAACACTTATTCATTGCAGGAGATTTTAATTTTCCTGGATGGGACTGGCAGAATGGAATGTTAAAACCAAACTGCCAAAATGTATTACTTCATGATAAATTTTGAAACATTCTAGATGACCTTGGTCTTATCCAGATTATAGACAAGCCAACAAGGGGAGAAACACTCTAGACTTCATGATCACAAATAAACCTACCAACGTCAACCGAACAGAGATATTACCAGGAATCTCAGATCATGACTGTTGTTACACAGAGCTAGACATAAACCCAATGAAACACAAACAGAAACCTAGAAATATTCCCCTTTTCAATAAGGCAGACTGGGACAAATTTAGAAAACATGAAAGATGTAAGCAAAAATCTTCAAAATTGCTATGAACAAAACAGTGCAAACAAATTGTGGTGTATGTTTCGGGATAGCATTGTCAAAGGTACTGGATTGTATATACCTTCCAGAATGGCTAGATGTAGGGACGGATACCCCTGGATTACACCAACACTAAAGAAACTTATGCCAAAAATGGACAGAATGTACAAATGTCACAAGCACACTCCAAAATACAAACATCTAAAACAAACTATACAGCAACAACTGAGAACTGCCTATTGGAACTATGTAAATGAAATTGTCACCTCTACTGAAGATAGTCAACAAAAACAAGGTTATGCTAAGAGATTCTGGACTTACATGAAACACTGCCGTACAAACCACACAGTGGTATCGCCTCTCAAACAAAATGGAATCCTACACTCAAACCCTAAAGCCAAAGCGGAGATACTAAATCAGCAGTTTCAATCAGTCTTTACAGATGACCCATCTCCCCAAGTAACCAAACTACCCAATCCAACACTACCAGAAATGTCAGAAATAGAAATTGCAGAAGCTGGTGTATTAAAACTCCTACAAAATCTTAAACCTTTTAAAGCACAAGGACCAGACAACATCAACCCAAGAATTCTAAAAGAATAGGCTGTTGAAATTGTGCTATCGCTAACTTTAATCTTTCAGAAGTCATATGCTACAGGAGAAGTCCCCACAGACTGGCTAAAAGCAAATGTCTCACCTATTTTCAAGAATGGTCAAAAATACATAGCTTCAAATTATAGGCCCATTTCCCTGACATGCGTCAAAACTAATGGAACATATCTTGGTTAGTAGTATAATGAAACATGCACATTCACACAACATTCTTTATCATCTTCAACATGGCTTTCGCTCCCAAGTATCTTGCGAGACACAGCTTATTCACTTCATACATGACTTAGTTACCCATATGCAGTCTGGCACGCAAACGGATGTCATAGTGATGGATTTCTCTAAAGCATTTGATAAGGTCAGCCATAAAAAAACTTATTTACAAACTCCATCACTACGGCATCCAAGGCAAAACAAATTCCTGGATTCGATAATTTTTAACAGACAGAACTCAAAGAGTCATAATAGAGGGCGAGGCCTCCTCTGAGGTACCCGTAACATCAGGAGTACCGCAAGGCTCTGTACTTGGCCCTTGTCTATTCCTCTTTTACATAAATGACATCCCAGACAATATTACATCTACAGTTAGACTTTTTGCTGATGACACCATAATGTATATAGCCCTTAAGCCTAAGACAAATACAGCTGTGCTCCAGGAAGATCTTCACAAACTTGGAAAATGGGCCATAACCTGGAATATGGAATTCAATCTTCAAAAATGCTATGTCATACCTGTAACAAGAAACAAAACTGTCATTAACAATCAATACATGCTTCATGGTCAAACACTAGAAACTGTTTCACAGGTAACATATCTTGGTATAACCATAACCTCAGATCTCCGGTGGAATGCCCACATAAATAACATTTGTCTAAAAGCAAATAGATCACTAGGCTTCCTCTGCAGAAATCTCAAAGTTCTGTCAATTCAAATAAAAACTCAGGCCTACTTCACCTTTGTCAGACCCATCGTGGAGAACAGCTGTACTGTCTGGGATCCCTATACCCTTACACAAATAAACAAACTAGAAATGATTCAACGCCGTGCAGCCCGATATATCTTATATCGCCACCACAATACCTCCAGTGTAACAGACATGCTCCAGACATTAGGATGGAGATCCGTATCAGACAGAAGAACCAATGCAAAACTATGTATGATGTACAAGATAGCAAATGGCCTAGTGGGTATATCAGCAAACCAATACCTTATTCCTGTAAATGTAGTAACTTGAAAACAACATTCTTTATCTTACCTTATCCCTCACTCCAGATGCAACTGCCACTTGTATTCTTTTTTCCCCAGTACCATTCGACTTTGGAATTCCCTCCCTCAATATATTGTAAATCAAAACAGCCTGGATGCGTTTTAAAACAACATCCAGACTTTGCACTACCCCATGTTTTAGACGTTAGCAAGTTCTTCTGCACGTATTTCTGTTTATTTATACGATAATTTGTGTTCTTATATATTGCACTCTAAAAACAAACAACAAATGTCCTGTTCGCCTGCCATGCCACGGCACCGCCTGTATCCTCAGCATGTTGAGGCTAGGCGTGTATTGGGAGAAGAAGGTAGTAGACGTAATAATTTGAATACACAATACTACTCAGCCGCTCTTGAGAATAGTTGAATGGGAATGAATGAATATTGGGATTCGCGGGCGTCTGCGTGATGGTACAGTCGCGACCGGCAGAGTCAATTACGTAAGGCACATCTGCTTCTGCTCACTTCCATACATTGGAGTCCCGCCAGCAATTAGTGTCTAGCAACCACCTCTGGCTTGCGAGGATGGCGGAAGTTCGCCGAGTTAGTTGTGCCGCTGTACTTTGTCCTATAACTAGTATAAGTATCTGCCTACGTCGATCTTGCTGTGGGAACCATAAAACTATCTTGACACACAAACACCCTCGCCTCTCATTAAAGAGCAGTTCCGTAAAATCCAATATAATTACCCGTGATCGACCACATACTCACGAACGGCTGAGCGATACGAACCTTCTAAGTAATAAATTAATTACTTCTACTTCGCCGATATTACATGTAACATGATCCACGGTTGGCTGAAACTAAAACGTGCCGAACAGCGGGGCAGACACTATTATTGTCAATATTGATTGGGCTAACTTTAACGTTTTGCAAGGTGATCACCCGTGGGGTAGTGAAACTGCACCCCCCCCCACCGACTCCGTCTTCCGAAGTCATATCCGACAGCAGCTGAGTCTGTGGCTTAAACGTGATGGATGTTTTTTTGGGAATGTGCAATCCCAGACCGAAGAACGCACCACCCCAAAAATCAACGGGCCGTAGTATTTTCACGGTGACGTCAGAAATGCCGAAACTACGGGGACGTTTTTTTACGTCAAAGCGTTTTGCCTTGGTTCCCGCCGATAAGCGGATCCAGGGGGGCCTGGGAGGCACTTGCTCCCCTAAACCTTTGGAATGTGCCCTGTTTAGGTTAGAAGAAGCTGAAGTTACGGCGGCGCGGCAGCGAAAATTGTTTCAACAGCACTCTCCCCCAGTTTCTGAAATCACAAATCGGGAGCTTTTTTCGCGGCACAAAATCGAGCCAGCCAAGCCTCAAGGCTAGGCTAAAGAGTAAAAGGACAAGTACTACTCAAAAGCTACTCAAGTTATTTTTTTACTTTTTACTTGTACTTCAAGTACATTAAACGTAGTTTTTAATGTACTTGAAGTACAAATACAAAGTAAACAATTGTACCTGAAGTAACACAAACGTATTTATCTAAGTTAATGGCTTGACATTTTGTTTTGCAACTTGTACATCACGTGGTAATCATGCCGGCTAATGGTAATGAATCAGCCAATCAGAAAATATTACTTCTTGTAGTTCCCGTTGATATCTGTATAGATCTGAACCGGAGGCAAACAGTTCTGATTCCGGCAGAGTTCATTTGTCGGAAACACTTTAGAAGTTCCAAAATGTTAATCTGTAAATTATGGATACTTCGTTACATTCAGAAAAATACACATTAGTTGCACTTCGTTACAAGTAAAAGTATTTCTAAAAAATGTACTTCGTTACTCAAGAAATGTAAACTTACCTGATAAAAGTGCCAACTATTTAGTGTAGCTTCATAAAACAATAATATACTTTTTGATTGGAGTTAGCAAATTGTTTGGGTGGGTGCTGTTTTACTACATTTATTAATGGGATTATATGCGGCTTACTTAATAAAAACACCAACTTGTTTTTGTTGCTTTCTTGAACAGCACAATTTCAGTGTTTGATCAGAGTTAGCAAATGTTTTGGGAGGGTCCATAATCCCCCCCGAACCCTTAACCCTACGCCGTTTTATTACACTTCCCCATGACATATGTTGCAAACCGGAAAATGTACCACATTTTTGGCTGTTTCCCACAACAATGATATTTATTTTTGCTACTGGAGTCAGCACATTTTTAGATGGGTCCATACGTTTTCACACACACACACCCCAATTGAACCATATATGCTGTTTTTTCAAGGGATAGGGAAAGCCGGCTAAACTTAAAGCAACACATTTTTGTTCCTCTTTGAATAATAAATAACATTTCAATTTTTTATCTAGAATTTAAACGTCGTGATAAATTCTAGATTAATATATATATGTACAACTTGGTTAATAATATGGTATGAATCTAAATCAATATATTTCTCCTGTAACGCGTTTCTTCAGACGTACACACCCCTTTAGTTTTATACAACCTTGTTCCAGAACAGAATAATTTAAAATGTAATTTTACCAAGAAGCATTGTAGACTGGAACAATCTTCCCACTGAGGTGGTGCAGGCTCCTAAACTGGAGTCGTTTAGGACTCTCCTCGCGGGCCTCCCCGCCACAGAGTAACATTTTATATAAAACATTACAATTAATTTACATTTAATTTATTTATTTTAATGACCAATATAGTTTATCTATTCTTTTGATATTTGCACTGCGTCTGTGTTAAAACCCTCGGCACGAAGAGATTAAATGGAAGATGAACAGATATTGTTGTCGACATTAGCATGTGAGCGCCTGCTGCGTCTTTCTGTAGAAACCATACAAGTTGGCCCAGTGCCTCCATCCATCTTTTGTTTCAGAGCACACCGGCAATATTTGCATTCAACGTAGGTGTTTTGTGTATAATACAGATGGGTGATGTTGCAGGTGAAATACTGTACTCAAGCCCTTTTAAGGTTGATGTACTCCATCGTTGATGGTTTTTCTCTGTGAATTTAAAACGCCTTTTTATTTAGGTACAAATTCCTACATTTTCATGTCACTTCGGTTATTTGTCTTTCACTCACCCGTGTTTCCATGACTGAGTCATTGCGTAATCTTCTGAAGTTTCGTCCTGCCCAGGTGTCATTGCCATGTTAGAAGTGGCACGCTAATACGCTGAGCTGTTTCCAATAGTTGTATAAGTGGACTTTACTTAGTTTAGGTGGACTTAAAACCAATTAAATAATTCAATGATACTGTAGACGACTTAAGTCGTTCTGAAACTTCTGTTCAGACCACCCAATATATATGAATTTAGTTCGGCCGCCAGTGGAGGATTTTGCTCCCCCCTCAAACTACCCTCTCTGATCCGCCCCTATATTAAATTTTACATATACCAATTGTATACGGGCTTTGCGTGAAATAATTATATTCATAAGACTTTTTTACAGGTTTATCCAGTTAATTCACAATAAAGTGTAACTTAAATGTGACTATAAACCTAGGAAAGTTAATAATTTTATCGTGTTGTTTCAGGAGTGTTTTTTTTTGGGACTATTGAACAAATATAAAAAAATATGGTGAGGTGCGTTTTGTAAACAGAGTGCGTTTTATGAATTGTTAACAAAATGCCCAGTTCCCTCAAAATATGTTTTAACACAAAAAGATACAAATGTGAAGCGACCATGCACCATGATTACAAATTGAAACAGCTAGTTATTAGCATGACAAAGACGTCGGATAGGACACATGCACACACACCATACACACACAGGCACACTCGCGCACACACAAACAAACACACGCGCGCGCACACACACAACACAAGAGTCACGACAAACACTTATATGGAACCCCAGGGGAAGAGAAAAAGAGCATAATTGATATATTTATTGTAACAATATATATACTTTGGCTTGCTAACATTTATGTAAGATCAAACGTATAACAAGCAATACTTTACGGATGAAAGTATCTGTGTATGGTTGACACCGCATCTTCTTGATACGATTTGAGATGTGAGGTGTTGTCATAGCTACAGCACATTGCAGGTCATCAGCAAGATCCAATAATATATATGTTGTGTCTTGGTTTTAATGCTGAGCCTAGTACTAGTAGTAATGGCAGTCCTCCACCGCAATGCATTGGGATTAGGACTGTCAGAGCGAATAGGGTATTCACCGCCAGCCTTTTGTCAGAAAGTTACTAGGGCTGAACTGAATCATGAGTCTTCTTTCACTGTGCTATCTTCTCGCAAGCCAAGGAACTCACCTTTAACCTGTGAAGCCTCCTTCGTTCACTGGAAAAAACTTTACTATCAGTATCCATGCATTCTTCTTATAGTGTTCCAGACCAGGAAAAAATCCACGTATGTGACCCTGACAACTGCCTCTTCCATTGAACGTATAAGCATGCTATCATAAGCAATGTACTAGACACTGCTCTTCGTTATTTTGAATTCCGTGAGTTTGCGAAGCGTATGGACATTCTACATGCAACATCTAGTCCACATTATCCCCAAAGTAATGGGATGGCTGAGAAATCGAAGTTTGAAGAAAATGTTGTCTGACGGGAAGAATTTGCTGCAGACTCTCGCAACAGTGCGCAGTGCGCCGATAGGTGATGGACTGCCGTCACCAACAATCTTACTGCAAGGTAGAAATCTGCGTACCAATCTACATCAGATGAAGCGCATGTTAAAACCACATCACATTGATGTAGAGATGGTTCAACGAAAACTGGAAACAAGACAGGCGACAGCTGCATACTATCACGATGGCGCCACGTCGTGGTTCCGACGGGAACTATACACCCAGACGAGGCCGTGAGGATGAGACACAACGGAAAGTGGCCGCCGGCGACAGTGAGACGACACGATCGGACCCCACAGTCTTACTGGTTGGAAACGGAAAGTGGATCGGTGCTGCGACGGTATCGCAACCAGATCAACACGACGGCCAGGGACAATAACCCTAATGGGGTCAGCACACTGTTGGTTTTCCCAGGCCATAGGCGACCATGTTAACGTTTTGTCTGATTATAAGAAAACGTGACCTATAAAATGGCTTAAACTTCTCACCTGCTGTTATCATCATCTCATTGACATGCTGATAGATTGAAAAAAAAAATTGCATACTTCCAGCTCTCGTAAAATGCCTGTATGTGTGACACCCGTCAATATTTACAAATGCCGGCAAGAATTACTCCGCAAACAGGTCACACAGGCAAATTGATGCCAAATATCCTTCCGCTTATTCAAATCATCTAAAAATCCACCATTCTACAGTAAACATCTTCTACAATCACACATGAAAATCTCCCTATTCAAATGCACTTATGTCACAGCATGTGAATTTTGTAAAAAATCATTCGAAAATACACTGCATTTGTCTTCGTCTAACTAGAACATGACCCCTAATGGCATCAGTAGTGGACGTGCGTGTCCCGTTACTATCCAACCATCGGGCAGTGCGGGAACAGCCGACTAACAATTCGCCGAGTCGCACAGGCAGATCGGAAGAACCGACGCTTCGCCGCAGTGAACGTACCAGTGTGCGTCAGAAATATCTCCAGGACTTTGTATGTAATTAGAAAGCAGTTGTAGTCAACGCGAAATGGACGATACATAGATGTCGTAAACTTGGAGATTGTAGTGATATAGAATATAATAAACTTACTTTTGTCGAAAAGGGAGATGTTATGTAGTGTAATGTGTTTGTCACACATTGGACTGGTTGCTAATAGACAGTGTCTTTAAGAGACTGTAACTCTAGTAGACACTACACAGGTTGCATGTCATGGCAGTGGCCAGCAGATTAATGATGTGTCATTGAGGGGCATTGGGCTCCGCCTTATAGGCTGATGTACTGGAGTAAACAGGGAATCGCCGAAATAAAGTAGCCATGTAAACAAATACCACTGCGTTTAATATTGCCTTCATTGTTATTGTACGATACAAGCATTACCGCGAAGCAAGTGACTACGTAACAGACACTGTAAGCGGTTCCAACCTCTTCACATTTACTAACAATTATGAGATTCGTGGCAATTCATGGTAAACAGTTTAGGTAACAGACAGTCTTCTTTTATTGAGTCGCTTCTCATGTACAAACAAGCACATGCAGTATACAACATATTAAATTCAGCTAAAACACGAAGCATCGAGGGGTTGCTAACACTTCTGTAACTAAAACGGCATGACCAAAAAGTGACTTCGCTCATCTCGACATTCAATTTCCTCGGTTGTGTTCTGAAGTAATATTTGGTTCAGCGTCCTTGTTCACCGTCAGGGGCGGGCCTCGATGCTTCAATTAGACACGACTTGGTAAGATCTTCTCCGATTGCAAGGGACTTTTTGCTTTCAGCATGAGGTGTTCTTAACTTCCGGTAGCCATTACTCGGCCTATTTACAATGTATCGTGCAACACGAGCGTTATTGTGATGAACGAATTACTGAAAATCCATATACTTTAAAGAAAGCTTGTGTTACCTTCCCAAAAAATTCCCGAATTACCCCCGAGGGTGGTAATTTACCTGTGTACGCTACGGGCCGTGCTGAACAGGTTGTGTGGAGACCAGAGAACGTAGTGAACGGTATGGAGCAGGTTGTAAGGAGACCAGAGAACGTCGTGAACGGTATGGAGTAGGTTATAAGGAGACCACAGAACGTCGTGAACGGTACGGAGCAGGTTGTAAGGAGACCAGAGAACGTCATGAACGGTACGGAGCAGGTTGTAGAGTGGCGGAACACTTTGTGGGCGGTATGGAGCACGTTGTAGGGAGACCATGGTCCCTGATCGCCAGCTATTGCCTGTTCCTAATCCCACAAAGCCTGGTCCATAACGTGCTCCCCTAAAATTAACGTGCTCGATACTGTTCACAACGTACTCTGGTCCCCCTACAACCTGCTCCATAGCGTTCATGATGAACTCAATTGGAGGAAAGATGACGGGAAGAAAGGAAGTGAGAGTACATGTGACAGAAGAGAAGTCGGGAGGGACGATGACAGGAAGAAAGGTGACAAGAGAAACAGCGTCAGGAAAGAATGGAACGGACGAGATTGTGACGGGAGAGCAGAAGACAGGGGAACAAGATTACAACCAGACAGATGCAAACCGTAGAAAGAGCTACACTGAGGCAGTGATTGAGGGGGCAATGAGGAAAGCGAGGGTGTTTATGGGCGATTCGATTATGAGAAAGACAGATAAGACTCTATGCGAGGGGGAGGACGTCGTTGTTTGTCTACCGGGGGCTAGGATAGAACATGTAACTGAAAGGGTAGAGAAGGTACTGGGGCATGGCAAGGGAGGGTCTATACTAGTACATATAGGGACAAATAACGCAGAGAGGGAGGGAACAACTGGGATAGTTCAGAAGTACAGACAGTTAGTGAAGAAGTTAAAGAAGACAAGAGTAGAACAGATTATCCTCTCAGGAATTTTGCCAGTAATGGGAGGAAGGGGGCCGACATATAGAAACTGCAAGAGGATGGCGATCAACGCACTAGTTGAGCAGATGTGTAAAGAAGAGGGGGTGGGATTCGTAGATTTATGGGGATACTTTGTTGGGAGGGAAGATATGTACATGAGAGATGGCCTACATCTAAGTGGAAAGGGGGCAGCAGTTTTCTCAGAGAACTTGCTGCAATCTGTTGACAGTGGGACAGGCTGCATCTATTTAAACTAGATTCGCAGGGGGGATTCACAGAGAAGCCTGAAACTGGAGGCATAGATAAAGACAGCAGAAATAAATCGGCAAAGAACAGCCTGGAAAACTGTTCTGAATCAGGATATAAATGCATTTGTTTAAATGCAAGGAGCATAGTAAACAAAAGAAGTGAACTAAACATTATGGTAGAAGATATTGACCCTCACATAATAGGTATAACCGAATCGTGGGCCACCACTGATATATCAGATGCCGAATTGGGACTAACAGGATATGTAATGTTTAGGAAAGATAGAATAGGAAGAAAGGGAGGAGGAGTTATTTTATATATTAAAGAATCTATCCAGGCTTATGAAATAAAATTAGAAAGAGAAGCAGATTGCGAAGAAGCTGTTTGGTGTAACATAGTTACAGGAAACTCAACGTTAACAGTTGGGTTAGTTTATCGAAGTCCAAACATAAGCATAGAAGAGAATGAAAAAATACAAAACGCTATAAGGGAAGTAAGCAAACGGAACTGTATTATTATGGGGACTTTAACCATGGGCATATACAATGGAAATCTCTACAGAGTATGGGGAGTGAGGACCACAAGTTTTTAGTTTTAGTACAAGATAGTTTCCTTTCTCAACATATGCTAGAACCAACCAGGGGAGAGAATGTGTTAGACTTAGTTTTGTCCTCACAGAAAGAATTAGTTGACAATGTCAAGATATGTGAGCCACTGGGGAGTAGTGATCACAACCAGATACATTTTACCATCAAAGTAAAATCAGAAAAGAATAGTAAAAAGCAGTATAGGAGAAATTTCCACAAAGGAAGGTATAAGGACATGAGGAAATATTTAGCAAAGATAGACTGGAATAACACACTGAAGAATAAGACAGCAACGAATGCTGGAATATCTTAAATAGTGAAATTAAGTGCATAGTCGATAAATTTGTACCTTTCAAAAAACAAGGGAAACGGTCTAAAAAGAAACACTTATCGAAAGAAGCCATTAGAAAAATTAAGTATAAACAAATGATGTGGAAGTCATATAGATGTACTGGAAATGATGAAGACTACAACATTTATAAAGAAGCACTTAATCAAGCTACAGCTGAAATTAGAAATTCAAAGAGAAGCTATGAAAAAAAATTAGCTAGTAATATAAAACATGACAGTAAGAGTTTTTATGCGTATATTCGAAGCAAACAGAAAGTTCAGGATAAGGTCGGTCCTCTAGAAGATAGTGCTGGAAATACAATATCAGAGGGATTCTTAATGGCAGAAGACCCGAATGAGTATTTTAGTTCAGTGTTTACCAGGGAAGATATTAGTTCACTGCCAGTACCAGAGGCTAAGTTCAAGGGGGCAGATTCAGACTATTTAGGACAGTTAGTTGTAACCTCGGAAATGGTAGCTAAGAAAATAAGGGCTATGAAGGATAACAAATCACCTGGAGTGGACGGGATTCCGCCCAAACTACTATTGGAAATTGTAGAACAAATTAGCGTACCGCTTGCAACAGTTTTCAATTTGTCATTAGAAGAGGGAGTGGTTCCTTTAGAATGGAAAGAGGCAAACATTATACCGTTATTTAAAAAAGGTTCGAGAAACAAGTCAGAGAACTATAGACCAGTGAGTTTAACATCAGTGATTTGCAAATTATTAGAAAGACTAATTAAAGATCACATGGTGGATTTTCTTGTTAAACATAACTTGATAAACCCATCTCAACATGGGTTTTTAAAAGCGAGGTCATGCTTAACAAATATGTTATGTTTTTTGGAACACATCACTAGGTGGGTAGATGAGGGATCACCAGTAGATATCATCTATTTAGATTTTCAAAAAGCTTTCGACAAAGTACCACATCAAAGATTACTCCTTAAGCTAAAGGCCCATGGCATAGGAAATGGTATAATAAACTGTATAGAAAAATGGCTGAATGACAGAAGACAACGTGTAGTAGTTGATGGGGAGGCTTCAAACTGGAAATCGGTATTGAGTGGGGTACCATAGGGATCAGTACTAGGACCTATATTATTCTTAATATATATCAACGATTTGGACGATGATATAACAAGCAAGGTGTTAAAATTTGTGGATGATACAAAAGTGTTTAGAAGGATTAAAAGTGATGGAGACAGACAGCATTTACAAGATGATCTTGATAGGTTGGTCAAATGGTCTGAAAAGTGGCAAATGCTGTTCAATTTTGGGAAATGTAAATGCCTCCACACAGGACATGGGAACGAAGAGGTAGAATATACAATGGGGGGTACTGTACTAAGTACTACCGTAAAAGAAAAGGACTTAGGGTTAACCATTAGTGCTGATATGAAGGTTTCAGAGCAGTGCGGAATTGCAGCGTCAAAGGGAAATCAAATCCTTGGATTAATTAGGCGAAATATAGCATATAAGAAAAAAGAATTAATAGTACCGCTGTACAAAACAATAGTGAGGCCTCATTTAGAACATTGTATACAAGCATGGAGGCCATATCGCAAGAAGGACATAGATATGCTAGAAAGAGTACAGAGGAGAGCGACTAAAATGATACCAAATCTGAGGGATCTTAGTTACGAAATACGCCTAAAAGAATGTGATTTAACAACACTAGAGACCAGGAGATTGAGAGGAGATCACATAGAAGTGTTTAAAATATTGAATGGTTATGAAAATATTGATAGAAACATTTTTTTCTCAGTTAAGAAAGATAGAAGGACCAGAGGACATGAAGCTACATTAGTAAAGGAGCAGTGTAGATTAGATATAAGAAAGTTCTCATTCTCACAAAGGACTGTAAATGAATGGAACAGATTATCTCCTGATTGTGTTGGTGCTAGTAGCGTGAATATGTTTAAAAATAAAATCGACACACACCTAAAAAAGGCGGGATACATGTAGATAAAAAGTATTGGACTCTCGATAAGCCAAAAGGCTTCCTTGTTCACCTGCCATCCAGAGTAATTTTGTGGATGGCAATCTTGTTAAATCTTGTTAAACTCTTGTCTCGATCCATATAACTTCACTGTACTGTTCATGACGTACTCTGGTCTCGTTACAACCTGCTCCATGCCGTTCACGGCGTACTCTGGTCTCCCTACAACCTGCTCCATGCCGTTCACGGTATACTCTGGTCTCTCTACAACCTGTTCTATACCGCCTACAACGTGCTCTGCCCCTCTACAACCTGCTTCGTACCGTTCATGGCGTTCTCTGCAGGCAGAACTCCGATCGACAACCAAGTGCGACACCGGTCGAGTAACCATCCCCGACCCTCCCCCTGCCATAACTACATCCATTAAAAGTACACAACCGTGGACAGTTGGTGTTACTGTTTATTTTATTATAAGTTTTGTGCACCCTTGTATTCTACCTGTGAATTACGAGTCAATACAGATATGCCTATATATGCAATATAATGTGTGCATAACAGATAGGGGGGTGGGGGGGGGGTCGATCTTTCTTAAATAAATAAGTGGTTGGCATATTTTGGAGGAGGATGTATAGGCCAGCGTTATGAAGCGTAAATAAGGGGGTGGGAGAGTATCACAAAGTCAAAATTTAGCGTGACGTAATTTTTGGATCGTTCCGTAGGGGTGCGAGAACACGTGGTGGATCCAGAGGCAGGGTAGCTCAGTTTGTTGTATACATGCCACCTCTCCCACGAAATCCAGGAGTATCCCGGATTTTTTGTGTATCTCTGTATCGCTGAATACAGGCAAATCTCCAGGTTTTTTCTGAAAATCTCCAACTGCATCCCCCCGTCTTCGAGACGGCGCGACACCACGAGAGTCGTACTGATACGTGCTGAACCGCTGAATTTCCGGTGGAAAATATCCAACAGATCCCCTCATTTTCGGGTCTTTGGGACAGCGAACCAGTAAAGTTCTGACAACAAAATCTCCCATAGCACCCCACCCGTCTTCCGAAGTCAAGATCCGAGACAGCGCGACGCGGGAAGCGTGTTGAACTGCTGATGAATCTCCCGGATTTCAACAAAAACAAATTGCAGCTGCCATAGGCGTGTCTAGGGGTGCCTGGAGGACACGTGTCCCCCTAGACCTTTTGAATTCCCCCTCGAGCTACAGAAGCTGAAGAAGAGGTGAAGAGACAGGCGGCGCAGCGGGGAAACATTTTCAACAGCACCCGCCCCTCCTCCACCCCTCCACCCCCAACCCCGTCTTCCAATGTGGCCAGCAGTCTGCGCCGATACAGGAGACAGTGCGAGACTTCGAGACTTGTTACGGCCGCGCAGCGACGAAAATTTTTCAACAGCACTCCGTCTTCCGGTGTCACCACTCAAGCCGAGACAGCGGAAAGAAGCTCTAGAATTTTCTACACCAATTTGGTTCGGCCGCCAGTGGAGGTTTTCGTGTCCCCCCTAGACTATACCCTCTTTGGACACGCCCCTGTATACATATTGTTGCAGCAGTCAACGATCATCTGGCACCAGCGTATTCTTACATATCCTACTGATCCTCCAAATGAGGACTGTAGTCGCGAGCAGGATGCATGCATGGTTCCATGAACGAAACACGTACGCGACAATTGGTTTACGTCTATGACGTACATTTTGTTATGGGGTGCATTTTGTGAATAGGGGTGTGCGTTCCCAAACGCCCAGTTTCCCCCGAAATACGTTGTGTCATAATTAAAACATGCAAAAAAGTTCAAACGGGTATAATTAAACGACCCCCAGCTAAGCATAATTATGGGGCCTTCAAACTGGAACAGCTAGCTACCTATAATGATAATGGTTATTAGCATATTGTTATTGATCAGTTAGGCTGTACAATGCATCAAAATTAGGGGTGTCCGAGGACCTGCATGGTTGACACCCTCGTCCGCCCAGGTACCTGACACTTGCATGGGGACCCCTATAATTAAGTCAAGTCCCTCCTGGATGCGGCGATGGAAATAGAAAACACACTGACATGACATTTAGTTCGATGTGCCGCGAAGATCGAGCAATTCGAAAGGGTGCCGTGATAAAAGAAATGTTGAAAAGTACTGCGTTAGTCGACTACAACAGTCATATCTGGCCCGAACCTGTCCAGCTTTATTGACATTCGTCACAGTGTTTGGGCGGGACATGCGAGACGCACACACGTGACATGGTTATTATCCAATCAGCGACGAACGTCTCTGGGAAACGTCTACGAACGCGAGGCTGAGGCGGCGCAGAGGGAACCAAACAAATCTCGAAGTCTTCGAGCGGGAGTAAACAAACTATTTAAGTTCCGCATTTCGTAATGTCTGCCGAGTTTCGCTAGTACATATATACGGTGTACTAATCTCACATATCATACAAGGTGCAGGCGGTCAAATAGTCATGGCAGATGTTGGTATTAATTCGTTAAAGCGGCACAAGTTGTACAGCCGATCTGAGTGGGCCGCTGCCGTCGCACCAGGGACCGGCGGAGGCAAACGCATGTTTGATTTGTTGAGCGAGTTTCGCGAACTTTACGAACATCGTTTAAAGAAACTCGACGAAGCCGACAATGCCGGAGAAGACACAACAAAGGTAGTTAAAACATGCATTAACCTCGTGAATGGCAGTAGTATTGTAGGTGCAATTTGTGAAAATTATCTCGGCTTTTGTGTTTTGTTTATATCTTGGTCATGTCTGAACGCGTTCTTTTGAGCGGCGCCAGTGAAGTGTCAATGCAGTAGACTCTAGACTATAATGTAGTATTGTAGGTAACCGCCGACACCCACAGCCAAGCATATAGCGAATATACAAATAGCCAAGAAAGTTAATAATTAATTGCCACATTTGTACAGTAACGTACCGTAGGAACTGTTGTATTTTGAAAGTGTTTTAAAGTAAAGGTAAGTTCTTATATTATATAGGCTATAGCGCAGTATTCAGTCCTCAGGACTGCTCAAAGCGCTTTACACTTTACTCCCTGGCAGACCTGTTCAATCGAACACCATCTCGACTTCTCTGGGAAGCATCTTACTTTTAAGGTGATTCAGTTTATTTTATTATGTCTATGCTGTATAACTTCTATCAAGTGCTGCCCTCTACCTTACAACAACATTAAACACAAATCCAGAGCAAAATCCTAAATTACAAACCTTACATCACAATTAACTTTATAAAAAAAAATTCTTGAACTTTTTAGTTAGGTTCTTCGTTTTTTCTTCCCCGTTTTTTAGACCGATCTCCCACTTATTGCCACGCCCCTTCCTCCTGCCACTCTGTTATCTAGGATTTTCTCATTTTGTGAAATGACCAGCATTTCATTATTTAGAGCTCTGTGTATCCCAACATAATAGTTGACAGTGAACAGTCTATTGTTTCTGGCCTTCAACTTTCTACCTACCTAGTATTTAGCATAATTAACCTTATATTTCTCTTAAGTTAGGATTGCCGCTGGAGATAGAGTACCCAATGCAACACAGTGGATATACAGTGATGATCACTCAAATGAAATTTTTTAAATTGCAATTAAAAACACCTTGCAAATAAATTAGTTTTCATAATTAATTAAATTAATCTTGTGAGTGCTAAATTAACAATTATAGTTTAATTCCTCAAAACTTTAAGACAATTACTTCACATCGGGGTGTCCTTGTTTTAAATTAATTCTCCACTTCACTTTGAATAGCATGCTGTCTCCAATATGACATGGCATATCTTGCATTTTTGAAGAGAGCATCACAACATTTATAGTTGCTCAGATTAGCCAAAATGCTGTGTACATGTATGTGATATTTCGTTATTGAAATGTTAATGTGCAGTGAAACATAAATTTGAATTAAATAGTCAAATTATTATTATTGTGATTATTTATGTTGTGTAAACATAACACAGCTTATTAAATGTTTGACATCCTTGGACTTGGATGACATTTTCTAATATGTGTAGTAATTATATACATGACACAAGACACACATGACACACATGACACACATGACACACATGACACACACACACGGCATGGTTTCAGACATGTGCAAGCAGACAATTACTCATATTATCTTAGAGCAGCATGGGACTGCATCCTGTGTTGAATTTTTAAAGCAAGCAAAAAATAAAAGTTGCTACTGCAGTATTGATTTGACACACAAGACGTGTATTCCTTTCACATGTATGGACATTAAACAAATACTTAATTGACAATTAGTGGTAAAAATAATGCTCTGGTAATTGTAATAATACCTACTGTTTTAATAGTACTTAATATAAAATAATAACTAAACTAGATTAGATAATATGTACAGTGGAACTGGAACCTTACTTTAGTATGGGGAAGTTTAGTATGGTCACCTTTGGGACTGGACGGAAGTGACGTGAATGGTGAGGTAACCATATTAGTGGGCAAACTTCCCATACACTCATATTAATAAATATCAGTGAACTCAAAATGAAAGCAGAAAACTGCTGAAAAGTGAGAACTAAAAAGAATGAACTTTGAAACATGTGACTCCTGGTGAAAAGTAGACAAGTGCTCCAAGAAAGATTGAAATGTTACATGATCAATGTTGAAATTCAGTGAATATTGACATGTGTTGTATTCCTAATGTCATTTTATAATTATAAATTTATGTCTTGACAACGTGTGTTGCTTTCTGTTACTTTTTTCCATGCAAACACTGTTGCTTTTTTCTCCATTGCTTTCCCTGTTTCTAGCTTTCCCATTACTGTCGCATGATGCTGATGTTGTGGTGTTTGTAGGTTCGACTGCGCACCATGCAGTCTTACGTGAATGACCTGAGTGAACAGAACACAGTCCTCGTACAGACTGTAGAGGAACTGGAGAAGGAAGCCAACAAGAGGGTCGCCATGCTGGAGGAAAAACTCAAGAAGACAACTCAGAACACAAAGGTCTGTTTGAAGTCTCTGATAGAGTAGGCATAGTCCAACACAGCAATGCTCCAGTAGGGGCATAAGTCCAAGGCTCGCCACTAACGGCTGTAATTATCCATGTCCGACAAGTACATTGTCCAGGACACTTGTCTGATGGGACAAGTTGATATTGAGTCAAAATATATTCTGTTAGTTGAAGTAAACTGATTGAAATATTTCACGCATTGACATAATATTAACTTTGAACGGAAACCACCCAGCTGTTCAATCTTGTATGCAAGTGTTCAGAACCCTCGCTAAGGTTTCTGGTAAGGGGTAATGTACCCCCTGCTGTTGAAAACAAGGGGTAAAAATTGAAATCAAGGAGTAATTTGTTCAGGTTTTCGACAGTCAATGGGAGAGAGTATGGGAGAGTGTCTGTCTGTAGGTGTGAGTGTGTGTTTTCAGTCAGAACAATAATAGCCCGTGATTGTACATGCAATGTTGTCTTCCATTAAAGTCTAGACAGCTGGCATGAGTAGTTCTTCTATGATGAATGATATGAAGAAATGTACATTTAGCACATCAATTGCACGTGTCATACAGATATTAGATTTTCTTCAGGTATCAATTGATCTTTTTTAATTAAGACTAGCAGCAGATGGATAGCATTATTTTATAATTTATGCAAATAATCCAATTTATTCTATCCAAATTGTAGAATTTAGAGGTATGTAATTGTCATACAAGTGAACTCTATTGAATTTGATAGCAAACATAAAAGCTATCATAATCTGACAGAAAACCATTTTGGAATTTGAGTATTTTTGTGAAAAAACACCATTTCACCTGGAGTGTCTGGCCTTAAGATTGTCATGAAAAATATGCAAAAGAGAACCAATTTATTTTAATATTATTTAATTAAAAGTTCCAGCTGCTGCCCTTCAAATGTCCATGTTCTGTTAATGAGTGTCCAATACGTTTAACTTTCTACACAACTTGCCCTGCGGCTGTGAATGTGCATGTTCTGTGGGTGTCCAACACATTATTTATGCAGCTAAACGATATTCTTATCTTGTTTCTTCTTTACAATGCAATCATTCCATGTAGAAAAACATACTCTTAAAATAGTATATTTTATGCACCTTTGTTGTAAAATATTGCTGCGGTTTGCATCCGCTGTGAGCGATAATACAAGCTGGTGGCGTTCCCAGACAACCTCGAAGACACTCACCGCCGATGCAGTTGCAGTCCGCGGCGCTAGTTGGGCAGCAAACATGCGCACATATAATGATAATATTACACGCAATTCCACGCATTGTCAAGAAGTTAAAAAAATAAGTCTCTTTTTTAATTTAAAAAACAAACCCAGTTATCATTTTCTTTCTGACCTATAATATATTATAACCACGGCACGAAAATAACCATGTAGTCATAGAACTTCCAAACTTCTTCACAACATGTCAACAATATCTACGACACGTGTATACAATTATATACATCATGTGTAAAATACACTTACTATCTTATAACGGTCACTATTAAAAAAATGTAAGGCTCGCGGCATACGCTATGTTGATTTGTTTGTCATAGGTCTCATCGCAAACGTTCACTCATAAATCTTTGCAATAACTCAGTTGTTTTCCGACTTTGAAAATTCAGGCCTCAGGTACGTCCGGTTCACGGGGAGCGCGTACTCACAGGGATTGGTATTACCAATCGGATTACTAGTAAAACCTATCAGTTTCCAGAACAGTGTTCACAAAATTTCACCTGCTATCATCATTTTTGCCGACGCAGTTTTCTGGCGTGATGAGTTCACGCAATGGTGTCCACAATAATGCATGAAATGCCAAAATCATGCGTATACATGCACAATATTATGCTAATGGGAGCCCTGAGTGTTGTTGCTCACTGGTTTCGCTTTGCCAAGATCAATGCAGACATAGTCACCAGATGGTGCCAGTAGTACTATAAACCACTTAGCTACTAGGTGGCGCAATGGTGTCAAGTTAAAGGTTGAAAAAACTTTGAAGATTTCTTACTTGGATAAAAGGCTTTCACTGGCACATCTGACATATGTGCGTGTTTTGTTAAAAAAATACATTTCATGCTACTTTGTAATGCAGAAAAATGAAATGTAATTTATCCACGTCAAAAACAGATTGCGATCCTAATAAACGCCGTTGCGCATATTAATTTGTATTTGGCCCCTAGGCCCCCTACTAAATTAAAGTCTATCACGTTTGGGTTTTCGGCAGTATATATTAACATACTTACGACAGGAATATGGACGTTTTATGTTAACACAAGTTCTCTGCCCACATGAACAGCAATCTTACACTCGATTACATACATTCGTTTTTATTTTATACGTGTTTACAAAGAACTATTTTTGCATGCAGTAACTTGCTAGAATCCTAAGTGTGAGTTGGTTGTTGAAAATGTTGGATCTGTTCAAGTTTGGGGTTTAAGTGTGACAATGATGACAGGTGCAAACCAGTCAAGAGTCTTCTAAGAAACCAAAGGTTGGCAGAGCAGAATCACCAAAAAGTATGATACTCAGAATAGGGAGAGAAATTTCATACCTGCATGGAAAGATCAATTCCAGTGGGTAGACGTTATGGGTGAGAATTATGTTTTAATAAACATTGGTCGGTATTACCACGTTTTGGTACATGGAATTATGCATAATTATGTTTCCTTCTAACCTAAGTAAATACACTGAGTTCTTAACATCCATCTGGATGGCTTACCAATCCGGCTGGGTGTGATGTGCCGTCATTGTAAATCACTGTGCTTATAGTATATTTTTGGTGGGACAAGTACATTTTTGGCGGGACAAGTACATTTTTGGTGGGACAAGTAGATTTTTGGCGGGACAAGTAACATGAGTAAACATGCGTTGGCACTGGTCCTGCCGGCCAAGTGCTTTCTGTGAGTTAATGTAGAGTCGTACCAGCGCATCGAAAATTAATTAATTTTATATATGCTAGTACAGTGACAGTCACCCAACTATATGCCAACCGTTGGTACACCGTTGGCACAACATTGGCAATTTTGGTTGGCACTAATGTACTTTGCTCGTTGGTTAAACGTTGTTTTTACATCACGTTGGGCCAACGTCGACGGCAGACAGTGCCAATGCTACCCAACCATTTGCAACGTTGCCCCAACCATCTGCCAGCTACGAACAACATTTCCCCAACCATTTGCCAACGGTGCCCCAACAATTTGCTAACCATGAACCAACTTTGACCCAACCATCTGCCAACCATGAACCAATGTTACCTCAAACATAAACCAACATTGCCCAAACTATTTGTCAATGTAACTCCTGTCATCAGCTAACATTGTTCCGATGTTGATGTTCCAACCTTTAAAAAATGACATTCCAACATAACATGTATAACAGAAGTTTAATGAGGGTTGTAGCTAGATTTTAACCGTTTGGATTGGCGCCAAAGACAGCACTTTGAATTGCACAGCGGCCCTAGCAGTTGGGTCTTTGTACGGCAGGTTTTAAACTCCCACCCACCATCAAGTATTCATTTTATTTAAAAATATTTTCAACAACGTAAACTTACAATCCATTTTTCAACATAGTATAACATAGTATAATGTATTGAGGAGATCCTCACCTATATTATAACGCAGTATAATGTATTGAGGAGATCCTCACCTGTATTATAACACATAATGTATTGAGGAGATCCTCACCTATATTATAACACAGTATAATGTATTGAAGAGATCCTCACCTATATTATAACACAGTATAATGTATTGAAGAGATCCTCACCTATATTATAACACAGTATAATGTATTGAAGAGATCCTCACCTATATTATAACACAGTATAATGTATTGAAGAGATCCTCACCTATATTATAACGCAGTATAATGTATTGAAGAGATCCTCACCTATATTATAACGCAGTATAATGTATTGAGGAGATCCTCACCTATATTATAACGCAGTATAATGTATTGAGGAGATCCTCACCTATATTATAACGCAGTATAATGTATTGAGGAGATCCTCACCTATATTATAACACAGTATAATGTATTGAGGAGATCCTCACCTATATTATAACACAGTATAATGTATTGAAGAGATCCTCACCTATATTATAACACAGTATAATGTATTGAAGAGATCCTCACCTATATTATAACGCAGTGTAATGTATTGAAGAGATCCTCACCTATATTATAACACAGTATAATGTATTGAGGAGATCCTCACCTACATTATAACACAATATAATGTATTGAAGAGATCCTCACCTATATTATAACACAGTATAATGTATTGAAGAGATCCTCACCTATATTATAACACAGTATAATGTATTGAGGAGATCCTCACCTATATTATAACACAGTATAATGTATTGAAGAGATCCTCACCTATATTATAACAGAGTATAATGTATTGAGGAGATCCTTGCGGCCTACTAATATACTTGCTCTTTAGTTACATTGACTCTTATGACAACCTGTCCTACCACCTCTATGATGTCCATTCCACCTGCTGATTATGCAGGATCACAGGGTTGATGTGTAACTTGACTAACAGGGCTGCTGGTTTCTGCTTGTAAACCTACTAATACATGAAATAGGGCTGGTTGTGCCTATCAGCTCGGGTTTCCAAGGATTTAGTTCTGGTAGAATGTGGACATTTCATCTGACTGATCTGAGACTGGTTAGTTGCAAATTGCAGTAGTTGTACTGTGGTGGTCGTGTTGTAACTGTGGCCGTTGAACTATTTTATTTAATACCTATAAATACAGGCTTTCATAACTTGTTTATAGAAGTTCTTCTATTTGGACAACTTTGGCCACTTTGTCTAATATCAGGTTGTTTTAATGTTATATTCACATTATTATTTTATAAAGAAAACTTGTTTAGTGAATCTAAAACATCAATGCATAGGGGGTGGTTTTTGATTATTTTATATCAACATAAGATTACATTTTATAGCATCTTTACAACTCACAATAATCCCTTTAAGGAGATATTAAACAATTTTATCAACAACAAAAAAAGTTGTTCATTACTTATCATAGTTGGTCAGTGTTAAATCCCATTGAAATGATTGAGAAGAAACTTCAAGAAGACATGCCATGTGATTTGGAATTTTAGCGAAACAATTTGGTTGTAGTAAATTCAAATTCCCGTAATACATTTCCCATGCTGAATTGTCACGAACACACATGTAATAATCCTTACTTATAACCGAACACACATGAAGCAATCTGCAGCCTTGCCCTGTCTGCGTGTCTTACAGCAGGCCTGTGGCCTCGGACCTGTTACTACAGGTTGCCCCCTCTCCCGCTGCACCTCTAAGTGACTCTAATCACCTCTGTCACCACCGCTGCCATGGCAGTGCGCAAATAAAGAAACCTGACATGGAAATATAAGAATGATTATCTGTCAAATGGTGTTTGCTCAGAGTGAAGTATCGCAGCATGGGAACACATATTGTAGGTGGCTAACTGTAACTGGCATATCAATTGTGGCTACTGTTTACCTAAGGCTGGTTGAACCTACATTTCACTGCCCATTGTATTGTGAGTTCTACAAGAATATGCAGCCACATTTCATGTCTTCAGTAAGGTAGCATTCTGTCTTCAAAGTTCAAAGCCACACTCCAGTTTGCATTGTGTACATGTTGTTAATAAAGACTATGGCTATATTCACATTATTGTGTTATTGGTTAACTCTAAAAATATAATATATAACTTACTTAGTACCTCCAACCTTTTAAATCTTCTTTTGTCATTTCCACTAGATGTAATTTTCAGCTATTTCTTGGTCATATTCTAACCAAATCTGACGTTTTACCATAGTAAAATGTGAAGTTCTTTCTTTTTTATTTTGAATATTTTAATCATGATGTATGGTTAAACAATAAACACTAATATTTAAGAAAGGCATTCTCGTTAAATTGCTAGTTAATAGTTAAAATCAAACTACATAAATTTTAATTAGTAATTTGTAATAAACTTGCAGATTCCGAATATATTTCACCCCAAGCCATATGATAAAAATCACTGCAATGAGAATGAACACAAATATGACAAACTATCAGCTGCAAGCAGATGTTTGTTGATTGTTCAAATAGCAATTTACTAAATTGTCATGTTTTGTGGGTGGTATTTGTGCCTTAAGCACAAACAGGTGTTCCACTGTTCCACTAGATTCATTTAGAAACCATGTCAGTGCATCTGTTATTAACCAATGCAGAAGCTTTGTCACTGCTAGCAGCACTGGACTAGTGCTGTATCTAGACTTCAGTGTCTTCACCATTGCCGTTCATTGACGGTTATAAAATCAGCTAATTACACCTTAGTATTTTTGCTTAGTTTGTGTAGTTGAGTTTTGTTTAGCCCAATCTTAGAAAAATGTAATCTTTATTTTAAATTATTTTTATTTAGCAGTTCACTAAAATTCTAAACACTCATGAACAAGGGTCTTACTACATGGATATTATTTATTCTATTTATTCTGCATAAATTAAGTTTATTATTATTATATTGTTAAGTACTGCATTCTTCCCTCTCATTGGCTCAATATGTTGTCATTTATATTTAATTGTGTAAATGCATCCATTTGTATTTTGTTTTTTTCCAGAATATTTTGGGTCTGGAAATATTATTCAACTGTTAGACTGGTTTATGTTTTTTTCCCGTTAACATCTATCCAAAAATATAGATCACATATAAATATTATGTATTAGTTGAACAGTGACAACGTGTTCATTGGCAGGTCTTGACCATTGTATTTCTATTGTTTGTTTTATGTTTGCAAGACTACTGTTAGTGCACTGGTCACTGGTCACCGCTGTGCCTGTACTCGTACCATTGTGCCAGTCCCAGTACACAGGCCAATACACCAGTGTTCTAGCAGACTTTGTATCTGTATCAGGGTTGGTTTTCTGCCGGGCAGAAGGGTATTTCTGCCGCGCCCAGGGCAGAAATAGGACAGAAATTGCAACAACCAGGGAATACATGACATTGATAGGAAAGTGCGACTGTTTTGTAGAATATGTTGCCAATTTCTTTCTGTACCTGTCTATGTGCAATCTGAGTAAATGTACGAGTACATTCACATGAGTACAAGTACATTTGTATAATAACATATTTTTGTCTCTGCCTTGCAGTGCTTGTATTTCCCTAGTGATTCCCTGGTTGTATGCTTACCATCCTGTAATATAGTCATGTCACTGATCTAGTATGCACAGTAACCAGACATAGTTCTTAGGGGCAACATCCCACAACTTGCATTCGTTTGTGTGCATTCTGTTGTGCCCACATGGCATGTGTACAGGACTTGTCACCTGGCAACACATGGGCTGCAGCATTCCTATGTTCAGTATTTCTCTTACCTCTGCTCTCTCATTGTGTACCCCAGTTTTATTACCAGCCTAGAAGTTGGCTGGCAATTAAAACTAATTTTCACCTGGCCATTGTGTGGTCAGCCTGGTTTTGAAGCACCTTACCACTGTTGTATCCAACTAACCAGGCTAGATGCTAGAGCTTGCTATTGTAAGTATTGTTTGAGTGGCTGGTGGAGCTGATAAGACTGGCTAGTTGTCTGTGTTTTAATAACTTGTTGGGCCTGTCACCACAAGATGACACAGTAATGGTGCAAGAAGGAAACAGGAATGTTGGTATTGATAGTAAAATAAATATGTATAAAAATATGACTATTTTGGGAGATTCTGCCCTAAGTGCAAAACCTAGGGGAGAGAGATATGTCTGCCGCACGGACAGAAAGTATTTCTGCTGCACAGTTTCTACCGTGTTGTCAGAAACACAAACACATGCTAACCCTGGTCTGCATTACCCTGTACATTGACCAATACACAAGTAGGCTTACAGTGATAGAAATAAGCCAGAATATTTACTTGTCCACCGGTCAAGTAAGTTTTGAAATCTACTTGTCTGCCAAAATTTTAACTTGTCCGAGTGGTTGTGAAAGGGAATCGAAGCTTCGAAAAAAACTTAAAAAGTCTGTCTTATTTTTATGATAACAACACAATGTTCCTGCTGTTTCGTTGCATGTACATCTGAGTGACTTGTGATCAAAGACACAGTTTGATTTAATCTTCAAATTTTGAAATTGCTAAATTATATTTGCAACTATTTTCCGGTCCATTATTATTGACCACGAATATTAAAAGTAGACACCTTACATGATGTATATCAACATTTTAGTGATGCTGATATGAACGCTTTTATTAATAACAAATAATTATTACGATGATAGGAATGAGACAATTGTTTCCTTGCTATTTGTTTTATAATATTACAAAAAAAAATTATGTTTAATATGGTATATATATATATATATACATATATATATAACATATAACACTGCTGTAAAATTTTGGCATCAGTTTGTCATTGAAGATGCCACTCAGCCATCAGGAACACGACCAATGCAAAGCTAGGAAATATTGTCACAAAAATCATAATAAACTATATAATCTGATAATATTTTGTTAAACCTCTATGAACTTCAATATTAACAAAGTTCTGTATTTTATAAACAAAGATAATATTCAACTGATCATCAGCAAACAATATTTTTCCTAAATGTTATATTACCATTTCAATGATGATAAAACAGTTTTAACGGTGCCTGAATTACATTTACCAGGCGGAAAATAATTTATATATTTAGTTACGTCGTAACGTTGCTGCCGCGCGCAGACAGCCGTAGTTGACGGAAGTCGACATGTCAACGGCGGTTGACGGCCCGTCCCCGGTCGCGCGTTTTGCATAATTCGGTTTCGAAAACTCGCAATTTATGGTTAAAATAAATGTTACATAGATACAACAACACTTCTGAAACTTCATTAATATTCCGTTTATCAACCAGCACCATAGATTTACCGGAGACCCAGTTACAAGTTTAGAAAATTGTCACCAATCTGGATCGGCTAACGACGTTCGATGACTTGGAAGTCACGCGTATGACAGAGCTAGGTCGGTGCGCTCAGCGGATGACCCTGTTAACGCAGGCACTAAACTCGGTCGAACACTGACATACAACACACTGGCGGCGGAACGACAAGATGCCGACACACTAACAAAATTGGAACACGTGCGATTGCTAGCGAACTTCGTTTACGTTTGAATTTCCTCAAATAAAAAGTTTGCAATGTTGCACGCGTCACTAGTTAATGTAATTTTTCACTTGTCCACCGGATAACCATGTAGAGTCATTTTACTTGTCCGGGCCAAAAATCACTTGTCATGGACAAGTGCTATTTCGAACGCTGGCTTACCAATACACTAACTGCACCAGTACACTGACCACTACGCCAGTACACTGACCACTACACAACCACCCTGTGACTGACCAACGTGCCCGTACACAAGGATATCCACTGGTGCATTCCATGTAAGGTGTCCTGTCACTGTTGTGTGTTGCAGGACTATTCAATAAGATGTAAGGAGTTGGAGAGGGAGGTGAAGGCCGCCATCCTTGACAAAGACAACGCCGCACTCAAACTGAAGGTAGGTGGCGTCCTCTTTCTCCCTCATGTCATATAAATGACTCGTTACTGATGACCTATTAAATAACGATGGTTTCGTTAATTTCCCTTATAGCAAATCATTTTTAATGCATAGTGCCAGTGTTATAGTGGAGTATTATGTTATGTCCTGATTTTGATTGTCTACACCATTACCACCTGATTTTGATTGTCTACACCATTACCACCTGATTTTGATTGTCTACACCATTACCACCTGATTTTGATTGTCTACACCATTACCACCTGATTTTGCTAATCTTTGCCTTTTAAAAATATCTCCTGGCAGCTCAAATCATCGATCTATCTCACAGCAATTTCTTATTCCTAAAACCAATCAGGTGTATTGATTGTGTGTATGTTAGTGATTGACCTGTCTGTTGTGACCATGTGTAACAGGATGTGCACTGATTGTGTATACATTTCAGTGATTGACCTGTCTGTTGTGATCGTGCGTATCAGAAGGTGTATTGATTGTGTGTAAGTTAGTGATTGACCTGTCTGTTGTGACCGTGCATAACAGGATGTGCACTGATTGTGTATACATGTCAGTGATTGACCTGTCTGTTGTGATCGTGCGTATCAGAAGGTGTATTGATTGTGTGTATGTTAGTGATTGACCTGTCTGTTGTGACCGTGCGTAACAGGATGTGCACTGATTGTGTATACATTTCAGTGATTGACCTGTCTGTTGTGACTGTGTATCAGGATGTGCACTGATTGTGTATACATTTCAGTGATTGACCTGTCTGTTGTGATCGTGTGTATCAGAAGGTGTATTAATTGTGTGTATGTTAGTGATCGACCTGTCTGTTGTGACCGTGTGTATCAGGATGTGCACTGATTGTGTATACATTTCAGTGATTGACCTGTCTGTTGTGATCGTGCGTATCAGAAGGTGTATTGATTGTGTGTATGTTAGTGATTGACCTGTCTGTTGTGACCATGTGTAACAGGATGTGCACTGATTGTGTATACATTTCAGTGATTGACCTGTCTGTTGTGATCGTGCGTATCAGAAGGTGTATTGATTGTGTGTAAGTTAGTGATTGACCTGTCTGTTGTGACCGTGCATAACAGGATGTGCACTGATTGTGTATACATGTCAGTGATTGACCTGTCTGTTGTGATCGTGCGTATCAGAAGGTGTATTGATTGTGTGTATGTTAGTGATTGACCTGTCTGTTGTGACCGTGCGTAACAGGATGTGCACTGATTGTGTATACATTTCAGTGATTGACCTGTCTGTTGTGACTGTGTATCAGGATGTGCACTGATTGTGTATACATTTCAGTGATTGACCTGTCTGTTGTGATCGTGTGTATCAGAAGGTGTATTAATTGTGTGTATGTTAGTGATCGACCTGTCTGTTGTGACCGTGTGTATCAGGATGTGCACTGATTGTGTATACATTTCAGTGATTGACCTGTCTGTTGTGATCGTGCGTATCAGAAGGTGTATTAATTGTGTGTATGTTAGTGATCGACCTGTCTGTTGTGACCGTGTGTATCAGGATGTGCACTGATTGTGTATACATTTCAGTGATTGACCTGTCTGTTGTGATCGTGCGTATCAGAAGGTGTATTGATTGTGTGTATGTTAGTGATTGACCTGTCTGTTGTGACCATGCGTGTCAGGAGGTGCAGGAGAAGTGTCGGAGACTGGAGCACCAAGTGGGCTTACTGCGAGAAGACAAGTCCAACTACAAGCATGACGTCTACACACTCATCAACGTTGTCAGTAACGCCCGCTCCACCGGCCGCTGGGACGTAAGTGATAGTCAAACATAGACTAGTATTGTTCCAGTTAATAAATTTTGTTGACGATTAGTTGGTTTGTGCTACCAATCGATCAATTGATCGCAACCTTGTGTGATCGATAATTATGTTTATTATATAAAATATTTATTATATCAGATATTATATAACATTAATTTTGAAAGAAATGTATATGGTTACCGAATGATAAAACATGTTTCACAAAAAGACACCATTGTTCAAAACTGGTATGATTACCGAGTGTTCATAAACATCACGTTACGGGAAGACACACTTTATTAAATGCAGGTGTCTAAACATTGTGAGACTGTTCAATAATTTTCCTCTGGTGATTATTACAAATGCGTACATATATTTTCGGTTAGTTATCCATATTGTTTTTCGGATCCAGATGGCTTTCCTGATGCATTGACTTGGTTGACGTGTATGCTGATTGTAACCCTATTGTTCTTTGTCAAAGTTCCCTTTATCTCGACATTTTTTATTTATGTTTTAGGTGGATGGGCTTCAGTTTCGAGCAGTCACATTTGATCAGATCTTTGGTTCAATCGATGAGATTGCAAAAACGTAAGCTGTGCTGACTAATGTTTGATCAGAAAATATGTTTTTATTACATTACAGTTCTAGAATTGTAACACTTGGTTTGGTTGTACATCAGATGTGTGTCCTGTAAACTATCAAATAAGTATCTCATGATAACGTAGGTTATGTAATTTTGGCATATGTGGAAGTAGCATCTTCTGGTGTGTACCTGCTTTTAAGCTCTGTCAACAAACTGCATTTACTGTCGTAAGACTTCCCTTGGCATAATCTGAGCACATTTATGTCTATGTAAACTTATTGCTGTAGGAAATCATCAGAAGAGATTCTTGAAGGTCACATCCATGACCTTCGGAAGCAGATCACACAACGTGATGACATGATTGACAAACTCCGCAATGACATCTATCAGCTGAAAGAGGAACACAAGTCTTCCGTTGACCAGGTGATGCTCATGTTGTGTTGTTATTTTGGGATTAGTTTTGTATGTTTTCTAGTTTTGTTTTTATGCTTAGATGATTGCCGATCTGTAAACACCCGTGAACGGGTCATTAGTCCTGGATTTGATGGTGTGTAAATAAAGTTTGTTATTATTATTATGTGTTGACAGGTGTACATATGACAGGTGAATGTGTTGACAAGTGAATGTGACAGGTGTATGTGTTGACAGGTGTACTTGACAGGTGTGTATATGTTGACAGGTGTATGTGTTGACAGGTGTCCATGACATGTGTATGTGTTGACAAGTGTGTATGTGTTGCCAGGAGTGCATAATGGGTGTATTTGTTGACAGGTGTATTATGTGATCGATGTATGTGTTGCCAGGTGTACATGTTTCCAGGTGTACGTGACAGGTGTGTGTGTTTCCAGGTGTATGAAAAAGACCAGGCATTGAGTACAGTGGAGTGTACACTGAGCAGCAGTCTGAAGCGTGAGCAGGCCGCCACGCACGCCGTCACAGAGAAGGAACATGATGTCGACCACCTGCGTTCTCAGCTACAGAAGAGCTGTGACAAGATCAGCTCTCTCACCCTCGAGGTACGGCTTCTCACTACTCTTCTTGTTTCTTCTTCATTGCTTTTGTTTCTCATTGGAGTTGTCTCACGTTGTTGTCGTTTTTTGGTGATGTTACGGTTTCACACTGCTGTTGTTTCTCACTGTTGATGGACTGTTTTCTATCACTGCTGCTGTTGTTTCCCACAGTTGTGTATTTCTTGTTGCTGTTGTCGTTTGTCACTGATATTGCTGTATCTCTCTTCTGTTCTTTCCAATTGCTATTTTTTGTGCCACTGTTATTGTCTCTCATTGCTGTTGTTTCTCACTGCAGCTGTTGTTATTCATTGCTGCTGGTGTTCCTTCTCACTGCTGCTGTTGTTACTCATTGCTGTTGTTTCTCACTGATGCTGCTGTTGATTCTTACTGCTGGTGCTGTTGATATTCACTACAGCTGCTGTTTTTACTCACTGTTGTTTCTCTGTTTGCTGTTGTTTCTCACTGCTATTGGTGATTCTCACTGCTGCTGCTGTTGTTTCTCAATGCTGCTGTTATAACTGACTGCTGTTGATGTTATTTCTCACTCCTGCTGCTGTTGTTTCTCATTGCTGTTGTTTCTCACTGCTGCTGTTGCGGCTTGTACCTCTGTTGTTGTTCCTCATTGTTGTTGTTTCTCACTGCTACTGCTGTTGTTTCTCACTGTTGTTGCTGTTGTTTCTAATTGCTGCTGCTGTTGTTTCTCACTGCTGCTGCTATTGTTTCTCACTACTGCTGTTGTTTCTCACTACTGCTGCTGTTGTTTCTCACTGCTGCTGTTGTTTTTTCTCACTGCTGCTGTTGTTACTCACTATTGTTGCTGTTATGTCTTACTCCTGCTGCTGTTGTTTCTCACTGCTGTTGTTTCTCACTGCTGCTGTTGCTGTTGTTTCTCACTGCTGCTGCTGATGTTGTTGTTCAGCTACAGGGTAAGGAGAGGAAGCTGTTGAGCCTGGAGAGTAAGATCACAGACCTGCACAGTGAGATGTCGGTGAAGGAGTCAGAGAACACACACAACATCCAGACCATCCAGCTACTTCACCAGAAGGAGGCTGACCTCGCCAGACAGGTCTGATAGCAGTCTAAGTATTAATCAAATCTACATTTACACAATACTTTATGTTAACACAAAGATTATGTTGAACCTGCCAAGATCAAAATCCCATCGGGGCCCCCTAGGTGAAATTAAAAACCTCAAAATCTGCAAACCATTCATGTATACAAAATTAATGGAGATGTGTTCAGACAGATGGACAAATTAGTAGAGACCCAGGAGTGTCTTTTTCTAGTGTAATGCCAGGTAACTAAACTAGATTAATAGAAAAAGAAAACAATTGAAAGCATGTCAAAAGCATAACCAAAACATTTCAATGCAACTCCAAAACATATGCATTTAAATTTAGTCCTGTATAAATTGAAATATTCGCTTTTAAATGCTTTGACAGGCATTTCTTAACATGCCTATTACATGATACGTAAATGTAAGTGCAGATGTCGGCAAGACTGTCATAATAATTAACGTGTTGTGACCAATTTTTATGAATTAAGTATAATATTATTTATGGTGCTATTACAACAATTACCAATTGCTAACATATGTTAGTAGCTTCATAAAACAAATTTAATCTTACGGATGCTCTCAGAAAATTATGCCTTTAGCATTGGTTGAACCATACAAAAAGTACATGGTGTGGCACTTGTGACTTTTACAATCCAAAATAGCTACTAATAGTTTGCATTAACTTATATTTCACTCACCAGGTGGCACCAATGTAGCAATTGATTTCCCCCAATGATACATGTTAACTTCCAAGTCATTCCCCACGTGATGCTTAACATATTTTGCATTTTTGCTAACTTATGCGATCAGCACTTACACGCCCCTCTGATATCTCTTTTATATCAGTTTATCCAGTCTGTCACACCATGTAGCATGATGTTGCAGCTGGTTGAGTCGACTGACATGATAGAACAGTTGAGACAGGAGTTGGATGAGCTGCAGGATGAACACAGGAGCGTCGAGAACAGTGTAAGTAAAACTAAGTATCTAAGATATTGAACGCTTATGGGTCATTCCATTGGTCTTACGCCATTGCCCTTATTTGGTGTGCGGTCGTCAAGGTGATCTGCCATCTTGGTTATACACAACCGGACGTTCTGCACTGTCTACAAAGGGACCCAAATGATGCTGCAGTATTTTGATGGATAATGCCACCTCTAAAGCCTGACAGTAACATACAAGTTCTTCAGGTGACCGACAGGCAAAAGATATGCAGCTGAAAAAAGTTGACTATTCCCCTTGTTTTAATGTTATAGATGCTGGCGTGCCTTCTTGCAGTTGTTGTGTATAGCCTGTCAAGGGCCGTTGCCAGGTTACGAGACTGGATGTTACACAGTCGCTAGTTGTCCCAATGTGAACTTACTCTTAAAAAATTTAAGAGATGGGTGCCACGAAATTTAAGTAATTTTTGTTGCGTTCACATGGAATGACCCTTGTTAAAAGAGAGAGACAAGTATTTTGTTCACTTAAGAAACATGGAAGAGCTAGAGGCCACATTGTGATGTTGGTGAATGAATAGATAGAGAAAGTATTCATTCTTATAAATGATTTGAACAAATTATTTACTGATTGTGTAAATGCCAACAGCGTGGATTTGTTTAAAAACAACATTGGTAAATATATCAGAAGGGTGGGTTACATGTACTGATGTAGATACAAAATATGTTCCGACTCGCAGTCTGCCGAAGGGTTTCTTATGCGCTTGCCATCTGGTGTTTCAGCTTTGTATGGTAATCTCTCTTGTGTTGCACAAGGAGTGGCATGTCAAGAACGGTGTGTCATTCTCAGTGTACACGGTCTCTTGGTGTGGAAGTTAATGAATCACCAAGAGTAATCAGTAGTAAACACTCAAGTGCATCAAGTAACAGTCTAAATGTACTGACCACTCATATGTCCATCCAACACAGCATGGGTCACATGACAGGCCTCTTTATTGGCAGCACAATTCTAGAGACAGGAACAATGACTGAACATTTGTATTTTAATTTCTAAGGTGGACTAGTGGTTTAGATTATATATACATGTTTAGTAAATACGAATACATTTATTTCAGGTAAAACCCATAAACAGTCGGTTTATGTAAATAGATATAAAACACAGCTTTTAAAAATAAATAGATTATAAATATAAATAGATACAATAAACTAAGGCAGTAAGTTAAAAAGTTAATAAATAAATAAGTTATACAAAATTATAATAAATAATTATTATATATAATGAATTATATGTTTGAGGTAGAAGTTATCCACTCAACTACTGTTCGCCTTGTGTCCACTGCAGAATGCGTCTTACGAGCAGCGCATCAGACACTTGGAAGAGGAACGCAAGATGGGTCAGGATGAGATCAGGAAAAGACAGACAGAGGTACGTCTCACTTCCCCCAAGTCAGGGATGGTAGTTGACTACAGAAGATATCCTATGCAATGTATGGAACTGGAAGTTCGCTGAATTGTTGTAATTTGTTTTAATTTGTCCTAGTCACTAGTGTTTGTTTTTGCCAGTCGCGATTCTGATTGTGCGAACCATGCGAATACTGGGGTCCCATATCAAAGGACAACTCCAGGAAATCACAATAGTTACCTGTCAGACCATTTCCACGGTAGAGCACATTCTATTAATTACTTCTATTTCCCGAACGTTACATATAACATCAAACCCCAAAAAGCCATAACTAGAATGGCAGTGAGATAATAATAATAAGATAACTTCTTTGGAACCTAAATCCTCGGAAACCAAGCTCAGAGATGCATCAATACAAAAGGTTTAGTCAATATCAGAATCAATAAGCCATATTAAAGTCATCAACAGATGGATCGATACGCCAGGGATATGCAAGGTTATAAAGGTAATTTTTTAAATGGCGCCAAAATTGTATAATATTTTCAACTGATCTAACACTAAGAGGGAGCATATTCCACAGAGTTGGTGCAGCAACAGAAAAAGCCCTAGTTCCAATGTTTGTGTTGACACTAGGAACAAAAAGTAGGTCAGAACTAGATGATCGAAGCGGGATAGGATTTTTACAGGAGTAAGCATTGAATATAATTATTCTGGTTGCTTACATGAAAGTACCTGATAGGTGATGGTGCAGATCTTAAAAATAATACGATATCATACAGGAAGCCAGAGCAAGGACTTCAGAAGAAGCACTAAAACTAACTAAAATCATGGAGACTGAGTCACACTAGTGATATCCTTAAGGGCAATATTGTAAAAAAGGGAATTACAATAGTCAAGCCTACTAGTAACAAATCCAGTCATCCAAACGAAAATGTCATTAACACAATTTCTGAGCTGATCTAAGAAGCTATTATTATTAGACATAGATAAAGAAATATAAATCTGGGTATCATCTGCATAAAGGTGATGGTTTAGATTATGACTGTTAATAACAGAGCTTAGTGGTGTTGTGTAGAGATTGAAAAACAAAGGCCCAAGAACAGAACCCTGGGGAACATCACATAAAGTGGACAGAGCAGCCGAAAAGCAGTTCCCAATCTTAATGGTTTGGTATCTATCAGTTAGGTTTGAAGATAACCAGCTCACAGCTGTGCCAGACATGTCGTACCAGTTTCATAAATGTTTAATTAGAATGTTATGGTCGATGGTATCAAAGGTGGCAGATAGATCAAGTAAGGTTAAGGCAGTTACTTTACCGTTATCAATGTTTAAGTTAATATCATTATTTACTTTTAAAAGAGCCAATTCTGTTTAATGAAATTATTTATATGCTGATTGTGACACGTTAATTAAGACATTAGATGATGCACTCAACCAGACTTCCATGTTTCTACAAGGCGATATGTCAAGTGATACTGAGACAGGTGTAATAAATAATGCCCCCTGGCATGTGATGATGGTTCAGCCTACATTTCTGGATATGTTGTTGGTTGTAGTCATAAGTACGTGTGTGCATGGCTGTGTGTTATATGTCAAGTGATACTGAGACAGGTGTAATCAATAGTGCCCCCTGGCATGTGATGATGGTTTAGCCTACATTTCTGGATATGTTGTTGGTTGTAGTCATAAGTACGTGTGCGCATGGCTGTGTGTTATATGTCAACTGATACTGAGACAGGTGTAATCAATAGTGCCCCCTGGCATGTGATGATGGTTTAGCCTACATTTCTGGATATGTTGTTGGTTGTAGTCATAAGTACGTGTGCGCATGGCTGTGTGTTATATGTCAAGTGATACTGAGACAGGTGTAATCAATAGTGCCCCCTGGCATGTGATGATGGTTTAGCCTACATTTCTGGATATGTTGTTGGTTGTAGTCATAAGTACGTGTGCGCATGGCTGTGTGTTATATGTCAAGTGATACTGAGACAGGTGTAATAAATAATGTCCCCTGGCATGTGATGATGGTTCAGCCTACATTTCTGGATATGTTGTTGGTTGTAGTCATAAGTACGTGTGTGCATGGCTGTGTGTTATATGTCAAGTGATACTGAGACAGGTGTAATCAATAGTGCCCCCTGGCATGTGATGATGGTTTAGCCTACATTTCTGGATATGTTGTTGGTTGTAGTCATAAGTACGTGTGCGCATGGCTGTGTGTTATATGTCAAGTGATACTGAGACAGGTGTAATCAATAGTGCCCCCTGGCATGTGATGATGGTTTAGCTTTCTGGATATGAGTCATATGCGTGTATGGCTGTGTGTTATGTCAGTGATACTAGTAATCAATAGTGCCCCTGGCATGTGATGATGGTTTAGCCTACATTTCTGGATATGTTGTTGGTTGTAGTCATAAGCGGTGCGCATGGCTTGTGTTATATGTCAAGTGATACTGAGACAGGTGTAATCCCCCTGGCATGTGATGATGGTTTAGCCTACATTTCTGGATATGTTGTTGGTTGTAGTCATAAGTACGTGTGCGCATGGCTGTGTGTTATATGTCAAGTGATACTGAGACAGGTGTAATCAATAGTGCCCCCTGGCATGTGATGATGGTTTAGCCTACATTTCTGGATATGTTGTTGGTTGTAGTCATAAGTACGTGTGCGCATGGCTGTGTGTTATATGTCAGGTGATACTGAGACAGGTGTAATCAATAGTGCCCCCTGGCATGTGATGATGGTTTAGCCTACATTTCTGGATATGTTGTTGGTTGTAGTCATAAGTACGTGTGCGCATGGCTGTGTGTTATATGTCAAGTGATACTGAGACAGGTGTAATCAATAGTGCCTCCTGGCATGTGATGATGGTTTAGCCTACATTTCTGGATATGTTGTTGGTTGTAGTCATAAGTACGTGTGCGCATGGCTGTGTGTTATATGTCAAGTGATACTGAGACAGGTGTAATCAATAGTGCCCCCTGGCATGTGATGATGGTTTAGCCTACATGGCTGTGTGTTATATGTATAGGTGCTCTTCTAAGTGGAGCACGGTGACGCAGTGGTTAGAACGTCAGACTTTCAATCGAGAACCAGGTTCGAATCTTGTGCTGCCGTGTTGAACCTTGGCCAAGTTCATTCACTCTATACTGCTCCAGTTCACTCAGCTGTTTGAATGAGTATACGGCTATAGGCAGTGGTGGAAATTTGTGTATGAATAGTCTTTGTGAATTAATTGCTGAATGCTTCCCAAAGAAGTCTAGATGATGTTCGATTGAATTGATCTGCCAGGGAGTAAAGTGTAAAGCGCTTTGAGCAGTCCTGAGGACTGGATACTTCGCTGTATAAGAACTTACCTTTACTTTTACTACAGATGAAGCTAAGTGTGGAAGATTGTAGATTGGGCTGTGAAACTAACTGTTGACTATGTGGCCTTGTAGATTGGAGCTCTATAACCAGAGCTAACTGTTGACTATGTGGCCTTGTAGATTGGAGCTCTACAATCAGAGCTAACTGTTGACTGTGTGGCCTTGTAGATTGGAGCTCTACAATCAGAGCTAACTGTTGACTGTGTGGCCTTGTTGATTGGAGCTCTACAATCAGAGCTAACTGTTGACTGTGTGGCCTTGTTGATTGGAGCTCTACAATCAGAGCTAACTGTTGACTGTGTGGCCTTGTAGATTGGAGCTCTACAATCAGAGCTAACTGTTGACTGTGTGGCTTGTAGATTGGAGCTCTACAATCAGAGCTAACTGTTGACTGTGTAGCCTTGTTGATTGGAGCTCTACAATCAGAGCTAACTGTTGACTGTGTGGTCTTGTAGATTGGAGCTCTACAATCAGAGCTAACTGTTGACTGTGTGGCCTTGTTGATTGGAGCTCTACAATCAGAGCTAACTGTTGACTGTGTGGCCTTGTTGATTGGAGCTCTACAATCAGAGCTAACTGTTGATTGTGTGGCCTTGTTGATTGGAGCTCTACAATCAGAGCTAAATGTTGACTGTGTGGTCTTGTAGATTGGAGCTCTACAATCAGAGCTAACTGTTGACTGTGTGGCCTTGTTGATTGGAGCTCTACAATCAGAGCTAAATGTTGACTGTGTGGCCTTGTTGATTGGAGCTCTACAATCAGAGTTAACTGTTGACTGTGTGGCCTTGTTGATTGGAGCTCTACAATCAGAGCTAACTGTTGACTGTGTGGCCTTGTAGATTGGAGCTCTACAATCAGAGCTAACTGTTGACTCCTACTCTACAATCAGAGCTAACTGTTGACTGTGTGGCCTTGTTGATTGGAGCTCTACAATCAGAGCTAACTGTTGATTGTGTGGCCTTGTTGATTGGAGCTCTACAATCAGAGCTAACTGTTGACTGTGTGGCCTTGTAGATTGGAGCTCTACAATCAGAGCTAACTGTTGACTGTGTGGCCTTGTAGATTGGAGCTCTACAATCAGAGCTAACTGTTGATTGTGTGGCCTTGTAGATTGGAGCTCTACAATCAGTAGACTAGCTCTACAATCAGAGCTAACTGTTGACTGTGTGGCCTTGTTGATTGGAGCTCTACAATCAGAGCTAACTGTTGACTGTGTGGCCTTGTAGATTGGAGCTCTACAATCAGAGCTAACTGTTGATTGTGTGGCCTTGTAGATTGGAGCTCTACAATCAGAGCTAACTGTTGACTGTGTGGCCTTGTAGATTGGAGCTCTACAATCAGAGCTAACTGTTGACTGTGTGGCCTTGTTGATTGGAGCTCTACAATCAGAGCTAACTGTTGACTGTGTGGCCTTGTAGATTGGAGCTCTACAATCAGAGCTAACTGTTGACTGTGTGGCCTTGTTGATTGGAGCTCTACAATCAGAGCTAACTGTTGACTGTGTGGCCTTGTAGATTGGAGCTCTACAATCAGAGCTAACTGTTGACTGTGTGGCCTTGTTGATTGGAGCTCTACAATCAGAGCTAACTGTTGACTTTGTGGCCTTGTAGATTGGAGCTCTACAATCAGAGCTAACTGTTGACTGTGTGGCCTTGTTGATTGGAGCTCTACAATCAGAGCTAACTGTTGACTGTGTGGCCTTGTAGATTGGAGCTCTACAATCAGAGCTAACTGTTGATTGTGTGGCCTTGTAGATTGGAGCTCTACAATCAGAGCTAACTGTTGACTGTGTGGTCTTGTAGATTGGAGCTCTACAATCAGAGCTAACTGTTGATTGTGTGGCCTTGTAGATTGGAGCTCTACAATCAGAGCTAACTGTTGACTGTGTGGTCTTGTAGATTGGAGCTCTACAATCAGAGCTAACTGTTGACTGTGTGGTCTTGTAGATTGGAGCTCTAAATCAGAGCTAACTGTTGATTGTGTGGCCTTATTGATTGGAGCTCTACAATCAGAGCTAACTGTTGACTGTGTGGTCTTGTAGATTGGAGCTCTACAATCAGAGCTAACTGTTGACTGTGTGGTCTTGTAGATTGGAGCTCTACAATCAGAGCTAACTGTTGACTGTGTGGCCTTGTTGATTGGAGCTCTACAATCAGAGCTAACTGTTGACTGTGTGGTCTTGTAGATTGGAGCTCTACAATCAGAGCTAACTGTTGATTGTGTGGCCTTGTTGATTGGAGCTCTACAATCAGAGCTAACTGTTGACTGTGTGGCCTTGTAGATTGGAGCTCTACAATCAGAGCTAACTGTTGATTGTGTGGCCTTGTAGATTGGAGCTCTACAATCAGAGCTAACTGTTGACTGTGTGGCCTTGTAGATTGGAGCTCTACAATCACAGCTAACTGTTGACTTTGTGGTCTTGTAGATTGGAGCTCTACAATCACAGCTAACTGTCGACTTTGTGGCCTTGTAGATTGGGACTCTACAATCAGAGCTAACTGTTGACTGTGTGGTCTTGTAGATTGGAGCTCTACAATCAGTGTTGACTGTGTGGCCTTGTTGATTGGAGCTCTACAATCAGAGCTAACTGTTGACTGTGTGGCCTTGTTGATTGGAGCTCTACAATCAGAGCTAACTGTTGACTGTGTGGCCTTGTTGATTGGAGCTCTACAATCAGAGCTAACTGTTGACTGTGTGGCCTTGTAGATTGGAGCTCTACAATCAGAGCTAACTGTTGACTGTGTGGCCTTGTTGATTGGAGCTCTACAATCAGAGCTAACTGTTGACTGTGTGGCCTTGTAGATTGGAGCTCTACAATCACAGCTAACTGTTGACTTTGTGGCCTTGTAGATTGGAACTCTACAATCAGAGCTAACTGTTGACTGTGTGGTCTTGTAGATTGGAGCTCTACAATCAGAGCTAACTGTTGACTGTGTGGCCTTGTTGATTGGAGCTCTACAATCAGATCTAAATGTCGAATATGTGGCCTTGTAGATTGGAGCTTTACAGTCAGAGCTAACTGTTGAATATATGATGTTGTAGATTGGAGCTCTACAGTAAGAGCTAACTGTTGAACACGTGGCTTTGTAGATTGGAGCTCTACAGTCAAAGCTCAGAGACAGTCAGTTGTCGACACACGACAGTCTGGCAGCCTTGAAGTCAGAGTTGAGTCGACGCGATGACACGATTCAGATGCTGCGTCGAGACATCCTCCGTCTACAAGAGAAGCGAGACTCTTCTCAACACGAGGTCAGAACTCTAACTACTCTCTTGCTTATGTCTACACAAAATATATCGTTCTAATTTACAATAGGATATAATTAATACAGACTAATTATGAGTTAAGGTGGCTAGGGTGATGTGTTTATTATTTCTCTTATCATAATAAGCTAGGAAATATAACATTTTATATTCAAACAAACAAATTAAAGCTAACATACGGTGGAAATATCCGGACGTTTGAAACACTCAGATGATATTTCCATAGAAATAATAAAGAGCATATTTACTTTCACTACGATACGGCATGTGGAAGAATTTGTTCCTGGTAGTAGCATGTAAGTAAGAATTCATAAAGTTTTGTCTAACAAAACTGATATCAATCTTGGCTGACATCCAACTTTATTGTAACATCTTAATTGTGATGTAGATGCTGCAATTTAATTAATGTTGTCAAAAATATGTGTAAGTCTTATGAGAAACACTATTATTTTCATCATTTTTTTCCAGGCTGTTTAACAAAATTATATATATAAACTCATTTTTGGACATTTTGTTAGATTTACACAGATATTTTTTAATTCATGTAACATACAAAAAATCTAAATCTCAGTGTTTCATTCACCTGCAATATTACTTAGCATTTTTACTACAATCCAACAAAATTGTTAGTTTATTCACTTTGTTGTGAAAACTTCCATTAAAATTACTTGAAAAAGCAAACGTGGAAAAGCCATTCCCAGCCATCTTAACAGAGTGTCCCATCAACTAATGTTCAGCCTTTTAATTTCCTTGGACTAACATCCTATTTCTAACCACCTGAGCTCGTAATTGTTACCTTTTTAAATGTCATTTATTTTCAGTGGTTTCTAGAATATTCTGATATAATACCTTGACAATGTTGTATGCATTAGTTTTTCCACGAAAATGCCTCTATTAGAAAATATTTTATTGATGTTCAGTTCAATGGTAGAAATGGGAATATATATATGTATTGTTGACGGCAGTTTGTGGTGAATGGCTAAAGTTATTTTAATGGAATGACAGTTTATTTTTTAAATTATTTTCAGGATTAGGAAAGCATATGTAAACCTAGTGTTAAAAGTTGTGTAACATTTTGATGAGTAGGAAAAGTAATAAAAGCATTCCTGTTGAAAAATATGATTGAATAGCACCAGAAATGATGTGGAGTTGATATCATATCAAACCCCTATGATACAGTAAAGTTCAGCCATTTAGAGTATTAAAGATAAACTTGGGTCAGAAACCATTGTCATATATGATATTGTCATATATCATTATACATGTACTAAATGTATGCATTTGTGCACTATAAAATTTTATACTTAGGCTGTGAAGGTGTGACAATTGTTAAATCATTCATGTCATTTCCATTATTTAAGTTACATGAGAGTTCATCTGAACGACCTTCACCTTTCACCTTGTATATGGCATGACATGATATTTTGCTTGTTGTTAGGCTATGGGGAAGTACTGCTATCATATATACTGAATTACGAAAGGCAAGAAATGCTGGTATAAATGACGGGTGCCAGTTAACATCTAAAGCAATACTGTTTGGTAAAAGTAGTGTTGAATGTTTAGTGTCATTACCAGGCCTTCAATATGGCAGTGACCATTTGCCGTTTCCTTATAAAGGCTTCTCCCAAGTTGTATGAAAGTCAGACTCGACTGGGGACTGTTTCACTACGGTAACGAGCTCATAAGGAAAATCCACCAATAAAAAGAATCTGATATTAAATTTACAGAGCATTTTCAAAATGCAAAAAGCCTCCATTATATCGAGGAGGACACTGCGGTGGCGCACCCTGGTGTTGACAGATTTCAGTACACAAGAACATTGTTAAGGAGCAAAATTTACTTTGAAGAACAAAATCAGGCTTATGAGCTCGTAAGGATGTGAAAGAAACAGTCACCTGGTTTTACTGCAAATTTGGCCAAATTCGAGGCCTGCGTTAGTGATTTAATAGCTGGGTTTTTGGACCCCAAACTTTGATGAATTGTCGCCAAATTGCATGTGCCTTGCGTCAGTTGGACGAGGAGAAATCAAGGAATTGTGAGCTGGAACAGGAGGTGTTTCTTTGTGAGGAGGAGGTGAGGACAGTGTGCATGCACCTGCACACATGCACGCACGGCCCCATGCGCACACATTGCCATGCATGCATTCTCTTTACGTACTGCATGCATGACCATGTTCTCTTCCCATAGGTTATTGTTTGGACGTATATTACGATGGCGTCTTTTCTGGGTTACTGCGTTTGAATGCGTTCCCTATGTGTGATTAAATTAGGATTCATTCTGGATGTCAGTTATGAAGCTTTCTCACAGCTAAGTTTTGACAGTAATATTATTTTGCCTTCTAAAGGACTGAATTGTGGTATTTAGTTCTTCCCACCAGATGCTGTGACATGCAGGCTATTCCATACATGGTAAAGTCGGTATTTCCCATATCTCAATTCAAGATCTGTGTCATCTTCCATATCCAAAGGACCCTTATCCATCTCACTCTGAACATTGCTTTCCCTGTTGATCACTTTAGAACCCTCCTGATCAATAATGCAACAGTAATACTGATCCGGATACGTAGGACAGCCTTCGTAACATACCAGTTATGGTATGTTATGTACTAAATTCCACAGAATTCAGTTCCTAAAGAAGACAAGCACCTGCTGTTGTAGAAGTGAGTGAAGGCTATAGCTGCGTTCAGAAGAAATTCTAATTGAATTTGTTCTCTCAACTTTGATGAACGTTTTCATCAATTCTCTGTTCTCTTTGTATCTCTGGCCAGCACAGACCATTTCCACAGCAGACTTTGTTGATAACATTCAAATGTAGTTTAAATGTAAATAGTTGTTGCACTCCACAGTAATGTCACGAGTATAATTGTTTCTAACGTGTACATATAGTAAAAACAACACCAATAAACTTGCACTACAACTAGCAAGTTAGTAGTAGAATTTTTACACCACTGCCAATTTTTCTCTTTGGAATGGTCAAAGTTTATTTTTAATGTTTATATATTTATAAAAAAAAAGTGTAATACTGGAAATGGAAATACACATAATATAATGAGTGAAAGGTTTACTATGTCTCGAACAATGACAAATTGAATTCAGGTATCAATCACATTACAAAATAATCCTGTTCCAGCATTATTATGAAATGAAAAGAAACTGAAGTTGAAAGCTCTGCAATATTACCAATCGTAACAGGGGGGATTTTATGAAAGAAATTCCTGCTGTGATCATCTGGTTGGCTTGCCAGCAGTTTCCATTATTTATTCCACAAGGACACATACTTCAACCATAATAGTTGCCATACTCGACTATCAATAGCTTTGGCTATTCCTAGCAGGAACAAGGCCAATAAATCTTAGATGCACCATTAATAGAGTAATGCATGTTAAACAATTTTTTTGGCAAAATGATGACATATTTCCAGCGTACTATGCATCAGCCAGTGTAGTGATTATTATTCATGAGGCGCATTCCACGATGCATTTGGTTGGTCATATAGTGCTGCCACCTAGTGCCTTTAGAATGTCACTGTTGCTTTAGCTACACTGCACGCAATGGACATTTCACTGTCACCTGGGGATTGATGGATGTTTAACTATTGTACATAGATGCCTCTCAAGAAACATCTTTTTGTGATCTGTCTATTTGTTACGGTTGTGTCACATGATATAGGTCATGTGACACACCATGAATTCAGTCTGTTGAAGAAGGCCGCGGGATGTGGCTGAAATATACAGATCACAAAACAAGTTTCTTTGGAGCTAGCTATATACAATATAAGCAATCGGCAAACCGGATCTTTTACCCATTCAAGGGTGTTTAGCTGTCAGATCCTATATGCAACATATCGTTTTTTATATCATTTGTGACAATGTCTTTTTAATGCTTTACTATTCGTATAAATTTTAGTATTAGAAATGTTATGTAATTAACAATAATGCCACTCCATTTGAAATAATAAACCATTAAAAAGACATTTTCACAAAATGATATAAAAAGCAATATGTTGCATCAACAATGTTCTTGACTCGTTCGATTTTGCTCAAATTTGGAACACATGCCATCATAATTGTCCTGAATTCGGAAGTTGAAAAGTAGTTTGTTGCCAAGATAAATCTGTCCCTGTTCTGTTTGACATAACCAAGTTGAGTTAACTCGTGTTTAGAAAATTCAATTTCACTATTGCACTCGCATTTCCAAATCTCCTCAAAATCACAGGGGTCCAAAACATGTTGGTCAAATCTTTATTGATTTCAAATGGTCTCACCAAATAGTTTGAGAATCTTTTTTATTGCGTAGAGCCTATGTCAACTGCATGACTTTCTGTTCGTTGCCATCCCATGTACATCCCAACCCTTACACCTGGCTACCCCAACTATTATACCCCAGCCCCTATACCTGCCGACCCCATGTATTATACCCCAACCCTGCCACTCCATATACACCCTGGCAGCCCTTGTTTAATCATTCGTTTGAATTGTGCTTTGTGTACCTGTGCAGTTGTTTTGTTTTCCTGCACCTGTGATGGTTTTATTGCATTCTCGTGATGTCGAATGTACAAATATGGAATCTTATTGATTGGACAGCTATCGTTTTGAGTTTATTTCAGACAAAAGTCTATATGTATACATACATACAAGTAAATAATAAAAAAATAAAATACAAATATGTAGACACGCACGGAATAAAAATAGATGGTTAATAAACATGCTGAAAATGGACTTGCACTTTGATTTGTTGGTTGCAGCGTGGGTGCATGACCGCATACATGCATGCATGTGTGAGGTATATTGTAAGCTGTAAGCACACTGCATGATGTGAAGATGATGCGACTCAATCAGGCTGTCGTTGATGGGTTGTCATCACATGCGGCTCATCATGATGAAATGAGATTCTTGAAGATTATTTACAATTCATCCATGATGCTGACTTGCACTGCATTGTTGTTGTGTAGCGTGCAGCAAGATTTATACACGCTATAGAAAATTATATTGTTGTATAACAGCTCCTTCGGTTGGCATGGAGCTCTGTCATTGTTAACTTTCATTACAGCAGCAGCAATTCACTTTGTCATGTTTTTATGTCTACGGAACAATAACTTAAAGAGAAATTAAATATAAAAGTAATTACTCTGTGAACCGTTCTGGATCAAGATTATAGTGGATATAAGTTAGTATTTGTATAGATTGATTGACACACAGACACGTGTCTAGTGCCATGGTCTGGACAATTGCTTGATGTAAGCATTGTTAATATGTCTCAGAGCCAGCGGCGGGAAGAGAGATTCAATGACTTGGAGCGGGAACTTGTGAACACACAACGCAAATACGATGACAACAGATCGGAGGTGAGTGGGCCTACAGGGAAGTCAGAGGTGAACTGTGCATGAACATGTGATTAGTGTGAAAGACGTGTTTTAAATACACATACTTGAAGATCAAGTGTAATACAGCAACGGTGTCCCCAGTGCCAGGCCGTACACACATATTTCAACATGTATGCATGAGTGTTTGTGATGTAAACGACTAAGAACTGTCCACAATCTGTGCTATAGTTGTCGTCCTACAAGAGTCAGACTGCGAACCTGGAGCGAGAGCTACAGATGGTGAGAGGTCAGCACGCAGACTCACTGACCCAGGTCCAGAAACTGACCTCAAGTCTACAGCGGCTGCAAGCCTCATCAAAGGACACCAGGGACGCTCTCGGTGCTGAGGTCTGGTTGTCTGTCATTGGTGGGGGTGGGGGTGGGGGTGCATGTGGGCGTATGTGTGGGTATGTGGGTGTGTAGGCTTGTGTACATGTATGTGGTGTGCATGCGTGCTTGTGTGTACACAGGCACGTATGTGAATGCTAGATATAAGCATATATAAACTTGATGAATGCTTATATATATCCAAAGCAAGGAAACAGCATCACTCCGGTAGCACCATCTGTTGTATTGAAATAGTATTATTATGCTTTGTTTTTGAGAATTTAATTAACTATTATTAGTAATGTCGCATCATTTCACCTCGCTGATTCATTCTGAAAGTAAAGCATGTTTCTAGGTGCTTTATGAACGGTGACTGTTGCCTCCCAATTGGGAATTCTCATCCAAATAATATTACAAACTCAGAGCAACAGATGGCGCTACCCATTCAATTTCAGTATGGAATATCGCCGAGTGACTCTGCTTCATAATTAAAATACTTTGGTATATCTCAAAGCATATAGAATTGTTTAAGTTGCCTCAGGGCTGTCAGTAATTGTGTAAACTGTCTTCACACAATTACACGGTAATTGCGCTTGCAGCATGGCTGAGGTCGAGTTGCGTTTCGAATGAGCTAGTTTGCTGTAGGTGAAGTGTAATGCACATTGAATGCTCCCACATATTGGATAGCATGCTGTATAAGAACTTACATTTACCTTAAAATATTGCTACACTGATTAGTATATTTTTGCCATTATTAAAATATTGCTACACTGATTAATATATTTTTGCCATTATTAAAATATCGCTACACTGATTAGTATATTTTGTTACTACTCTGTAAACACACAGGATCAGTTATTACTTTATAAAAATATTATACTTATTTTCGTTAGAAATTTACTGTTTTTGAGTATGTCTAAACCTAGCGTTAATGCCTCAGCTAACTAGTGGGTCAGTGGTGGCAAGGAAATATTATTTCTTCTTCAGATGTCCGAGCGGCATGATGCCATTGTTCAACTTAAAGAGGACATACATGAGTTGGAGGGGAAACACCAGGAGGCGCTAGCGTTAGTGAGCCAACGCGACAGCTCTCTTACACAGGTGCAGGGGGAACTAAAACAGACCGAGAAACGGGTAGGTTGTGACATGTCACTGGATGCATATTTTTGTTGATTGCCCAAGATCGTAGTATCAGTTTCCTCCCCAGCAGGCGTTTACATTGTCAAGGTAGATATTGTCACAGGTCAGCTGTTTTAAAGACAGCATTCAGATGTAGCTAAGATATGGTGAAAAATAAAAGTAGATAGCAGTTTTTCAAGACATTTTATTGAGAACACGGGGGCAATAATTGTGTGTTTTTTCTTCTTGTAATGTCAACAGCTGTGGGTTTTTATGTTGGCTCTGCTCATAACGTTTGTGTGAAACTTAACTGTAAAGTGGTGACTTTTAATGTTGACAGAAACGTGATTGGTGGTATTTGAAATGATCAGAACTTCATTGGTTCTATGTGACATTGGTTGCAGTTGAAGGATTGGCAAGAGAAGTCTACAGGGCTAGAGAGAGAATTGGTCAACGTGCGTGACAAGGCGGCGGAGTCTAAAACGAAGGTAAGTGACATGTTACAGGTGTAACCATAGAAATCATTAAAGGGAGGTTTTCTGTTCGTTTTTGTTGTAAAACTAAAATTTCAATAGCAATAAATGGTTTATTAAAACATATTTGGGCTGTTAGTATGTTATGTTAGATATAGTTTATACTGTATAACATATGGGTGATTGGTATGTTATAATAGATCTAGTTTTTACTGAACAACATTTGGGTGGTCAGTATGTTATAATAGATCTAGTTTATACTGAATAACATTTGGGTGGTCAGTATGTTATAATAGATCTACTTTATACTGAGTAACATTTGGGTGGTCAGTATGTTATAATAGATCTAGTTTTTACTGAATAACATTTGGGTGGTCAGTATGTTATAATAGATCTAGTTTATACTGAATAACATTTGGGTGGTCAGTATGTTATAATAGATCTAGTTTATACTGAATAACATTTGGGTGGTCAGTATGTTATAATAGATCTAGTTTTTACTGAATAGCATTTGGGCAGTCAGTATGTTATAATAGATCTACTTTATACTGAATAACATTTGGGTGTTCAGTATGTTATAATAGATCTAGTTTATACTGAATAACATTTGGGTAGTCAGTATGTTATAATAGATCTAGTTTATACTGAAAAACATTTGGGCAGTCAGTATGATATAATAGATCTAGTTTATACTGAATAACATTTGGGCAGTCAGTATGTTATAATAGATCTAGTTTATACTGAATAACATTTGGGTAGTCAGTATGTTATAATAGATCTAGTTTATACTGAATAACATTAGGGCAGTCAGTATGTTATAATAGATCTAGTTTATACTGAATAACATTTGGTCAGTCAGTATGTTATAATAGATCTAGTTTATACTAAATAACATTTGGGTGGTCAGTATGTTATAATAGATCTACTTTATACTGAATAACACGATTTTGCAGTAACATCGAACGGAAGACCTCCCTTTAACAAATAACAAAATATTTATGCATTTTATGGTCGATTTTGTCACTAGGATACATCATACTGGCTCCTTGGTGCCTCAGGCTTCCTTGGTAGCTGGGATCTATTGATTTTCTTTTACAAGTTTCTGTAACAAGCTGTTTTTTTACGACGTATGGTTGCTAACCCTACGCTCAACCCCCAACCTGGAGGGCCAGGTGATCAATTTTAGTCTGAACTCTACCCTTTAACCAATCCGTGAGTACAATTGACTCCCACTGGCATTGCTCGCAGAGTCACGGGGGCACACAAGCTACCCCACCACAACAAGATAACAATCACGTGGGGAATTTATGGAAGATGTTTATACATAAATGTGTGTATTAGACCGGGTGGCCAGGAGGATCCATGTATCTAGAATGAGGTGTTGTGTGTTCCGGGTGGACCCGTGTATCTACTGTATGCTGTCTGTTCCATTAGACCCGAAAGTATGTTGTCTGTTCCAGGAGGACCTGTGTATCTACTGTTTGAGATGTTATCTGTTCCAGGAGGATCCATGTATCTACTGTATGTTGTCTGTTCCAGGAGGACCCGTGTATCTACAGTATGTTGTGTGTTCCAGGAGGACCCTTGTATCTACTGTATGTTGTGTGTTCCAGGAGGACCCATGTATCTACTGTATGTTGTCTGTTCCAGGAGGACCCATGTATCTACAGTATGTTGTCTGTTCCAGGAGGACCCGTGTATTTACTGTATGTTGTGTGTTCCAGGAGGACCCGTGTATCTACTGTATGTTGTCTGTTCCAGGAGGACCTGTCTATCTACTATATGAGATGTTATCTGTTCCAGGAGGCTCCTTGTATCTACTGTAAATTGTGTGTTCCAGGTGGATCTGTGTATTTACAGTACTTTGTATGTTCCAGGTGGACCCGTGTATCTACTATATGTTGTCTGTTCCAGGAGGATCCGTGTATCTACTGTTTGTTGTCTGTTCCAGGAGGATCCGTGTACCTACTGTATGTTTTCTGTCCAGGAGGACCTGTGTATTTACAGTATGTTGTTCGTTCCAGATGGACCCATGTATCTACTGTATGTTGTTCGTTCCAGATGGACCCGTGTATCTACTGTATGTTGTTCGTTCCAGATGGACCCATGTATCTACTGTATGTTGTTCGTTCCAGATGGACCCATGTATCTACTGTATGTTGTTCGTTCCAGATGGACCCGTGTATCTACTGTATGTTGTTCGTTCCAGATGGACCCATGTGTCTGCTGTATGTTGTGTGTTCCAGGAGGACCTGTGTATCTACTGTATGTTGTTCGTTCCACAGATGGACCCATGTATCTACTGTATGTTGTTCGTTCCAGATGGACCCATGTATCTGCTGTATGTTGTTCGTTCCACAGATGGACCCGTGTATCTACTGTATGTTGTTCGTTCCACAGATGGACCCATGTATCTGCTGTATGTTGTTCGTTCCACAGATGGACCCGTGTATCTACTGTATGTTGTTCGTTCCACAGATGGACCCGTGTATCTGCTGTATGTTGTTCGTTCCACAGATGGACCCGTGTATCTACTGTATGTTGTTCGTTCCAGATGGACCCATGTATCTACTGTATGTTGTTCGTTCCACAGATGGACCCGTGTATCTACTGTATGTTGTGTGTTCCAGGAGGACCCGTGTATCTACTGTATGTTGTTCCACAGGTGGACCCGTGTATCTACTGTATGTTGTTCGTTCCAGATGGACCCATGTATCTACTGTATGTTGTTCGTTCCACAGATGGACCCGTGTATCTACTGTATGTTGTTCGTTCCAGATGGACCCATGTGTCTGCTGTATGTTGTTCGTTCCACAGATGGACCCGTGTATCTACTGTATGTTGTTCGTTCCAGATGGACCCATGTATCTACTGTATGTTGTTCGTTCCACAGATGGACCCGTGTATCTACTGTATGTTGTTCGTTCCAGATGGACCCATGTATCTACTGTATGTTGTTCGTTCCAGATGGACCCATGTGTCTACTGTATGTTGTTCGTTCCACAGATGGACCCGTGTATCTACTGTATGTTGTTCGTTCCAGATGGACCCATGTATCTACTGTATGTTGTTCGTTCCACAGATGGACCCGTGTATCTACTGTATGTTGTTCGTTCCAGATGGACCCATGTATCTGCTGTATGTTGTGTGTTCCAGGAGGACCTGTGTATCTACTGTATGTTGTTCGTTCCAGATGGACCCATGTATCTGCTGTATGTTGTGTGTTCCAGGAGGACCTGTGTATCTACTGTATGTTGTTCGTTCCAGATGGACCCATGTATCTGCTGTATGTTGTGTGTTCCAGATGGACCCGTGTATCTACTGTATGTTGTTCGTTCCAGATGGACCCATGTATCTGCTGTATGTTGTGTGTTCCAGGAGGACCCATGTATCTACTGTATGTTGTTCGTTCCACAGATGGACCCATGTATCTACTGTATGTTGTTCGTTCCAGATGGACCCGTGTATCTACTGTATGTTGTTCGTTCCAGATGGACCCATGTGTCTACTGTATGTTGTTCGTTCCACAGATGGACCCGTGTATCTACTGTATGTTGTTCGTTCCAGATGGACCCATGTATCTACTGTATGTTGTTCGTTCCACAGATGGACCCGTGTATCTACTGTATGTTGTTCGTTCCAGATGGACCCATGTATCTACTGTATGTTGTTCGTTCCACAGATGGACCCGTGTATCTACTGTATGTTGTTCGTTCCAGATGGACCCATGTATCTACTGTATGTTGTTCGTTCCACAGATGGACCCGTGTGTCTACTGTATGTTGTGTGTTCCAGGAGGACCTGTGTATCTACTGTATGTTGTTCGTTCCAGATGGACCCATGTGTCTACTGTATGTTGTTCGTTCCACAGATGGACCCGTGTATCTACTGTATGTTGTTCGTTCCAGATGGACCCATGTATCTACTGTATGTTGTTCGTTCCACAGATGGACCCGTGTATCTACTGTATGTTGTTCGTTCCACAGATGGACCCGTGTATCTACTGTACGTTGTGTGTTCCAGGAGGACCTGTGTATCTACAGTATGTTATTTGTACCAGATAGTCCCATGTATCTACAGTATATTGTGTGTTCCAGGTGGACCGCCTACACACACAAATCCAGGAGCTGGAGTTGACGGCGAGTCAGACAGACATGCATCACCACGGGGAGCTGGCGGACAAGGAGGAGGCTCTCTCCAAGATGCAGGGTGACGTCAGAGTCCTGGAGGAGAGACTCACCTACTACCAGAGACAGGTGGGGAGTGTGAGTGTGTATGTACGTATGTGTTTTACTCCTGGACGGCAAGCATCTCAGGCGCCAACCTTTCAGGGGTTAATATGCGACCCCTCAGAAGAAAAACTACAATTACATTTCTCAAAATTCTCAATGGGTTAAGGGTTCTCATCTGTTTTAGGGTTTGCTCTGGTTGTTAAACGGATGAAAATCGATTGTTCATAATGTGACGCATATTTTCTGCGACTGATCCGGGGACTGCTGATCCAGGGACTGCTGATCAGTTGGGGCCATTTTATGTAACTTGTGTTAATGGGAAATACACTTTTAAATTGACCTCGTAACAAACGTAATTTACGAATACTGCGGGAAACCATCTTCTGCATCTATGTGTATGTTTCGCTAGTTTTTGTAAATGTTGAAACAGCCACTATTATTCCTGATAGTTGTAACTGCATGAGTGAAATTGTTGGCTGCCATTAGTGAACTGACCCCCTGATATACATGTTTCTATTGATTAAGGCACTATATTTATGTTTTTTACTTGTCTTTAAAAAGTTGTGTTTATATGTGCTATGCAATCGTCGTGGGTCGTATCAGCTTTTATTTGTACTCACCTTTTTATTCTTTTTTTAACGGATGTGTCTTGTGAGTTTGTGAAGTTCTCTTTGCGGAACTGTGAAGTTGAGAGTAGTTGTTGATGTGTAGATCCTCGAACGAGAAGAGGAACTCCAGAAGTGTCAAGATGACCTCCACGCAACCCTGGACAGACAGCAGGGCTCTGAGAGGACGATACATAAACTACAGATGGACCTCACCAATGCTCAGGAGGAGCGCCGTGTCGCCAATGACGAGGTATGTCACATTGTCAGTCATGTAGTATGTTGTTATTGTGTTCAGTTTCTTTCCCTGTATGTACAGGGTGAGGCTGGCCTTCATACTGATTTTTGATATCACTTTTGTCTTTTCCTTTATCTACCCCCTCACTGTTCTTGCACTACTTTCTCCACTAACCATCTTCACTCCCCTATATATTTTGTTCTCATTCTCCACTCCTCTCTCAATCCCTCCAAATCTCTCTTTTACGCAACCCTCCCGACACAGTCTGGGACATCCTTTGACCTTACGGGCATTGCCTTTTTTTGCCAACTATTTTCTCCCGTTTGCTGCACATGTTGAGCCTTCTTTGTGATGGTAATCTAAATACATCAACTAGAATTGGGCGAATATATGTATGTTAATGGGGGTATGTTAATGGGGGTATGTTAATGGGGGTATGTTAATGTTTTCTTCCTGGATAGTTTGCATCTCAGGCTTAAAACTTTCAGGGTTTAATGTACGACCCTTCAGAAGAAAAGTCACACCTTCATTTTTTCAAAGTTCACCTTTTGTAAGGTTTCTTACCAGTTTTAGGGTTCATATGAGATGTAAATCGATTGTTCTGCTAATATGATCACCTCGTTATTCGGGTCATTTGCGCCCAATTCCAAGGGTGACCATAATAGTGAGGTTCCATTATATCAATAACGCGTGCCATGTCGTGGTTACAGCTCCAGCATCGAGAGATGACTCTCCAGCAGCTGGAGGCAGAGTTGTCGTCGACCCGCAAGCAGTACAGCGACGCGGTGGAGGAGAACGGGCGACAGGAGGCGCGCCTACTGGCCGTCCTCGACAACACACACAGCGAGCAGGAGATGTTCACCAGCGAGATAAAACGACGCGACGAAACGATCCAGAAATTTAAGTCTGAGCTCCTTCTCACTAAAGACACAGTCAGGCAGCAGGAGGAGAAGGTGAGGTCACATGACCTGTTGCCTAGCAACATGCCCGTCAAGTTGTATAAAATGGACGTAGAGTGTCCATATGTTCCATCGTATGTTTTGTCGAAATTTTGGCTCTGAACATTATCCTTTATAACAGAAACGTAAGGCAAAGTTTTTAAAGTGATGACTGTGTGCGAGAATGTTTGATTTAGTAGATGTCATACCACCCTGGTAATGTAACACACATATATTACTGTTATAAACTTTGTTGGCAAGTCAAAGCTTGATGGAGGTCAGGCGCATAATTTTGATTGTGTCGTAGGCAAACTGCGATGTATTGGATCCATCAGTTTCACACTCCCATCATTAAAGGTTCAGTTCATTAAAGATCCACTTCAGTTCATTAAAGGTCCCCTTAGGTCCATTTTTTTACTCATCTCTTTTCAGATACATTTTTCAAACAAGTTGACCAATCAAATATCAGCAATGACATGCTAGTTCATTTGTAGAATTTTTATTTAGATTTTGTAAAATTATTTTTAACTGGGTCTAGTTAAAATTTTGTTTAACAAATTCGGCAAAAGTGCAGCTATGTTGACAGTGTGCGTTAATTAATTAGCAGTTTCCTTGATGGCTTACTAAATATCTACACATTGCTCCGGTAGATTGGCCAACAGACAAGAACGCTGGAGCAACAGACAGGTCTTCTACAGACATCTCAGATGGAGGTAATCCGCTCTCTCTTTCACGTTAATGGAGACAGATGTGTCATGTAGTTCGTCGCATTGGTGGCCATGTACTATTGGCTTGTTCGGGAAAACACCTGTATTTTAGATATGCTGATGTTGTTACAGGTTTCAATTGCGTAATGATGTTAGCCAAAAATGTTGACAGAAACTTGACATAAATTGAGAGTTGACACTTGTGTTAATGATCAAAGATAACACAATTAATATACTTACCATAACGTTGGTATGTATTTGGACACTGTGTTTTCAGACACAATAAAAATCTACATAAATAATTATATTTCTGTATTTTACGGTTTCGAACAGATGAAAATGTAATTATTTTTAGGTGTGCAAATACATAGAGACATTACAGCACTCATACTGTCTGAGACCACCCAGTTGCAATTTCCTGTTGCAATTGGAACATTGTAATAGCTGTAACTCAGATAATCTTTGATCTCCTGTGGGAAATCAGCCACAAACAGACTGAACTGCAGTAATCACAGTCTGTATTTGCACACTCTAAAAATCTGCAAAAAATATTTTTTATGCTGTATGTTTTTTGAATAAATATATGTTTGTTGATACTTTATGTTTTTAGACAGCAGAGTATTTAATAATTTTACCCAGTCCAGACAGTGAAACAACGAATCTCAGGCTCCCATGAACATCGAAGCATGATTATTCATAGGAATTATTTTCATTTTCGAACTGTTACTGCTACCCGTATGTCAGAGAGAGTTGACAGAATTCTTACTTGTTGTGTATTTCTGCCGCCAGGTGGCAGCAAAGAGCACGGGAATGAACGACCTGGAGCAGTTGTTAGGAGAATCGCGGCGGCAGACCGAGCAAGGGAGGGAGGAAGTCTCCAGTCTGAGGGAACAGCTGCGGGAGATTGGGGCTGAACTCGGCAGTAGTCGGTCCCAGTGCGAAGGTCTTGAACACAGTGTAAGTGGAGGACGACAGGATATGACACCCACGGTGTAGCATATAGGGCTTAATTACTTCTTTTTTATTAGACGTAATAATTTTGGTTCTAATATTATTTACACAAAACTCTTTCCCATTTATATAAGCATCACTGTTTTGTAATGATTGATGAATTTTATTATCATAATTATGTTGTGTATCGAACACCTCTAAAACTTACATCCATACTTGTCTCAAATAATGTTCTGTTCTTCAACTACCTGCAGTGTTTTTTTTTATTATGTGGATATCTTCAGGAAATACGCCATCACATGACAACTTAATTGTAATCTGTGATGAAAAGTAATGATTTAACAAGATTTAACAAGATTGCCACCCAGAGAATTAACTCTAGGTGGCAGGTGGACAAGGAAGTCCTTTGGCTTATCGAGAGTCCGACCCTTTTATCTATGTGTATCCCGCCCTTCTGAGGTATGTATCGATTTTATTTTTAAACATATTCACGCTACTAGCACCCATACAATCAGCAGATAATCTGTTCCATTCATTTACAGTCCCTTATGAAAATGAGAACTTTCTTATATCTAATCTACACTGCTCCTTTGCTAATGTAACTTCATGTCCTCTAGTCCTATCTTTCTTAACTGAAAAAAATACTTCTATAAATATTTTCATAAACATTCATTATTTTAAACACTTCTATCTGATCTCCTCTCAACCTCCTGGTCTCTAGTGTTGTTAAGCCGCCTTTTTTAGGCGTATTCCGTAACTAAGATCCCTCAGTTTTGGTATCATTTTAGTTGCTCTCCTCTGTACTCTTTCTAGCATAATCTATGTCCTTCCTGCGATATGGCCTCCACGCTTGAATACAATATTCTAAATGAGGCCTAACTATTGTTTTGTACAGCGGTATTATTAGCTCTTTTTCCTTATACGTTATTTTTCGCCTAATTAATCCAAGGATTTGATTTCCCTTTGAAGCTGCAATTCCGCACTGCTCTGAAACCTTCATATCAGCACTAATGGTTAACCTTAAGTCCTTTTCTTCTACAGTAGTACTTAGTACAGTATATATATTGTATATTCTACCTCTTCGTTCCCATGTCCTGTGTGGAGGCATTTACATTTCCAAAAATTGAACAGCATTTGCCACTTTTCAGACCATTTGATCAACTTGTCAAGATCATCTTGTAAATGTTGTCTATCTCCATCACTTTTAATCCTTCTAAACACTTTTGTATCATCTGCAAATTTCAACACCTTGCTTGTTATTTCATCATCCAAATCGTTGATATATATTAAAACTAATATAGGTCCTAGTACTGATCCCTGTGGTACCCCACTCAATACCGATTTCCAGTTTGAAGCCTCCCCATCAACTACTACATGTTGTCTTCTGTCAATCAGCCATTTTTTTATTCAGTTTATTATACCATTTCCTATGTCATGGGCCTTTAGTTTAAGCAATAATCTTTGATGTGGTACTGTGTCGAAAGCTTTTTGAAAATCTAAGTAGACGATATCTACTGGTGATCCCTCATCTACCCACTTAGTGATGTCTTCCAAAAAACATAACATATTTGTTAAGCATGACCTCGCTTTAAAAAAAACCATGTTGAGATGGGATTATCAAGTTAAGTTTAACAAGAAAATCCACCATGTGATCTTTAATTAGTCTTTCTAATAATTTGCAAATCACTGATGTTAAACTCACTGGTCTATAGTTCTCTGACTTGTTTCTCGAACTTTTTTAAATAACGGTATATTGTTTGCCTCTTTCCATTCTAAAGGAACCACTCCCTCTTCTAATGACAAATTGAAAACTGTTGCAAGCGGTACGCTAATTTGTTCTAATTTCCAATAGTAGTTTGGGCGGAATCCCATCCACTCCAGGTGATTTATTATCCTTCATAGCCCTTATTTTCTTAGCTACCATTTCCGGGGTTACAATTAATTGTCCTAAATAGTCTGAATCTGCCCCCTTGAACTTAGCCTCTGGCACTGGCAGTGAACTGATATCTTCCCTGGTAAACACTGAACTAAAGTACTCATTCATGTCTTCTGCCATTAAGAATCCCTCTGATATTATATTTCCAGCACTATCTTCTAGAGGACCGACCTTATCTTGAACTTTCTTTTTGCTTCGAACATATGCATAAAAACTCTTGCTGTCATGTTTTATATTACTAGCTAATTGTTGTTCATAGCTTCTCTTTGAATTTCTAATTTCAGCTGTAGCTTGGTTAAGTGCTTCTTTATAACTGTTGTAGTCTTCATCATTTCCAGTACATCTATATGACTTCCACATCATTTGTTTATACTTAATTTTTTAATGGCTACTTTCGATAAGTGTTTCTTTTGGACCGTTTCCTTTGTTTTTTGAAGGGTACAAATTTATCGACTATGCACTTAATTTCACTCTTTAATATATTCCAGCATTCTGTTGCTGTCTTATTTTTCAGTGTGTTATTCCAGTCTATCTTTGCTAAATATTTCCTCATGTCCTTATACCTTCCTTTGTGGAAATTTCTCCTATACTGCTTTTTACTATTCCTTTCTGATTTTACCTTGATGGTAAAATGTATCTGGTTGTGATCACTACTCCCCAGTTGCTCACATATCTTGACATTGTCAACTAATTCATTCTGTGAGGACAAAACTATGTCTAACATATTCTCACCCCTGGTTGGTTCTAGCACATGTTGAGAAAGGAAAGTATCTTGAACTAAAACTAAAAACTTGTGGTCCTCACTCCCCATACTCTGTAGAGATTTCCATTGTATATGCCCGTGGTTAAAATCCCCCATAATAATACAGTCCCGTTTGCTTACTTCCCTTATAGCGTTTTGTATTTTTTAATTCTCTTCTATGCTTATGTTTGGACTTCGATAAACTAACCCAACTGTTAACGTTGAGTTTCCTGTAACTATGTTACACCAAACAGCTTCTTCGCAATCTGCTTCTCTTTCATAAAATAACTCCACCTCCCCTTCTTCCTATTTTATCTTTCCTAAACATGACATATCCTGTCAGTCCCTATTCGGCATCTGATATATCGGTGGTGGTTCAGGATTCGGTTATACCCATTATGTGAGGGTCAATATCTTCTACCATAATGTTTAGTTCATTTCTTTTGTTTAGTATACTCCTTGTGTTTAAACAAACACATTTATATCCAGCTTCAGAAGAGTTTTCCAGACTGTTCTTTGCTGATTTATTTGTGCTGTCTTTATCTATGCCTCCAGTTTCAGTCTTTTCTATGAGTCCCCCCTGCGAATCTAGTTTAAATAGGTGCGACCTGTCCCACTGTCAACAGATCGCAGCAGGTTCTCTGAGAAAACTGCTGCCCCCTTTCATTTGCTAGGGGAGATAATGTGGATAATATCAGGTCACACGTTTTTAGTAGTCAATTTTTTGCTACCAGAAAACTAGGTGCATTTAAAATACAGTCGTTTAATTTTTCAGTGTCAGACAAAGGAGGATTTGCTGCTACAATTCAAGGCCGATTCTGAATCGATGCAGCGTCAGCAGAGGGAGACCCTGTTTAAGGTGACTGGTTTGATTTGACATATTTTGTCTTGTTTATGTCTCGCCATACCAAGTTTTCCGGAGTGTACTAGATAAGAACTAACAGTGCTATGGCGTCTTCCAATGGCTACTCTGGCTAATGATATACAGCGGCTGTAAATAAACATATTTTGTATTACAGCGGAACCTCGTTTCACGGTCACCTCGGTAATACAGCCACCTCGCAATTAAGGTCACCCTAGGATAGTTCCAGATTATTTCTGTAACAGTAAAGAATAGGAAAAATAACCTCGCTGAAAAGGTCACCTCGCCAATGAGGTCGCTTTTGTCCAGTCCCTTATTAGTGAAGTGCCACAGTATGTTGACAAGCATGTCGATGGAGACAGGAAACAGGTGGCCGGAGGATCATTCATGGAAAAGACCGAAATTTATTACTTGTTAACGCGTTTATAAAGAAAATAGTTTTATGCAGGAGAAATGTAGGTTTATTACTAAATAGTGTTGACGAAGGTTGTTTGTGTTGCTTCTTAATCCACGAAGACCTGTCATCTTTCAGTTATCAAAACGAGACGAGGTCATTCTCAGGCTGAACTCTGTCATCTGTCATCTTTCAGTTATCAAAACGAGACGAGGTCATTCTCAGGCTGAACTCGGAACTTGGAAAGCTCAAGTCACAGAAGCAAGGGAAGGCAGCTGAGGTGGGTGTCTATCTGGATAAGGAGCCTATGTGGAAGGTCGAGACGGTTCAGACCTCAAGGTACATTTTGGTACCAGTAGCAAAGCAATACGAATATTATTTGAGAATTCTACACATTCATGACTAGGGCCTATCGATAGACGTGAGCTTTCTGACCTTCATCATTTTGAACAAGCAACAAGTATCTGCGAGCGCCTTATGGTGTTTATGTAACGATGCTGTGTGTTTTCTAACATTTGGTAAATGTTACTATCACAACTATCTTCTACCGAGGCATCCTGTCAGGTGACGGGCATTTTGGCTAGTATTTATAACATTGTTACATTTTCAGAATAATCACTGCCACTGTTGTTTTCAGATTCAGCGTCAGTCGGAGACAATCAAGCGTTTACAGGAGACACTGACTCGGTCACAGGTTGACCTTGAGAACACTCGCAAACAGACGGAGGAGGACGTGAGTTATACCTCTACTCAAACCTCAAAATGCAATTGTTTTGTGATTTTTGACATATTTTTTGTCATTAAACACATTAAAAAAAAAAAAATATTACTAAACAATATAACAATTAAATTCTTTTTGGTGTGGAGTCTTGTATAATGTGTTAAGCAGTCAGAGAATTTTGTTTAGTTTATCTTCAAAACTGTTTAATTAGTTTATCTTAAAAACTATTTAATTCAAAAGAAGCATGTCATAGCCATCTTAATAGTGAATTGGGTGGGTTATGAGTAGTATATTAATAATAATAATAAACTTTATTTATACACTAGTCTCCAGAGTACGACTCTGTTCAATAGTGTGTACAGAGTCGCTAAAAACAAAAACAATATACATACATAATACTTATTGGTGTAAACATAAATTTAGTCTGATACTTATTTTAAAATAGCGTCATTAAAATAAACATTATGGCTATAAAATATATATATATATAAATAAGAAAGAAAAGACTACATATTTATTAAAAGTGAGACTAAGAGAGTAAAGTTGTAAATCAAATTAAAACTCAATTAAAATAGATTGTGCAATGAATAGGAAGATAGATACCCTTAAAACAACATATTACACATTAAAAGCGAGTTTAAAATAGTGCGTTTTGAGGCGTGCTTTGAAAACGTCCATTGATGTGATCAGCCGCAGTACTTCCAGCAATGCATTTCACAGAAATGGTCCGGCTTGAGAGAAAGATCGCCGGCCAGATTATATTGCGGCACAGTCAGAAGCGTGCGGCCCTCAGATCGAAGTGACCGGCGTGGCACGTAGCGGGTGATTAGTGACGCAAGATAAGCGTTTTTCTGCCTGGGTATGACATTACACACCAGGATCAATATCTTGTACTCTATGCGCCTATGAGTCTTACACGCCATAGTCGTCAAGCTTGCGCGTATTTTGACGATGCGGAACAGGTGAAAGTACGCGCCACGGCAAGCATTTGACACTTGGGCCGACATGTCCAGGTGGCTGTCAAGACACACACCAATATTGCGAACAACCATCTTTAATGGGATTGTCGCGCCGCAAACACTAATGACAGAGTTGACAGTTGGCGACCGTACACTTGACGACCGAAATATGATCGCCTCAGTTTTATCCTTGTTGAGCAGAAGTTTGTTGTTGGTTAACCACTGTCTCAACTCGCGCGCACATTCATCAATGCGATGAAGTGGAACTCTGTGTTGGGATGGTGGACACTCGGCATAAAGTTGAGTGTCGTCAGTGTATAAGTGGTATTGAAGGTTGTGGCGTTTGAAGATATCGGCAATTGGTAGACAGTACAGATTGAACATATTACAAAGTAGAATATAAACTATGAAGGGTTGTTGGAATGTTTCCCTCCTGCCACTGCTTTCTTTTATTAATTCAACTTTCGCTTTCATTGTTAGTTTATTTAAGCTATGTGTAGCTTTTGGAGTTGTCTCCATTTTATAATATCTCTCAATAAAATATGTCAGTCTGTATCATAAATCAATTATGTTACCATTTTGTTAACTGGCAGTCACTGAACTAAGATTTTGGCCATGGTGGCTTGTCCTGTTTGAAGTTAGTGTTTCTCTGTTAATGTTGGCCAGTCAGCAGTTACGCTAACTTTAATAACAAACTACAGTACTTCCAGAAATATTCATCTTCCAAATGTAATTGTTTTGATCAAATGTATGTCAAGGATAAAATAATGGGATTGATTACTTGATATTGACCTACTTTATCCATGAACAATAGTGATTTAGATGTATGTAATTTATGAAAGTGTACTTTATTGATATTAAACTTACAAAGCTCTCAGGATCTGGCAGAAATGTATTTTGAGTATTTTGGTAAAAAAAGACATTTCACCTGGAGTATGTGACCTTGAAATATTGATTTCATCCCAGGCAAAATTTGCTTCCAAGATTGGTCACAAACAGAAAAAAAACTGGACAGTTTTTTTTCTGTTTGTGACCAAAGTTGGTATCTTGATATGATCATTAAGAAGAAACACTATCTATATATGTATTTTCTATAATTGTTGCCTTACTTTTTTAATTCAATTCTTTATTTCCAAGTGTAACATAACAAAGTTTATTCTCTTAATTTTTAGGTTAGTTTTTTATGTTTTACCAAGTCAACATTTTGGCTTTCTTAGAAATAAACAGGTGTATTGATAATGATCTGAAATCCAGTTCTTGACTTGCACCTTGACATCCGACAACATGTCTTGGTGTTGGATAGAAAATAGATTTCTAGATTTGTTCCTTGACAACTGATATGTTGTCTTGGTGTTGGTCAGAAATAGACTTCTGGACTTGCACCTTAACAAGTGCTAAGAAAGGTCACATACAGAAGATGAACCATCAGTGAGCCTGTTGATCCTCATCTATTGTGATTGTATTACATAATGTTCTAGACTTCTAGCCATCTTACCTTCACAGAGGTGATTAGAACGCCCAAGCCACAAAGAGAAGCCAACGTGCACAATCCACCTCAATCTTACATTTGAGTTAGTCTTTATTTGTGATTTTTCCATCTATAAAATAAAAATGTGTATACACTAAAGGCTAATCAAAATCACATAAAATGGTTTGAGTAAAACTTTATTTATTTCTTAAGATAAAATTAAAATGAGCACAAACTAAACACTAATAAAATTACATAAAGTGGTTTGAGTAAAACTTTATTTATTTCATATTTTTCATCCATAAAATGATCACAAACAAGACTTATAAAAATTGCATACTGTGATTTTAGTAAGATTGGTTGATTTCAGATTTTTTAACATGTAAACAAAATTGACTAGAAACTAAAGACCAATAAAAAGGCATTTGACTACTGATTCATTAGACTTGAACTACAAATAGTTAAAACATAATTTCTGAAAGGAAACATAAATACAACAGTTTAATAATGTAACAGTATAAAGGCAAAATAATGAAAATTACGTGTGAAGAAATGTAGCAGCGAGCTCAAAGGTTTCTCGTGCACATCATAGTGATGTAACAAACAAACATGAGACAGCAGGAAGCACAAATACTGTTTCTTTAATTCCTGCTGCTACACTGAAAATCATCCAATAAACGTGGACTGGTTACCACCGTGAAATAAAGCTTTATTTACTCAAACTAACCCTGGTTATTTGACTGATAGCTTTGCAGTCATTCTTGGGTTTGTATGTAGCCATGTTGTTTGCACAGTTAAGCAAATGACCAACTGTTGTCTAAGCAGCACAGGTGTCTACATGTCTGTCTAAATGTAGCTGAGATCCCAAACATCAACATCATTACCTGTGCCAGTCACTGCCAGGTGTGAGCACTGTCTAAATGTGTGTTTTGGTAAGAACGGATAAAGCTTTCCAAGAAGTTCTTATGCAATCTTAAGCATATTTGTCTGTTTGTCTGTGAATCTCTATGTATAGATTATGTTGATTCTGATAGACTCTGCTGCCTGTCTCTTCTCTTGGTGACAAAGTTCTATGATCATGACAATGTCCAACTGGTCACGTCATTACATCATTGTCAAACAGTTTTCTCCAGTTGTCCAGCCAGGTTCAACTGCAGACTTATACAATCTTGTCTTACAGATACATTGACATTTTTTATTATCAGCAAATATTTTCATGATACAACATTAAATAAATTACTAATTGTTTTTTCTTCACAAATTTTGTCAGACCAATATAAAAAACATATTTCTGGTATATTGACAGCTACAGATTTGATCGAGTGGCAGAGATTTCTGTTTTTACTTGTGTTTGGATCTATACAGGGTCACAAATAAATGACATATTTTATTTATCATGTCGTAAGAACTACAAAGGTCAGTTACATTTAACTGGGTCATAAGACAATTATTCTGGTAGGTTTTGGTACATCTGTCCAAGAAGGTGGCATACCACTGACACTGTAGATGACTGGTTAGGACTGTTGAGTTACTGACTGCAGATAACTTATTAATAATAGTAATAATAAACTTTATTTAGACACCAACAAATCTGGGACTAATCCGTTAAATCATAGTACATAGAAAGTTTAATGATTGAGATTCTTAATGTCTGTTTTTTTGTGCCGGCAAGTTATGATTGCTGACTGGCAGATGTTGACATGTACCAGTAGGTGTGGTCGTGTTGTAGACAATACACAAAGATGAAGTCATGAAACAACTGCGGGAAGAACTTGTGGAGTCACAGACACAGTACACGCAACAGTATGACGAGGTGAATACTCTTCTTCTTCTGTTTGATGACCACCTTCATTTTGTTGAAGATTTTGTCATTTTGGGAGTAATCTTTGTCAACAGGAAAGAGAGAAGAGAAGTGGTAATGAAGTGTGATTTAGTTTGGTTAGGGGATGTAGAAAGGGAGGGAACGGGAAGGGAGGGGTGTTTATAGAGTTCAGTGGTGGTGGTGGAGTTTGAACTAAAAAAAATACAGGGTGGTCGCAGATACAACTTCTTTGGGCAAACTGTTACAGTCGGTTGTTGTGTGGGAAAACAACATCTTCCTGTACTGCGTACGGTTGTAGTGAAGGTCATACCTGATGCTTGGTTCTTCCTAGTGTTTGTTTTCATTCGGCCGGATAGTGTGGGTTAGTACAGCAAGCTAATTGAGATGGCTCCTCTTTTGTATTTGTATAGCGTACTGAGGCGTGCTTTCTTTCTACTCTATTCATTATACAGGTATGTTTAATATAAGCTCCAGAATCTTTTAAAATTTATTTTTATTAAATTTTGGTCTCGCTTATTTCCATTGTCAAGACTGAAGGAGGATGGTTTTATGAACGTGTCTTTTATTTATGATTTCGTTTATTATATTATTTTTCAAATCCTATTTTAACACATTAAATTGTGACTGGATGTTGTTATGATTCTTACTGTGTATATGTTTTTACAATGACAATGCCTATGAATGGGCTGGTCCCAGATATATGGTGCAAACAACTTACAAAAACACCCTGAAAAAATATTATTACATGTAATAAATCCCAAGAATTATTTTGAAAACCTTAATTGAAACACATTCAGAAAACAGTACTTTGTTGTCATATACCTGCCAACTTTTTTGTTGGAATCTGAGAGATTTATTAGTGGTTCAGCACGCTTCCCGTGTCGCGCTGTGTCGTCGCGTTGCACTGTCTCTGATATCTTGACATCGGAAGACAGAGGGGTGCTGCTAAAAAAAATTAACTGCCTTAACTTCAGCTTCTGTGGTGTCTCAGCTCTATTCATGACATCAGAAGACGGGCTGTGCGGTTGGAGATTTTCTGAGAAAATCCGGGAGATTTCCTGTATTCTGGCAGACACACCCAAAAATATGGGAGACTCCCAGATTTCACGGATGAGTTGGCAGCTGTATTGTCAATGGTAGTATCAAGGACATGTCAGGTTTGAGGAATCTACAATGGCTTTTTCTTTTGTAAACTTCTTGAAAGCAAGCCACCCTGGAACTGCTACTCAGTTGTACAGCAGTTGAAGGTCTACATGTGATAATCCTATGTACTTGCTCTGAGGCCAAGTGAGCACTTTGTTCAAGAACAGTAGCACAGGTGACAGCATGGTTACAGCAAAGGAAGACCCTGTTAAATGTTATTCTCTTTGTTAATTGGGTTGTGTCCAAAGTTGTGAAGGGCAATCCTTAACATAATTGATTGAGCTACATCGGTTAGCTGGCACATCCCCAATAGCTCAATTAGATCGACTTGTTACAAATAACACCAGTATAACGTTGTTGTCGTTTGTGTCGCATATTAGTCAACATTGTCATTCAAAGGCACATTACAGTATTGATGCACCAGTGTACTACAGCTTGCAGATTCACTGAATATAGCCACTTATTTCATGCACTTACAGGTAAATAAATAAAAACATACAATAAACACAATTTGAGATTACCCACAGGAAACCTACATTTGTATATTTCTCCACACTTAGAATATGCAATTGAATATGGAATGTTTAAATGAACATTACAATTCAATGTGTGCAAAACTAAATGTTTTGTTATCCTAGATACTTTTTATCTCAATGGAAACAACTTGACATGTCACACCTGTTGTGCCTTTGTACATGTCAAAACTATAGCACCTGGTTAAGGTTTGTGACATTTGTAATAACTATATTTCCAAGATTTAACTTGTTTTCCAAGATTAAGACAATAAAGCACAGAAACAATGAAATAGAAAACACATCTTATTATAATTCATCTAGCTGCATATTTTTCCATATAAATATAGGCCTAAGAACTGCATACAATCGCAGCATTCATTCGTCCTGCCACTTATCAATCAGTCAGTCAGTCAACCAATATGTTTATTTTCCAACACATAATAGTACAGTTTATAGTAATTAAAGTGATTCACAATGTTATAAAAAAAGGTTGCTTATGGTTGCATGAACACATTTTAGTTATACGTGTTTGTTTCCTATGGTCATGCACAACAATACACTACTGGCATAAAGTTGATGACTACAATATTTACAACATTGTTGTTAATTATACTATAAAATGTGTAATGTGTATTTGATAATTTTGTAGTCATAAAATCAGTAAGAGTATTGTGTAATTGTCCCCAGATGGCCCAATGTCAGTTATGACTTCACCATATTTTATTATCACCTGTACTTATACAGTGCCATATATCCAGGACTATACACAACTCTCCCAGTAGGAGACGTGTTATATAATATCTGACTCTTGCCAATCTTCCTTACAATGGCTCCTTAGCTGAGTGAATTGTATTTAGTGTAGTAGTGGCTTAGAATGTATCCACTAAATAGAGTTCCATCATTCACTAAGGTGTTAGGCTATTTGTCACACACCAGAGATTAAGTCACACGTGAGTGATTACGTAAGTTCCCAATTCGCTTAGATCCTACTAAACGTAGGATCTAGGCAGATAATTATCTTCATTAATTATTTTTGAAGGATTAGTTACACATTTTGCATATGATATTTATTTCTACTTGCACACCAGCTCAGTGAGTCCATGACAGGTTTTATCCCCTGTGTGGGATCTTTTACTTGCTATGGCAGAGACACCAGGTAGAACGGACTAATGGTCTGATTTTCCTCAGAAAGACGCATGCAACATGAGAGAAAAGTAAATTGCGCAAGTTTTGAAATTACAGCAGGTGAACTAAAACCCAGGTCCCTTCAATTGACGGTCTGGTGCTCTAGCCACTAGACTACCCTGCCTTGTAACTTTGGATCGTAATGTAGAAGTAGTTTAAGAGAATTTCACCTAACTTCACCTAGGATGCCAGGAGACAGCGTGAAAGCTTGCTGACAACTAAGTGTTTGGCTGACGGCCCAGTTGGCACATGTCAGGGCATTGCATAGATTGTTGATGCCATGGTCGTGGTTGAGTGACCACGGCTGGTGCCATGGTCACGGTTGAAGGAACACAGATCCAGTGTGGATTAGGGAGGTCTCAGAGAGTGATGTCTTGTTGGTGACACCTTCACACTGACCAGTGGCTACTTAACTGACCATGCAAAGGTGGTCACTGGACATTGTTGACGGAGGAAGGCACTGGTGCACATGCTCCTATTGACACTCTCTTGTGTCCAGCACCGGTCAACGAGGGACAGAGTGTCCTGTAGCGACATCCTTGGACATAGACAGGTGTGATAGAGACAGGAGATGGTCAAGAGTCGCAGCTCTCTGGCGACGTTCTCGTGGGATGCTGGCTGCCTCTCCTCTCACTGATCTTTGTTTGTGTACCTCCTGGTAGTAGACATCAGTGTCATCATGGGTGTAATGTCAATGCTGTCGTGGGTGAATCCACTACATCTGCCCTGCCATATCGTCATTCTGGTGAGTACAGTCCTAACAAAATATGAGCAGATTTTTTTCTGCAATTTTTTCATCCATTTTGACTTGTCATGATGTGTCAGTCTGTGACAGTTGTCAAGTGACAGTCTGTGATAGTTGTCAAGTGACAGTCTGACAGTCATTTGATAGTGGTGAAGTGCAGCAGTTCAATGATAGAACACTAGACTGCCAGTCAGAGAAGAGGGTTCGAGTCCATATACCATCATTAAAAAATGTTAGCACATTTTCATCCCACTGTCACAATGTCTTTTGGGAGAGACTAAAAACTGCTGGTCTTTTTTACATGATGTTAAGGCCGTGGGAAGTAGTAGATCCGACATGGGGTAGATGTGTATCTTGTGGTGGACTCACAGAGTGGTGGTCTCTCTGTCTAGTCCACTGAATCCTACTCAGTCTGGCAGCCAGAGTTGCTTCCTGGTCAGGCGTGTGAAAAATGCAGAGCAGGCAGTGTATACGGCAGCAATACTGTCGCTGACTCCATACAAGGGTCTATGACAGTAAATGAACGTTGCTGGACTTAGAAACAGGCCATTAACTAGTGTTTTTAGTGCACAACATTTGACCCTTGACATTTGAGTCATTTATTTAATTAATACTGATCCATTCGATTTGTTTCACTACCAGTTGTGCCAATGACTGTCATTAATGTGGGCCCATAGACTTGGAACTATTAGTTAATCTAGTGGCCAGCCGGCCCCCTCTAAATTCCACCCGTCTTATCAGTTGTAATTACCCATCCCATCTTGGCTCTGTTTGAGCTCCTGCTTAAGAGTGTGTTTGTACATGTCTAAGATGAGACGTTGTTCATAGGTTCTCAAGTACGAGGAGCAAGTGAAGAAACTGATGCTGGAGAACGTAGCACTGAGCGATCGCGTACAGACGAACGCCCAGGACATGGTGCGCATGGAAGAACAACTCCAGCAGTTCGAGTTGGACCTCGTCATCTCACAGGAGAAACACCGCACCTGTCAACAGGAGGTACGCACTCATCCTTCTGTCTCTCTAGCAATTTCTTACACAAAATGTGGCTTCCTAGAAATAATTTCAGGTGTCCTGTAGGCCTGTCTCTCTATCAATTTCTGACATGAGACATTGCTTCCTAGTTGTTGTCACGATGTTTAATTGTCCATTTGATGTAAACATTATGAACACTTGTCACGTGTGTCATGTGAGCGCCACAGAGCAGTGAGTGAATATTTAGTGGTTTGTAAAATGGTAATTGTTTTTTTTTTCATGAGAGTAGCATACAAAAAAGGTAAATATCATCTGGTGGTGCCGAGGCATGTTTCAAAACTCCATGTGATCTGTTGTTTGTGTATATCTGTTCCATTGCATTTCTATACTTTGTAGCGATAGTGTCTAAGTAATGCTGCCATATTGACTGTATGTACGTGGACACTTAAAACTAATTAAATTATTTGTTGTTCAAAAACATACAATCCACAAAAGTAATTGTCAGATACACTGTCCGAATGCTTACTTACTCCACAGAGGAGTCTTGATGTCATCCCTGTTTTATTACCCTAATATTAACAGGCCTTTGTAAATCACATTACAGTTACCTCCCGTATCGCAGTCTGATTACATAGGAACAAAAATAAAATTATTTACAAAGGTGTCCGAAAATTAGTACATAAAAATTATTACTTTTATCAATTTTTTTGTGTCCAAAAACATACGTTGCCCGAATACATAGTCTATGGTAATATCCGTCAGTGTACGTGTGTTATAGGTGAACAATATCCGTCAGTGTACGTGTGTTATAGGTGAACAATATCCGTCAGTGTACGTGTGTTATAGGTGAACAATATCCGTCAGTGTACGTGTGTTATAGGTGAACAATATCCGTCAGTGTACGTGTGTTATAGGTGAACAATATCCGTCAGTGTACGTGTGTTATAGGTGAACAATATCCGTCAGTGTACGTGTGTTATAGGTGAACAATATCCGTCAGTGTACGTGTGTTATAGGTGAACAATATCCGTCAGTGTACGTGTGTTATAGGTGAACAATATCCGTCAGTGTACGTGTGTTATAGGTGAACAATATCCGTCAGTGTACGTGTGTTATAGGTGAACAATATCCGTCAGTGTACGTGTGTTATAGGTGAACAATCGAGACCAGGCGATTCTGAAGCTACAGACAGAGCTGGACACGAGTCAACAGAAGTACACCGGAGTCCTGGAGGAGGTCAGTGCTCCATCAGAGAGGCAGGTCTTTTATTGTGATTCACCTATGACAGGTGGGTTTTGTACATTGTTCATACATCTATGAGCTTCTAGTATATGAATATTAAAAAAGAGTGTTCCAATACACATACATCCAGGTATGCCATGCGTTACCATAGTAACACAGATAAACATTCTTTGTGTAAGTAAGCAAACCAAATGTATTAAGCTCAGTTGTCCACAACAATATTATTGTTTCATACTAATGCAGTGGCACAATCTTAGTAATCCTAAATAATCACCATGTTTCAAACAGAGTAAATTCTGTGCAATCTGGATCAGTATTCAGGTATAATCTTAATTAATATCACGGTGCCATCTGAGTGAATGCCCTTGTGCAGTCTTAACAATGTGCAATCTTAGTAAGTACCGTAGTGCAAAATTAGCAAATACCACATGCAATCTTGGTAAATACAATTGTGCATTCTTAGTAAATACCACGGTACAGTTTTTTAATACAGTATAGACATACCTGGAACTTGTCTACTTTGTATTAAAACATTGCACATGATGTGTCATTAAAATACATGTTATTCAAAGCCTCACAAAGTCAGTGGTGCACTATTAGTAAACGTTCATAGTGAATCTCAATAAATACCATGGTATACCATGGTACAATCTTTTAGTACTTTGTATTAACAAACATGCTATCCAGAGCGTCACATAGTCAGTGATGTTGTCGTTGTGTTTGCAGTTGAACATTCGTGAGGATGAGGTGGAACGGTTGAACACGAAGGTGAAGCAGATCCTGAGCGAGACCAGAGACCTCCACTCACAACTCGAACTGACAGGCGAGAAGGTTCGTGGTCCTCGTGTAGCTACAATATTCATCCTCTTTGACGATCCCTCACAATTAGGATACTGTTGGTCATAGGTAATTGTGTGTCCTGAGGTGACTCGGCAGCCCAGTTCGTGACCTACAGATATTTGTGCAGTGGGGGCAGTAGGTTCTGGATGGAAGTGACGCTGGTAGTTCTTCTCTGTCACTTCTCCGTCTGGTTTAGTAGGCCGACTGACATGAAATAGGCGGTTGTCTGGTGGATGCTGTGGTGCCAAAGGGGACGGTCGGCACACTTCAGTGTGCAATGATGATATGACTTATTCTCTTGCAAATAGTTGTCTGTGCTTCATTGTCCCCAAATGCACACTTTCAAGCATATGTGTGTGCGTGCGTGCATGCGTGTATGCATGTTTGTGAGCATGTGTGTGCGTGCGTGCATGTGTGCATGCATGTGTGAGCATGTGCATGTGTGTATGTGAGCATTTAAAAATAATTACAAATATTATACTACATAACTATCTGAGCGTTGCTGAAGAAAGTACATGTCATACATTGTTTGTCATACATTGTTTTCATACATTTTGCTGGTATTCTTTAGTTTTTGTAATTTATTGTTTTGTTATTTTCTCCGTAGAATTCCAACTCTGAGAAGACGATCCAGCAGCAGGAGAATGACTACCAGGTGGCGCTACAAGAGGTCAGCAGTTCACGAGACAGTGTTAAATTACAGAAAACCATTCAACCTTATCGTTAGATATTATTAATGTTGCAAGAAACTAGATTTTTATTTCCGAATATATCGGCCATGTCACATGACCAGCATCATGTGACACAACCTGGAGAGTGACTGGTGAGAGTTCCTGGCCAATCTCTTTGCTCAGGACGGGAACCTTTATGATGGTACTACAAAACAATAGTACTGAGTTAAGCCGTGTAGTCAGTATATGTAGAATTCTGGAGAATGTTTTACTAAGGGAAGACTTATTTGAAACCTCCAATCTGATAGATCTCTTCACGTCTGTGTAGATCCGCAACCACCAGCGATTGATCGAGCAGGTGAAGTGTGAGCACCAGATGACGCAGGCATCATACGAGGACGAGGTGTGTCGCTACCAGCAGGACATTGCCCTGCTCAAGGAGGACGTCGAACTGACCCGCAGTGAGCTGGCCGAGGCTGAGGCCACGGTCGGTCAGTACAAGACGAAGGTGGAAAGTCTGGACGTCGGCCTGAAGGAGGAGCAGCAGGCGCATGTCACCGCGGAGGAAAAGGTACCGACGTACTACTTTTTGATAAATAGCGTTATCATGCTGGCTTACGCCCACCCATGGAGCAACAGACACGTATATGTTGGCTCAAAATTTATGTCACACTTAAAGGGAGTTTTTCTGGTTGTTTTTATTGAATCACGTTATTCATGATCTATTATAACTTATTGACCGTCCAAATATAAATTAACATACTGACCACACAAATACACTTTAACAAAGCAGTATTCAACAGTTCAATGTTTACAGAGATCATCGCTCTGTGACTCAAATTTAATTCTTATATTAATTCCAAGCAAGGTTGTGACCCAACGGGGGCGGAGCTTCTAATGTCAATATGCTGTCATCGTGGATTTGGACCTGACGCCATGCCTTCAGAGAAAATGGTTCATTAAAAGAATACGTATAGTTTATTCTGTATAACATGATTTTTCAATAAAAATGAACAGAAAACCTCTCTTTAGGGCACCATAGAAGACATTCAGTAAGATAAAAAAAATAAAAAATGAAATTGATAGGGAATCCTTAAGACTGGGATAAGTTTGTAAGAATAAATATGCACCACATTTCTGCAAATAACGATGTCAGATGTTGCAAAACATTGCTGTAACATGTAAAACATAATTGTGTAGGTGAAACAACACAATGACAACCTACTGGAGACGGAGCGACTGCTTGGACTCAGTCAGCAGCAGGTGGCAGCACTGGAGGGCCAGTTGGAGCAGAGTCAGGAGAACGAAGAACGACTGAAGACGTCTCTCAACACGAGTCAACTCAACCTGCAAGAGGTGACGGACCAGCTGGGGCGCCTACAGGAGACCTTCTGTGGGGTCCAACAGCAGCTGGCTGACAGCAGGACCAAGGTAAGACAGGGGAGACCTTCTGTAGGGTCCAACGGCAGCTCACTGACAGCAGGACCAAGGTAAGATTCAGGAGACCATATGTGGGGTCCAGTAGCAGCTGCCAGACAGCAGGACCAAGGTAATATACAGGAGACCTTCTGTGAGGTCCAACAGCTGACAGCAGAACCAAGGTAAGATACCGGAGACCTTCTATAAGGTCCAACAGCTGACAGCAGAACCAAGGTAAGATACCGGAGACCTTCTGTGGGGTCCATAGCAGGAATTTTATTCAATTGAACATTGTGGTTACCATCACCTGTCTTTATTACAGCTGTGTTTATTAATTGAATACTTTGTATACGTTTAACGGGTGAAACTTTCGAATTACAAACACTTTCGGTTTTAGTAAGTGCAAATGGGCGGGTAGTATGCCTTCAACATATATATTTACTACTAAAAAACGTAATATTAAAAATTAAGTGATAGACAGCCTCTATTTAACATGATCGCCTGTTGATAACCAAATAATGACCTGTTCTGATGATAAATCAAATATTGACTGGTCCCTGTGATAAACCAAATAATGATCGGTCCCCATGATAAACCAAATAATGACCGGTCCCCATGATAAACCATATAATGACCGGTCCCCTGGCAGGAGCGAGAGCAAGAGGAGGAGAACCGCGTGCTGAAGGTGGACCTGGACACGATCCAGACGGAGTTCAACGACAAGAAGGAGGTGATCCATCGCTGCGAGTCGGTTATCGAGCAGCTCACGCAGGAGCTCGACACTGCTCATGCGGAGCTGCAGAAGGCCGGGGACAAGATGAGCCAGCTGGAGCACACTGTGAGGGATGTACAGGAGCAGCTCGCTCTTGCTCTTACTCAGGTGAGACGCAGGTCTTTATGCAGGATCAAATTTGTATCAGTTGTGTGCGTGTGCATAAATACTCATATACAATCCAGTCCAAATGCTCATGTGTGTACATAAATACATATTTATTATGTATACTATTATATATGCATAGTGTGACACATTTTAAAAACGTAATGGACATGTCAATAACAGTGAAAGTCAATAATATATATTTTCACAAACACTACAACATCCCGTTTGGCAGCTCGTTTCTCCCTGTCCAAAACGAACTCGGCCCGTCCAAAAGGCGGGTGGACGGGTCCCTAGATAAAGCTATGGTGAGCTGTCACTTCAGTGACCTAGGCACTGTCGGTGGATGTTGTAGTGATAACATTCATAAACCATTTGGTTTAGAGTGATATCTCCTCCAGTGCACTGAGGTCCACTTAATTCTTTCTGTTGGAGTAGTTACTGATCAATACAGTATGTAGCCACCTTAGGTTTATGAAGATAATTTTGCACAAAATACAATATTGAACAGTAGTCTAGAATGCTGGGAGCTAATTTTGTGCGAAGAAATACCGACCTGGAAAAGGCGTTTGACAGGGTACCAAGGAAGGTGATGAGATGGGCCATGAGAAAATCGGGTGTGGAGGAGTGGCTGGTGAAGGCAGTGATGACGTTGTACAGTGAGGCGAGCACCGTGGTGAGAACAGGGCATGGAGACAGCAGCAGCTTTGAGGTGAAGGTGGGGGTGCACCAGGGCTCAGTATTGAGCCCACTGCTGTTTGCAATTGTGATGGACGTGGTGACGAAGGAGGCGAGAGGAGGACTGCCCTGGGAGCTGCTTTATGCAGATGATCTCGTCCTTATGGCAACGACCAGGGAAGAACTAAGAAGGAAGCTGGTGGAGTGGCGCACGAGATTGGTGGCCAAAGGACTGAAGGTGAACGCCGGGAAGTCGAAGGTGATGGTCAGCATAGGTGACAGAGGAGTGATGTCAGAGTCTGGTACATGGCCATGTGGAGTCTGTAGCAAGGGTGTAGCCACAAACTCGCTTCAGTGTACATCGTGTACGAAGTGGGTCCACAGGAGATGCAGTGGTGTGAAGGGTAGCCTGCAGGCAGTGAGCGCAACGTTTGTGTGCAAGAGGTGCCGGGGAGAGGTACCACCTGCAGAAGCAACGGAAGAAGGCTTGGAGGTGGATGGAGAGACATACAACAGAGTAGACAACTTCTGCTACCTGGGCGACATGCTTAGTGCGAAGGGTGGGGTGGATGCAGCGGTAACAGCGAGAGTGAGGTGTGCCTGGCAGAAGTTCAGGGAGTTAACACCCTTCTTGACTTCCAAAGCGCCCCCCCTGAAGATGAAGGGCCAGGTGTACACAGCTTGTGTCAGAAGTTGCCTGTTGTATGGGTGTGAGACGTGGGCCATGAGGACCGATCATGACACGAGGATGGAAAGGGTTGAGATGAGGATGGTGAGATGGATGTGTGGCGCATCACTCAGCGACAGACAACCCAGTGCAGAGCTTAGAAGAAGAGTAGGAGTGGAGGCGATTGGGGATGTGATCAGAAGAAGCAGGCTGAGGTGGTACGGGCATGTAGAGCGAAAGGACGACGAGGACTTGGTGAAGGGCTGTACAAAGTTAGTGGTGGAGGGGACAGCTCCCGTCGGCAGACCAAGGAAGACCTGGCAGAACTCCGTGTCTGCAGACTTGAATCTGATAGGTATCGACCATCGGGATGCACGGGACCGTGTCAAGTGGAAGAGGGCAATTGGAAGAAATGCGAACCCAGCAGAGCCTGGAAACACCGCCTCTAAACGACGATGATGATGATGATGAAATACCACTGATATTAATGTTAGATTTGTAGATTGTCTAAAAACAATCTTAGCGTGGCATGCTGACATTGATTGTAGAGTGCCCAGAATGAGGACGATGCTCGCAGGTTCCAATCGGACTTCCTCACATACCAGGAGATACACACCCACACAAACACAGAGGTATGTACATGCACTGCTAATACTGTCATGTATAATGAGTTCATATATCAGTACTGGCAGATTTTTGTAAACATCGAGCTGTTGAATTGTTGGGAAGCTGTTGGGAAAATGAGACATCATTAAACGTCAAAGGGTATTGCAGTCAACTCAGCGTGACTCGGCCGTATTGCAAATAAAGCTTGTTTTGAAACTCAATGTTTTGTTTACTGTTTGAACATGCTCCAGGGTCGTACATTCCAAATTGTAAACATTGTTACAGGCTTACTAGACACAATTTGCCTGGCAGTAAACCTTCAGCATAGTTAGTGTAGTCTTAAGAACATTATATTAATTAATAAATGAAAAACCATGAACAAACTATGTTCTTTTAAAACTAAGTGTGGATGGGTACTCAAGCTGGCGCAGTGGCGCAGTGTCGCATTGGCGCAGTGGTGCAGTGGCTATAGCTTCAGACTCTCAACTGAGAGAACCCAATTTCAAATCCTGTGCTGCGGTGTCGGACCTTGGGCAAGTTCCTTTACTCTTCGTTGCTCCAGGTCACTCAACTGTATGGATGAATACCTGGCTATAGACAGTGGTGGATATTTGTGTACGAATAGTCTTTGCACATTAATTGCAACATGGCTGAATGCTTCCCAGAGAAGGTGAGACGGTGTTCGATTGAACAAGTCTGCCAGGGAGTAAAGCGTAAAGCCGTTTGATCCGCCCTGAGGACTGGGTACTGCGGTGTATCAGAACTTACCTTTTGACTTTGTTTGACCGTGTGTTGACAGTATGCGGACCGTCTGGAGACTGTCAGACAGTTGGAATATGAGTTGGAGGAGGTTCGCAACGAGGTCCAACTCAAGAGTCGGCAGACCGTCGACATCAATGACAACCTGAATGTCGTCAAGGTGGAGATGGCAAGTCTACGTGAGCAGAAGAACAACGGCGACAAAGAGGTGTGTACTGTCATATCTTTCCGTCCTGCTTTATCATGATGTCCATCTCTAAACAGTTGTTGGATGTTGGTTGTTGACGCTGTACTGTTGTGTACTTTGACAGAATAGAAAAATTTTTGATGCAGATATATATCTTTATTATAGGTGCCTCCTCGATGTATTTTTTTGATTGATTCATTTCAAATTCGTTTTGTGAAAAAGCAAACTATGTTTGTGCATCATTTTTGTGAATTTTTTGTGAAATCGCCAGAGAAATTATTAACTTATTTAATGTTTGCCCGAGCATTATTTGAAGTGGCAATCAAAATTGGATATTGATGTGAATGCGCGATATGATATACATGTGTTTCTGTGTTTGTTGACTTTTGTTGCTCTCTTGAAAACCAAGTATATGATAAGTTCGGTGATTTGAAGGCTGATTGTCATCCCAACAGTTGACTAGCGAATGACCTGATGTAACTAGTAAACATTTTTGAGAAACTAACCAAAAGTTCACACACTACATATTTGTACACCAGGTGAAACTAATTTATTATTATCTAGTCATCACATTAGAACTAGTTGACACTAACCCCAGTTTTGTTAGTTAACAAGTTGTTAACCATTTACCATTCCAGCGATATAGACGACAACCATCATCGAATACTTTCAGACTTCATGCGCGTTGCTGCGTGAAACCACCCAGCCTCTCTCAGATACTATAACTAACTACGATTGTTTGATTGTCAGAATCTTGTTTCAGCTGTTGCTAGTTGTTCATGTAATATTTACTATATTCTGACAAGAACGCTGTCTCACTTGATCAGTTGCTTCACTGTTTGTTGTTTAGCTTCTATTAGAGGGGTGGCAGAAACAAGTACATCACTTGAGTGTTTCATAAGTATTTGTATAGTGCATTTTATATAATTTTTTTAATATGATTTTGGCCAAGGAGACAATGCAATCAACAGCACAATTTTCTTTGTTGTATGTTTGTATCTATAATGTACAGCGTGCATGTATGTTTGTATCTATAATGTACAGCGTGCATGTATGTTTGTATCTATAATGTACAGCGTGCATGTATGTAATAAAACAAATACACCAACATTTCATGTTTTCTATACACGGATGGCAACAGTGCTTAGAGCACACCAGTAAATTGTCTTGTTCTTGGAGGACCACTTGTAGTACACAGTGTTTCCCTGGTATAAGACAAGCAAGGCAGGCTGTCTCGCCGTTTTTCTATGTCGCCTTGCCCCCAAAAAATGCAAAAATTGCCACCTCGTAGCTATTTCGTGCGCCCTTTTTTTGTTCTTTCACAATATATTCAGTGTTGGCAAGCGGTGCGAAATGACACCACAAAGTCACTTATATTCCTGCAAAATCGCAGATTTGTAGCAACATCGTTTAGTTCTCTTAACATCGCTCAGGGCAGGTTAGGATTTACCTGTTGGAATTAGCTCCACTGGACAATGTGAATGACATCACTTATTGTTGTCCAATCATGGAATATTCCCGCAGGATCTCCAGTGTCTCCAATGGTGACACCTTGCGGAGTTTTGACATACTAAAAATGTAGACATTCATACAACATGGTGCCCAAATGGTAACTGCGTTTGGCAGATGGGGAACTCAAACAAAGAAAACGGTAGCTGAACTAAGATGTCTTTTGCACTCAATTTTACTATTATAGTATGTACCCACATTAAATCAGAATGCTGGTGTAGCTGATGTTGAATTTCTGGTTTATGACGATGGTGAGAGTAAAAACCGTGCAGGCTGATGCCATGATGGCACTACGTCATTCGTCGGCACTTGTATCGAATCCGGATCCTTTTGAAGCTCAAAGAAAAACTGCATTCTATTCACTAGTCGGCACTTATATCGATGGAACTATCTCACTGAGGTATCAAAATTAAGCAAAATTCAAGTTATAACGGCAAAATCGGGGTGGGTCTGGATTCAACATAAGTGCCACAAGTCTATTCAACTAATGTTCTTTGCCGTTTTTTTTAGTAAAATAAGGAATGTGATTCATAAGATATCTTTGTGCTAAATATATAATACACATTCCAACAAAGTTGTGCAAACAAACTTTTGGGAAAGTTGATTTGAGTGAAGTACTTTAAAATATAAACCACAGAAGTTCACATCTCTTAAAAGACTAACAGGTTATCAATAACTTGGGCTAGACAATGATGTTTGCACAAAAATTGGATATACTAAACAACTTTTACTGTTTTATAAAAAGGACACAGTTGGAGAAATGTTCTTGTGAAACATACTTTTGTGGCATTCCAGAAATAACTGTTTAATTAATTGCATAGCATGCTAGCAACAAATAGAATATAATCTTTGGAACATAAACCACCAATTTATCATAATATTGTAATTTTATAATAATTTAAAGGTGATGATGAAAGAGTTCAGATGAGACCACTGGATGCTTCCCAAAGAAGTCAAGATGGTGTTCGATTGAACAGGTCTGCCAGGGAGTAAAATATAAAATGCTTTGAGCAGTCCTTAGGACTGGATACTGCGCTGTATAAAAACTTACCTTTTACTTTGTTATTGATTCTGTCAGCCTGATAACAAGGCCTAGGGTTAGGGCAAACAAACATCACCTCAACCAAGTACCAGTGGTCAAGTGGAAACCACACCTCAACCGAGTACCAGTGATCAAGTGGAAACCACACCTCAACACGATGAAACAAACATTATTATTGACTTTTATCAATCGTGATTACTACATTTATAAGTAGTGTCTTGTTGTTCTACATCTTCCCTTCTATATTCAAGAGTAAAGGTTAAAACATACCTCAGAATGCACCATTTTTAAGTTAGTTAAAAACTTATCCAAGGGAGCATGCCCGCGGCCCCCCCTAGCAACGCTTCGTGCCTGTGGTGCTCATGTAGCCCACCCCTACCACATCACCCATCATTTTACCCAGAGGAACACTGGTACACTTAATGGATCAGATGCCGGTATTAATGGAAGACCATTAATCAGCAACATTAGATTACTAGCAGTCTGTACCCTTGGAGGACCAGCAGTCAGTTCCCTTAAAGGATCAGCAGTCAGTTCCCTTGAAAGACTAGCAGTCAGTACCCTTGGAGGTCCAGCAATCAGTTCCCTTGAAGGACCTGCAGTCAGTTTCCTTTAAGGACCAGCAGTCAGGTCCCTTGAAGGACCAGCAGTCAGTACCCTTAGAGGACTAGCAGTCAGTACCTTTGGAGGATCAGTAGTTAATACCCTGGAGGACCAGCAGTCAGTACCCTTGGAGGACCAGTAGTCAGTTCCCTTGGAGGACCTGCAGTCAGTATCCTTGGAGGACCAGCAGTCGGTTCCCTTGGAGGACCTGCAGTCAGTATCCTTGGAGGGCCAGCAGTCAGTACCCTTGGAAGGCCAGCAGTCAGTTCCCTTGGAGGACCTGCAGTCAGTATCCTTGGAGGGCCAGCAGTCAGTACCCTTAGAGGACCAACAGTCAGTACCCTTAGAGGACTAGCAGTCAGTACCCTTGGAGGACCAGCAGTCAGTACCCTTTGAGGACTAGCAATTCCATTGAAGGACCAGCAGTCAGTACCCTTAGAGGACCAACAGTCAGTACCCTTAGAGGATCAGTAGTTAGTACCCTGGAGGACCAGCAGTCAGTACCCTTGGAGGACCAGTAGTCAATTCCCTTGGAGGATCTGCAGTCAGTATCCTTGGAGGGCCAGCAGTCAGTACCCTTGGAGGGCCAGCAGTCAGTTCCCCTGAAGGACCAGCAATCGGTTCCCTTGAAGGACCAGCAGTCAGTACCCTTAGAGGACCAACAGTCAGTACCCTTAGAGGACTAGCTGTCAGTACCCTTGGAGGACCAGCAGTCAATTCCATTGAAGGACCAGCAGTCAGTACCCTTAGAGGACTAGCAGTCAGTACCCTTGGAGGATCAGTAATTAGTACCCTTGGAGGACCAGCAGTCAGTTCCCTTGGAGGACCTGCAGTCAGTATCCTTGGAGGGCCAGCAGTCAGTACCCTTGGAGGGCCAGCAGTCAGTTCCCCTGAAGGACTAGCAGTCGGTTCCCTTGGAGGACCAGCAGTCAGTACCCTTTGAGGACTAGCAGTCAATTCCATTGAAGGACCAGCAGTCAGTACCCTTAGAGGACCAACAGTCAGTACCCTTAGAGGATTAGCAGTCAGTACACTTGGAGGAGCAGTAGTTAGTACCCTTGGAGGACCAGCAGTCAGTAACTTTGGAGGGCTAAAGTCAGTACCCTTGGAGGACCAGCAGTCAGTACCCTTGGAGGACTAGCAGGGAGTATCCTTGCAGGACTAGCAGTCAGTACCCTTTGAGGACCAGCAGTCAGTCCCCTTGGAGGACCAGTAGTTGGTACCTTGGAGGACCAGGTGTCAGTACCCTTGGAGGACCAGCAGTCAGTACATTTGAATTAAGGACCAGCAGTCTGTACCTTTGGAGGACCAGCAGTCAGTACCCATTGAGGATTAGCAATTGGTACCCTTGGAGGACCAGCAGTCAGTACCCTTGGAGGACTAGCAGTCAGTACCGTTCGAGGACTAGCAGTCAGTTCCCCAGAAGGACCAGCAGTCAGTTCCCTTGAAGAACCTGCAGTCAGTATCCTTGGAGGGCCAGCAGTCAGTACCCTTAGAGGACCAACAGTCAGTACCCTTAGAGAACTAGCAGTCAGTACCCTGGAGGACCAGCAGTCAGTACCCTTGGAGGACCAGTAGTCAGTTCCCTTGGAGGACCTGCAGTCAGTATCCTTGGAGGGCCAGCAGTCAGTACCCTTGGAGGGCCAGCAGTCAGTTCCCCTGAAGGACCAGCAGTCGGTTCCCTTGAAGGACCAGCAGTCAGTACCCTTAGAGGACCAACAGTCAGTACCCTTAGAGGACTAGCTGTCAGTACCCTTGGAGGACCAGCAGTCAGTACCCTTTGAGGACTAGCAGTCAATTCCATTGAAAGACCAGCAGTCAGTACCCTTAGAGGATCAGTAATTAGTACCCTTGGAGGACCAGTAGTTAGTACCCTTGGAGGACCAGCAGTCAGTTCCCTTGGAGGACCTGCAGTCAGTATCCTTGGAGGGCCAGCAGTCAGTACCCTTGGAGGGCCAGCAGACAGTTCCCCTGAAGGACCAGCAGTCGGTTCCCTTGGAGGACCAGCAGTCAGTACCCTTTGAGGACTAGCAGTCAATTCCATTGAAGGACCAGCAGTCAGTACCCTTAGAGGACCAACAGTCAGTACCCTTAGAGGACTAGCAGTCAGTACACTTGGAGGAGCAGTAGTTAGTACCCTTGGAGGACCAGCAGTCAGTAACTTTGGAGGGCTAAAGTCAGTACCCTTGGAGGACCAGCAGTCAGTACCCTTGGAGGACTAGCAGGGAGTATCCTTGCAGGACTAGCAGTCAGTACCCTTGGAGGACCAGCAGTCAGTCCCCTTGGAGGACCAGTAGTTGGTACCTTGGAGGACCAGGTGTCAGTACCCTTGGAGGACCAGCAGTCAGTACATTTGAATGAAGGACCAGCAGTATGTACCTTTGGAGGACCAGCAGTCAGTACCCATTGAGGATTAGCAATTGGTACCCTTGGAGGACTAGCAGTCAGTACCGTTCGAGGACTAGCAGTCAGTTCCCCAGAAGGACTAGCAGTCAATACTATTAAAGGACCAGCAGTCAGTACCATTGAATGAAGGACCAGCAGTCTTTACCTTTGGAGGACCAGCAGTCAGTACCCATTGAGGAGGGTACCCTTGGAGGACCAGCAGTCAGTACCCTTGGAGGACTAGCAGTCAGTACCCTTGAAGGACCAGTATTCAGTACCCTTGGAAGTCTAGCAGTCAGTACCCTTGGAGGATCAGCAGTCAGTACCCTTGGAGGACTAGCAGTCAGTACCCTTGGAGGACTAGCAGCCAGTACCCTTAGAGGACTAGTGGTCAGTACCCTTGAAGGACCAGCAGTCAGTACCCTTGGAGGACCAGCAGTCAGTACCCTTGGAGGACTAGCAGTCAGTACCCTTGGAGGACTAGCAGCCAGTACTCTTAGAGGACTAGCGGTCAGTACCCTTGAAGGACCAGCAGTCAGTACCCTTGGAGGACCAGCAGTCAGTACCCTTGGAGGACTAGCAGTCAGTACCCTTGGAGGACTAGCAGCCAGTACTCTTAGAGGACTAGCGGTCAGTACCCTTGAAGGACCAGCAGTCAGTACCCTTAAAGAACCAGCAGTCAGTACCCTTGGAGGACTAGCAGTGACGTACCGTTGCATGAAGGACCAGCAGTCGGTACATGTAAAGTTACGCACTAAGACACACCTTACTTTTGCTGTTGTCAAGTCTAGAGCTAATAGAGGTGAAAATGTTAAGTTGAATGTTAAGATATAAGCCTTATAATTTTTATATCTGTATGTGTCAAGTCTAGAACAAAATAGAGGTGACCATGTTAAAACCCTTTATAACTTGAACACCTGAAAGCTTCCAGATGCCCTTTCTCTCAAGCACCCGAAAGTGTCTTTTAGCATTGACAACGCGTGGTGGTAGTGTCATTGTCTTGATACTAATGTAACTTGCAGGAGACCTGCTGTGTGTTAGGGGTATTTTTCTTAAGGGTTTGTATTTGAAGTTTTTAGAATGAGCACTGCTTGAAAATATCAACTGACAAAGAGTTGATAGATATGGATTGCATTCTATGCAAGCACACCCAGACACAGCGTATCACATTTCACATGTTTAGTTTAAAAGTTGATTAGTATATTGAACACCGTCTTTAGCGTAGTTCAGTTATCTTTAAAACAAGGACACCTTGTGGTGTTAGGAAACAAAGTACGAAAAAGCTAAATGCATAAAACTAGGTGCACCATATCATGGCGATAGACTGCAAGGATTCGGAGCGTGTTTCATACAACGTCGTCAGGTCTAACAGGTTAAGTTAATACTTGACCTTGTGTCTAGAGTCGAGGGTACAGCAGCTCCAGATGAACATGTCAAGTAGCATATTAAGACAACCTTGTATCTGCAGATGTCACATCTAATATCTCCTCTACAGCAGCTCCAGATGAACATGTCAAGTAGCCTGTTAAGACTTATCCTTGTATTTGCAGATGTCACATCTAATATCTTCTCTACAGCAGCTCCAGATGAACATGTCAAGTAGCCTGTTAAGACTTAACCTTGTATCTGCAGGTTTCACGTCTGGAGTCAAGCCTACAGCAGCTCCAGATGAACCTCGCATCATCCCATCAACGCCATAAGACGGAGGTTCTCCAGGTGCAGGACCGGGTCAAAGGTCTCGAGCTGGAGATCGGTGAGCAGCGAAGTACGACAAACCAACTGGAGCGTGACCTTGCCGCTCAGACCAACAAGTTGTCTCGCAGTCGGTCAGAGCTGCACCATGCGCAGGAGGACGGCAACACGAAGGCCGAAGAGGTGAGTCCAGTGGGTGTGGTTGGAGGGGATCTGTGATGGTCATCAGGCTGTTGACCTACCACTGAATTCCAGGCCCTTAGTGTGAGATAATTTTTTGCCATTCTTGAATTATTAGAAATTGTGACTTAGTGCACGAACGGTCAGTCACATCCATTATTGGCCAGTTTATTTTTTTCAATAATCATTTATTCAATTAATACTAATCCATTCAATTTGTTTCACTACCAGCTATGTCAGTAATAGTCATTAATGTGGGCCCCTAAACTTGGAATTATTAGTTAATCTAGTGGCCTGCTGGCCCCCTCTAAATTCCACCTGTCTTATCAGTTGTATTTACCAGTCTTGGCCAGTCATCTGCTAGTCTTGAAGACAGGCAGACAGATCTCTGGCTAAGCCGTCACTAAGATAATAATCTGAAGAAAAAATTATTATTAAACAGAATCTGTTGTTCTCAAACAAGGGTGTCAAGTGTGACCAAAGAGTGATGGTGCTAACCAAGAAAACCCTAGTTTCAATGTTTGTTTCTGCTGACGGAGCAAAAGAGTAGATCTAAAGAAAATAGTATTTGTTAGTAGATGTCCTGTGTCTCAAGTCTTGTGTTTGTCTCATGTCCTGTGTTTAATTGTCACATGTCCTGTGTTTGTCTCATGTCCTATTTTTGTCTCATGTCCTGTGTTTGTCTCGTGTCCTGTGTTTGTCTCATGTCCTGTGTTTAATTGTCACATGTCCTGTGTTTGTCTCATGTCCTATTTTAGTCTCATGTCCTGTGTTTGTCTCGTGTCCTGTGTTTGTCTCGTGTCCTGTGTTTGTCTCATGTCCTATTTTTGTCTCATGTCCTGTGTTTGTCTCGTGTCCTGTGTTTGTCTCATGTCCTGTGTTTGTCACATGTCCTGTGTTTCCTCATGTCCTGTGTTTGTCTCATGTCCTGTGTTTGTCTCATGTCATGTGTTTGTCTCATGTGCTGTGTTTGTTTCATGTCCTGTGTTGTCAGATTGAGAAGTTGGAGAACCAAGTGAGGGAACTGAAGACCAACCTGCGTAATCTGGAGGGTGACAATAAGGAGAAGTCAGACCAGGTAAATATTGTTGTTTGGCATGGTTCTGATTTAATGCGGAAACTGTAATTATGCTCGTTTCATATTTCACAATCACATTGACCTTATTTCATTACATTTCACAATCACATTGACCTTATTTCATTACATTTCACAATCACATTGACCTTATTTCATTACATTTCACAATCACATTGACCTTATTTCATTACATTTCACAATCACATTGACCTTATTTCATTACATTTCACAATCACATTGACCTTATTTCATTACATTTCGGACGCTTTCAGCTCTGTTCATCAGACTACAGCCTGTGGTATTTACCAACACATGGCAATATAGGTGCAAGACAATCTAGCAGTAGTTAGAGGGTGGCTTCAGGGGTAGGGTAGTGTAGTGGTTAGAGGATGGCTTCAGGGGTATAGTAGTGTAGTAGTCAGAGGGTGGCTGCAGGGGTATGGTAGTGTAGTGGTTATAGGGTGGCTTCAGGGGTATGGTAGTGTAGTAGTTAGAAGGTGGCTTCAGGGGTTTGGTAGTGTAGTAGTTAGAAGGTGGCTTCAGGGGTTTGGTAGTGTAGTGGTTAAAGGGTGGCTTCAGGGGTATGGTAGTGTAGTAGTTAGAGGGTGGCTTCAGGGATGTGGTAGTGTAGTGGTTAAAGGGTGGCTTCAGGGGTATGGTAGTGTAGTGGGTAGAGGGTGGCTTCAGGGGTATGGTAGTGTAGTGGTTAGAGGATGGCTTCAGGGGTATGGTTGTGTAGTGGTTATAGGGCGGCTTCAGGCATATGGTAGTGTAGTTGTTAGAGGGTGGCTTCAGGGGTATGGTAGTGTAGTGGTTAGAGAGTGGCTTCAGGGGTGTATGGTAATGTAGTAGTTAGAGGGTGGCTTCAGGGGTTTGGTAGTGTAGTGGTTAGAGGGTGGCTTCAGGGATGTAGTAATGTAGTAGTTAGACGGTGGCTTCAGGGATGTAGTAATGTAGTAGTTAGAGGGTGGCTTCAGGTGTATGGTAGTGTAGTGGTTAGAAGGTGGCTTCAGAGGTATGGTAGTGGAGTGGTTAGAGGGTGGCTTCAGGGGTATGGTAGTGTAGTGGTTAGAGGGTGGCGTCAGGGGTATGGTAGTGTAGTGGTTAGAGGGTGGCGTCAGGGGTATGGAAGTGTAGTAGTTAGAAGGTGGCTTCAGGGGTGTGGTAGTGTAGTGGTTAAAGGGTGGCTTCAGGGGTATGGTAGTGTAGTGGTTAGAGGGTGGCGTCAGGGGTATGGTAGTGTAGTAGTTAGAGGGTGGCTTCAGGGGTGTGGTAGTGTAGTGGTTAGAGGGTGGCTTCAGGGGTATGGTAGTGTAGTTGTTAGAGGGTGGCTTCAGGGGTATGGTAGTGTAGTGGTTAGAGGGTGGCTTCAGGGGTATGGTAGTGTAGTGGTTAGAGGGTGGCGTCAGGGGTATGGTAGTGTAGTAGTTAGAGGGTGGCTTCAGGGGTGTGGTAGTGTAGTGGTTAGAGGGTGGCTTCAGGGGTATAGTAGAGTAGTGGTTAGAGGGTGGCTTCAGGGGTATGGTAGAGTAGTGGTTAGAGGGTGGCTTCAGGGGTATGGTAGAGTAGTGGTTAGAGGGTGGCTTCAGGGGTATGGTAGAGTGGTGGTTAGAGGGTGGCTTCAGGGGTATGGTAGAGTGGTGGTTAGAGGGTGGCTTCAGGGGTAGGGTAGAGTAGTGGTTAGAGGGTGGCTTCAGGAGTATGGAAGAGTGGTGGTTAGAGGGTGGCTTTATGGGTATGGTAGAGTGGTGGTTAGAGGGTGGCTTCAGGGGTATGGTAGAGTGGTGGTTAGAGGGTGGCTTCAGGGGTATGGTAGTGCAGTGGTTAGAGCATCGAATCGTGGGCAAGTTTGTTCACTACATGTACACAGAGTGGAAGAGAACACATTGTCATAGAACAGTTATTGACATTAGGGACATTATTTCACTGTTGACACTGAATAACTGACAGCAATGTCTGAAATCGCCTCTGAAAACAGTGGTGGTTATTTGTGTACGAGTAGTTTTTGTCCAGTAATTGCAGTGTGGCTGAATGATTCTCAGAGAAGTCGAGATGGTGTTCAACTGAACCTGAACAGGTCTGCGAGGGAGTAAAGTGTTAAGCACTGTGAGCCGTCCTAGGGACTGGGAACAGCTCTATGTAAGAATTTACATTTTAAAATGGCATAAACAAATGAGAAAAGTTAAATTTGACTTTGAGATACAAAAAAAGTAATTTTTTGAATTCACCAGCCTGAGGAATCTGAGTAATTACAATAGTTCTGCGAGTCAAGGATGATATGTTCTGGCGAGTGGTTTACTTGTGCGTTTGTGTTGTAGATTGGGAATTACCTGGGTGAGCTGAGTCACCTGAAGACAGAGTTGACTGAAGCGAGGATTCAGTACAAGGAAGCCACTCAGGAGGTGAGAGGGTGTCTTCATTGTCTCATCCCATCATCAAACAGCTGTCATGGAGATCATTGTACACCCTAATTAGTATATACCCCCCTATTTAGCAGCATCTGACACCATGACAGTGATCTCAAGGCCAACCTTCACTGTTGAATCCATTGTTATAATTTAATTTCTACCAATGTCACACCAGATTCAAAGCTCAGTTATAAAACAAATATCGAAAGATCCACCTAAATGATCAGTCTTTACAGGTTTCTGGTATCCTGTTGCTCATATGTGGATGCATAAATTGCTTATTTTGCCAGGAACCTCAGAAAATTGATGTACACCCCTGTACGCTTATTGAAATGCAGAATTTGACATATTTTTTCATTTCAACTATTTATTAATTAAGCATACTATATGCTTAATAGAATGAATACGGTATATGTAATGGACTCTCATTATAATAATAATATACTTTATTTTGAAACTAATTTCCACTGTACAACTCTGTTCAAGGGTGTTTACAACATGTCTAAACTTCTTGTCTAGTGCAGGCCAAAATGGGGATTTCAGAATGTTCATACATCAAGAGTACTTATTGCAAAATGCCTCTATAGTTGGTCTACCTTCTGTTGACCAGAAAGTCCCTAAGACCATGTTGAGAGCAGGGTTTTGTGTTGTCAGTGGACAGATGCCATGGTGACATTTAGTAAAGAACTAGTCTTTAAAATACGGAACCTACATTGTCAGTTGTTGAAAGTCGCCATTTGTTTATTCTCTTGATGACATCTTGTTGTTGTTTCTTCCTTTGATCTTCTCTCGCAACATGTAGCTGGTTTCCACAGCGATGGAAGTCCTGTTGCTCTCAGATGCTCCTTGACAGCCACAGCGTGGAAGAGAACACATTGTCATAGAACAGCTATTAACACTAGGGACATTATTTCACTGTTGACACTCTATAACTGACAGCCATGTCTGAAATCGTCGCTGTAAATTTTGTGATGTAGTAACTAAAAATAAGTACAGACAGAGAAGAGCTAATGAAATAGCTTAGATCAGGCATTTTAATATGGCGGCTTAAGAGTTAAGACTGAATGAAACAGAAACAAAGGGTGTGAGTGGACAAAGCTTCCCGGCCAGACTGATTGATATATACAAGGACAGTTTAATATGTATAAATAATAAACATCTACTTATTTCTTGACAAACCTCTCAATCTCTTATTATGCATTAAAAAAATAATTCGCTTTGTGATACGAGTGTTTTATTGAACCATGGCAAGGTATTTTCTCCTGCATGTGGAGATGTATGAGAAAAACACAGTTGTAGGAAATTATATTTTATAGTAATATTTGTATTCAACAATACATTAATTATTTTGGTAAGATTCTGTTAACTGTTTTTTTAATAAATATTTATTTATTCTCAACTGTTTTATCATCATTTTAGTTTAGTAAATGCATGTCAGTGTGTATTGGTATTTAGACATTTTATGAAATACCACTACAAAGTAATGCCACGTTAATTGGTATTTTGCTTGAAATAGCATTGCATCATACTCAATAGTAACAAAGGAATTTATTAAACTTGTTACATCTATATTAGTTGTTTACTTGATAATCTCACCAAGACTACATTGTATAATAGTTTTAGTTGTAACTATACATTTTATTGCTACTTAGTACACTGAGTACGCTTAGATTTAAAAAACATTAACATCTGACATGCAGCCAGTATTGCCTTAAATATTCAATTTAATTACACATCTCATACTTATTTCTACATTAATTACACTTACAACTTCACTAACCAGGCACATTAACCTAAACCTCCAACAATAACATCTGATTTATTTTAGCCCAATCCCTATCTAGTTATTCTAGTATCTGCTACACTAACCTCTGACCTACATCTGCTTCTGACACCTAACCTCTGACCCGGTAACCTGCAGCTGGCCCACCATGAGGAGAAGCTGATGATCATGGAGCAGAGTCTGGTGACAACTCAGGAGCAGCTGAGTCAGCGTGTGGCCGAGGTCGTACGTCTCGAGCACACGATACGCAAACAACAGATGGAACTGAAGACACTGAGGGAGAGGAATGCAACGAATGAGGACGAGTTGACTGATCAAAAGGCCACCATTGGTAGGTCATCTCCTTCGAGATGTTTCTAGATTTGTAATACAGTGAAACCTCACTATTAAGGTCACCTTTGGGACAGGGCCAAATTGACCTGATTAGCGAGGTGACCATATTAGCGGAACTAATTTCCTATCCTTTACTGTTATAGAAATAACAGGGACTGGGACTGTTCTAGTGTTACCTTAATTGTGAGGTGGCTGTATTACTGAGGTGATTTAAAGCGAGGCTCGACTGTATATGATGTTGTTACATTTTATCATAAATTGTTCGTATTTTTTTCTTATTTACAATACACTAACCAGGCACTTTAATCTGAATTTTCAGCAATAACATATGATTTATTTTAATCTTAATATTTCACTCTTAGTGGAAATCTATGCCTTTTAAATAATAGTCAAAACTAATTGTTTTATGTTGAGAAGACTTAGTACATACAGATTGCAGGATATGTTGAGAAGACTTAGTACATACAGATTGCAGGATATGTTGAGAAGACTTAGTACATACAGATTGCAGGATATGTTGAGAAGACTTAGTACATACAGATTGCAGGATATGTTGAGAAGACTTAGTACATACAGATTGCAGGATATGTTGAGAAGACTTAGTACATACAGATTGCAGGATATGTTGAGAAGACTTAGTACATACAGATTGCAGGATATGTTGAGACGTCTTAGTACATACAGATTGCAGGATATGTTGAGAAGACTTAGTACATACAGATTGCAGGATATGATTTTATTATAAAATAAGTAATTAAATATTTTAGTAATGTCTCAATCCTGTACACTATTTACTAGTAACTATGTTTGTATCAAACACACTGGATCCTTATTTGTAGTATAATCCATCAATTCATGTCATATCTAGCATTAACTTTGGTAGAATTTGTTATTAGAAAATATTATATTTGCCTTGCAGAAGTGATGGTAGATGGTGCATGGGTGAGATTAGATGGTGCATGGGTGAGATTAGATGGTGCATGGGGTGATGATAGCTTTATGCACTGGATGATAAAGGATATTAGATAGTGCATGGGGTGATGACAGATTATACATAGAGTAATAGTGGATAGTTCATGGGGTGATGATAGTGCATGGGGTAACTGTAGACAGTTGATGTGGTGATATTAGATAGATGATGGGGTGATGATAGATAGTGCATAGGGTGATGAAATATTGTGCATTGGGTGACAATAGAGGTAGTTTATGGGGTGATGATAGATTGTACATTGGGTGACAGTAGACAGTGCATGGGGTGACATTAGATAACTCATGGGTTGATGATAGTGCATGGGGGTGACGTTACACAGTTCATGGGGTAACATTAGATAGATCATGGGGTGGTGATAGATAGTGCATGGGGTGACATTGGACAGTTTATGGGATGACACTAGACAGTGCATGGAGTGATGGTAGATATAACCTGTGTTGACAGAGAGGCGTGTTCTGTCAGGTGGCAGTAATGACAGCCAACAAAGGTGTAACTGGTGTGTTTGTGGCTTCAGATAAGCTGCGTAAGGACGTGTTGCTGACGAAGGAAGAGACTCACCAGGCCATCCAAGAAGGCATGACCATGAAGCAGCACGCCGCCAAACTTGAGGTGGAGATGAATGGCATGAGGGAGCGTGAACACATGCTTACTGACCAGGTATGTGTGTGTACGCATGCATGTTTGTATCAAATGGCTCGTGCATTCCGGCGTATATTTTGCTGAAAGTTTGGTCCCCCAATTTTTTTATGACAAAAATGTAACTGTAATTGTAAATGTAACAATGTAAATCACGTATGTAGCCGTTATCAACATTGCTGGCAAAGCAATGCTTGACCGAGGTCACACGCGTAATCTTAATTGTGACGTAGGCAAGCCGCAACAAAGCGGATCGATCAATTATTTAAATTGCTTTGCTTGTTTATGCTAAATTATTATTTTTTATCTGCTTTTTTGTTTTTAAAACCAATGCGCTGAAGAGAAATGCTTGTATTGTTTAGGACGAAGTCACTGTTGAACAAGCTTGTAAACAACACATTTAAAAAAATATTTAGATTATTTGATTAAATTGAAGGTGACAAAATTTGCTGCAAAATTGTGCTTAGTCAATTGCTTGATCTGCTTGCATTGTGAAACTAAATATTTTATAACAATTTGTTTAATTTATTTAAATTTGGGACGTAAAAGAACCACTGAGGACGACAAGCACCCTGGCAGTGACCACCCTCAGTGCCAGCATAGAAAGGTCGGCTTGGCGATAATGTTCTAAAAAAGGCTGGCTAGTTGAATGAGACCTCATAAGATCATAACATTGTACCCACAATATATACAGACTAGTCAGTTAATAGAACGTTGCCGAGTGCTTGAAACAACTAGAAAAACAATTACTTGTTTTGTTATTAGAAAAATAACTGAAGAAGTTGCGTGAAGTTAGTGTATGTGTTGGCCACCAGGTGGAGCAGCAGGAGGCCATTATGACTCAGCTACAGCAAGAGTTGAAGGCAGAGCGAAGTCGACACCAAGACACAGTCCAGCGACTGCAGCAGGCAAAGAAGAACATCAGTGAATTGCAGGAGGAGATGGAACAGCAACAGACCAGTCTGAGGGAAATGAACAGTAAGGTAGGAACAACAACAGACCGGTCAGAGGGAACTGAACAGCAAGGTAGAAACAACAACAGACCGGTCAGAGGGAACTGAACAGCAAGGTAGGAACAACAACAGACCAATCTGAAGGAACTGAACAGCAAGGTAGAACAGCAACAGACCAGTCTGAGGGAACTGAACAGCAAGGTAGGAACAACAACAGACCAGTCTGACGGAACTGAACAGCAAGGTAGGAACAACAACAGACCAGTCTGAGGGAACTGAACCGCAAGGTAGGAACAACAACAGACCAGTCAGAGGAAACAGAACAGCAAGGTAGGAACAACAACAGACCAGTCTGAGGGAACTGAACAGCAAGGTAGGAACAGCAACAGACCAGTCTGAGGGAACTGAACAGCAAGGTAGGAACAACAACAGACCAGTCTGAGGGAACTGAACAGCAAGGTAGGAACAACAACAGACCAGTCTGAGGGAACTGAACAGCAAGGTAGGAACAACAACAGACCAGTCTGAGGGAACTAAACAGAAAGGTAGGAACAACAACAGACCAGTCTGAAGGAACTGAACAGCAAGGTAGGAACAACAACAGACCAGTCTGAGGGAACTGAACAGCAAGGTAGGAACAACAACAGACCAGTCAGAGGGAACAGAACACCAAGGTAGGAACAACAACAGACCAGTCTGAGGGAACAACAACAGACCAGCCTGAGGGAACTGAACAGCAAGATAGGAACAACAACAGACCAATCTGAGGGAACTGAACAGCAAGGTAGGAACAACAACATGCCAGTCTGAGGGAACTGAATAGCAAGGTAAGAACAACAACATACCAGTCTGAGGGAACTGAACAGGAAGGTAAGAACAACAACAGACCAGTCTGAGGGAACTGAACAGCAAGGTAGGAACAACAACATACCAGTCTGAGGGAACTGAGCAGCAAGGTAGAAACAACAACTGACCAGTCTGAGGGAACTGAACAGCAAGGTAGGAACAACAACAGACCACTCTGAGGGAACTGAACAGCAAGGTAGGAACAACAGCATACCAGTCTGAGGGAACTGAACAGCAAGGTAGGAACAACAACAGACCAGTCTGAGGGAACTGAACAGCAAGGTAGGAACAACAACAGACCAGTCTGAAGGAACTGAACAGCAAGGTAAGAACAACAACAACAGACCAGTCTGAGGGAACTGAACAGCAAGGTAAGAACAACAACAGACCAATCTGAGGGAACTGAACGGCAAGGTAGGAACAACAACAACAACAGACCAGTCTGAGGGAACTGAACAGCAAGGTATGAACAACAACAGACCAATCTGAGGGAACTGAACAGCAAGGTAAGAACAAAAACAGACCAATCTGAGGGAACTGAACAGCAAGGTAAGAACAAAAACAGACCAATCTGAGGGAACTGAACGGCAAGGTAGGAACAACAACAACAGAGCAGCCTGAGGGAACTGAACAGCAAGGTATGAACAACAACAGACCAATCTGAGGGAACTGAACAGCAAGGTAAGAACAAAAACAGACCAATCTGAGGGAACTGAACAGCAAGGTAAGAACAAAAACAGACCAATCTGAGGGAACTGAACAGTAAGGTAGGAACAACAACAGACCAGTCTGAGGGAACTGAACAGCAAGGTAGGAACAACAACAGACCAGTCTGAGGGAACTGAACAACAAGGTAGGACCAACAACAGACCAGTCTGAGGGAACTGAACAGCAAGGTAAGAACAACAATAGACCAGTCTGAGGGAACTGAACAGCAAGGTAGGAACAACAACAGACCAGTCTGAGGGAACTGAACAGCAAGGTAGGAACAACAGACCAGTCTGAGGGAACTGAACAGCAAGGTAGGAACAACAACAGACCAGACTGAGGGAACTGAACAGCAAGATAGGAACAACAACAGACCAGTCTGAGGGAACTGAACAGCAAGGTAGGAACAACAACAGACCAGTCTGAGGGAACTGAACAGCAAGATAGGAAAATCAAGCTAATATATTGAAAATTTCAACATTTTATAGTTTAAATAAGGAGCATTAACATCACCTGAATTATGTTTGCTGTTGGTGTTGAAAAAAAATGAACATTCATTCATTTATTCACATTACATTATTTGAAGTTGAGTTGTTCCTGTAAGTTGCTGTAAGATTGTATCGTATAATGCAGCATCCCTACCTGACTCATGCTGTGTGGAGTGTGGTAGTGTAGTAGTATAATGCAGCGTCCCTACCTGACTCATGCTGTGTGGAGTGCGGTAGTGTAGTAGTATAATGCAGCGTCCCTACCTGACTCATGCTGTGTGGAGTGCGGTAGTGTAGTAGTATAATGCAGCATCCCTACCTGACTCATGCTGTGTGGAGTGCGGTAGTGTAGTAGTATAATGCAGCGTCCCTACCTGACTCATGTTGTGTGGAGTGCGGTAGTGTAGTAGTATAATGCAGCGTCCCTACCTGACTCATGCTGTGTGGAATGCGGTAGTGTAGTAGTATAATGCAGCGTCCCTACCTGACTCATGCTGTGTGGAGTGCGGTAGTGTAGTAGTATAATGCAGCGTCCCTAACTGACTCATGTTGTGTGGAGTGCGGTAGTGTAGTAGTATAATGCAGCGTCCCTACCTGACTCATGTTGTGTGGAGTGCGGTAGTGTAGTAGTATAATGCAGCGTCCCTACCTGACTCATGCTGTGTGGAGTGCGGTAGTGTAGTAGTATAATGCAGCGTCCCTACCTGACTCATGCTGTGTGGAGTGCGGTAGTGTAGTAGTATAATGCAGCGTCCCTACCTGACTCATGTTGTGTGGAGTGCGGTAGTGTAGTAGTATAATGCAGCGTCCCTACCTGACTCATGCTGTGTGGAGTGCGGTAGTGTAGTAGTATAATGCAGCGTCCCTACCTGACTCATGCTGTGTGGAGTGCGGTAGTGTAGTAGTATAATGCAGCGTCCCTACCTGACTCATGTTGTGTGGAGTGCGGTAGTGTAGTAGTATAATGCAGCGTCCCTACCTGACTCATGCTGTGTGGAGTGTGGTAGTGTAGTAGTATAATGCAGCGTCCCTACCTGACTCATGCTGTGTGGAGTGCGGTAGTGTAGTAGTATAATGCAGTGTCCCTACCTGACTCATGCTGTGTGGAGTGCGGTAGTGTAGTAGTATAACGCAGCGTCCCTACCTGATTCATGCTGTGTTGAATGCGGTAGTGTAGTAGTATAATGCAGCGTCCCTACCTGACTCATGTTGTGTGGAATGCGGTAGTGTAGTAGTATAATGCAGCGTCCCTACCTGACTCATGCTGTGTGGAGTGCGGTAGTGTAGTAGTATAATGCAGCGTCCCTACCTGACTCATGTTGTGTGGAGTGCGGTAGTGTAGTAGTATAATGCAGCGTCCCTACCTGACTCATGCTGTGTGGAGTGCGGTAGTGTAGTAGTATAATGCAGCGTCCCTACCTGACTCATGCTGTGTGGAGTGCGGTAGTGTAGTAGTATAATGCAGCGTCCCTACCTGACTCATGTTGTGTGGAGTGCGGTAGTGTAGTAGTATAATGCAGCGTCCCTACCTGACTCATGCTGTGTGGAGTGCGGTAGTGTAGTAGTATAATGCAGCGTCCCTACCTGACTCGTGCTGTGTGGAGTGCGGTAGTGTAGTAGTATAATGCAGTGTCCCTACCTGACTCGTGCTGTGTGGAGTGCGGTAGTGTAGTAGTATAATGCAGCGTCCCTACCTGACTCATACTGTGTGGAGTGCGGTAGTGTAGTAGTATAATGCAGCGTCCCTACCTGACTCATACTGTGTGGAGTGCGGTAGTGTAGTAGTATAATGCAGCGTCCCTACCTGACTCATGTTGTGTGGAGTGCGGTAGTGTAGTAGTATAATGCAGCGTCCCTACCTGACTCATGCTGTGTGGAGTGCGGTAGTGTAGTAGTATAATGCAGCGTCCCTACCTGACTCATGTTGTGTGGAATGTGGTAGTGTAGTAGTATAATGCAGCGTCCCTACCTGACTCATGCTGTGTGGAGTGCGGTAGTGTAGTAGTATAACGCAGCGTCCCTACCTGACTCATGCTGTGTGGAGTGCGGTAGTGTAGTAGTATAATGCAGCGTCCCTACCTGACTCATGTTGTGTGGAATGTGGTAGTGTAGTAGTATAATGCAGCATCCCTACCTGACTCATGCTGTGTGGAGTGTGGTAGTGTAGTAGTATAATGCAGCATCCCTACCTGACTCATGCTGTGTGGAGTGCGGTAGTGTAGTAGTATAATGCAGTGTCCCTACCTGACTCATGCTGTGTGGAGTGCGATAGTGTAGTAGTATAACGCAGCGTGGATGTTTGTGTAATTGCAGCATGGCTGAATGCTTCCCAGAAAAGTCGAGATGGTGTTCGATTGAACAGGTCTGCCAGGGAGTAAAGTGTAAAACTTAGGACTGGATACTGCGCTATATAAGAACGTACCTTTTTACTTTACTTTAATGCAGTAATTGCAGTATGACTGAATACTTCATTTCTGTCCGTAGATGTGGACGCTGGAGAGAGAGATGGGTCAGTCGCGGGAGGAGAATGAGAGTCTGCAGCAGAAGTTGCGCGACAGCAAGGAGCAGCTGGCAGAGCAGGAGGGGCGACTCAGAGTGGCCAAGATGAACCTGGAGACTGCCCAGAAGCAGAACACTCACCAGATGGCTGAGGTGAGGGGGGTCGCATGTCACTAAGTGTGTGGAAGTGGAGTGTTCACTGTTTCACTGATCATCTTGTTTGTCATGATCCCTTGCGGGATAGGGGGTGATGTCTTTTGAGAGCTCTCAGTTCTCCATCATAAGTGTCTTTCTCATACACTTCTTCCATTCACTTTTGTTTCCGTGGTCTCTTTGTCGGTCTCTTTAGTCAATCGTTGTATGTATTGTCATATGTTTGACAGCTTTAGTAACATTGATGAAACCGTTAATTCTTAACAACTGATCATACTTATGATAGTGAGACTAATTATTTCTTTTAAATATTTGCAATTGGTTTCCCCTAAACTGGAACATTGCTACATTCAAGGGTAGTCATCATGTGTTTCAAGGTTCATCTTTAGTCCTTTGGCCGAAGGTCCAAGGGACTATTGCCATCACTCTGCGTCTGCCGTCCTCCGTTAGCTGCCGTATCTCAGAAACCGTTCAGCAACATATATATTAGGGCACTGCCACTATGCACGAGAAATCTGTATTTGATTGAATCATTTTAAGGGCTCCCTAGGGCCTCCAAAGACCCCAAAACTTGTAAAAATTTAACATTTGGCCTATTTTTTCAAAAACTGTTCAGCAACTTTTTTTTATAATTTTGCATAGATGTATCTTAGGGTGCTGCCACTATATACAAGAAATCTGTATTTGATTGAATCATTCTAAGGGCACCTAAGGGGCCCCCAAAGTGCAAAAGTTTTACATTATCTAGTGATGTGGTTTTGAGAAGGGCCCTTGAGACCACCTCCAACAGTAGATTTTGTTTAATGTGCCACAAAGTCAACACCATGACTAAACTCTGCAGCCTAGTGCAACTGTTCCATTGAGACCTTGGCTAATCTTTAATTGGTCACAGTGCCCAGGCAGAGTAGACACACTTGACCCCTGTTAGACTGAACAGTTGCCTAACACTTTTTATTTTCAAAACTATTGATTTTCTATAATTGCAAGTTGTGTTTATTTTGATGTTCATTTAATTATTATAAAATGGTGTGACTGTGGTGTCTATTGGTTAAAGATGTGTTGTCTGTAGAAACCTGTAGGTGACAAACATAGAAAATTAATATTCTGTCACCTGTGGGTGACAAACATAGAAAATTAATATTCTGGACAACTATAGAGTGAAATATCCTACACTTTATTGATATCAAATGCATTCTACTGTTCTGTTTACGCTTGTCATGCCTTGTGTAGACATGGTACTGTGTAAATCAATTGTATCAATATAGACTAATAATTACAGATTCACAATATAGTTGACACCTGAAACAACCAAATGTCAACCATTAGAAGAGTTGACATAGTTCCGCTATATACAAGCAAGAAATCTGTATTTGATTGAATCATTCTAGTGTCTTCAGCATATAGTAGAACATACATTTTCTACATCATCGTCCCTAAGGTTGTTGTAAATTTCACCAGCTGCCATGTCAAGTCCATTATAATTGTGACTAACAGTGTTCAAAATGATTCAGGTAAATAGCAAATAACAAAGGACACAAGTTTTCTCCTTGCCATACCTATACATCACATGAGAAGAAGGCTGACACAGCCTGGCCCTGATTTATACATGATTTAGCATTTTTGTACATGTTGTATACAACTTTTAGCACATTACCATTAATACCGCATGAAATTATCTTAGACCACAGTGAGGACTGGTCTACTAAATCAAATGCTTTCTTTAATCGATGAAGGCACAATAAAGCCTTTTGCGTCGAGACAAATACAGTTCAACCAATACCCCTATTTGAACACTGCCTGTTCTTCACCTATTACATTCGCTTTGTTTAGGTATGTGGTCAGTCTGGTGTTCTGAACAATCACTAAGGATTAATGAACACTTGTGCAGAATGTCACCCACTTGGCAGGTTTAATTGATCTATTCAGCAATGAGGACACTGCTTAGGCCTCACTCTGGACACTGTCACTCACAGTGTTGTGTATTGTTGTAGTTGGTGCATTGAGCTAATCTACTTGACCATGAATCAGTGGTGGCTCTGGTTGTGTATTACACTCAGCTGTGGAGCTAAGATTCTCTGCCTGCTATTGTTTGATGGAAACTGTGACTAATGTGTAATTGGTCACTGGCAGTAGCTTGTGTCAACAGACAGCATTAAGCCACTAGACCCCTGTTAAACTGGACAGTTGCCTGTAGGTTTTAAACTGTGTCAAACAGTGAGTCTACCTTTTGCTCTCAAATAATCTGTCCTCTTAGTTTTACACATGAAGACATAATCTGGCATAACTTGATAAGTCTTTGTAGCAGCACATTTGTACTTCTAGTGTATCATTGCAATATAACATACATATTACATACTGTGTGCCACATTTGAATTGTTGTGCATGTAATATTTCCATGCAATCCATTTGCATATATAATGTAAAACTTCAACAGCTGTTTTCTTCATTTTCACTTTTTGATCCCCACCATGTTCGATGCTCCATAACTTTGCCAATTTTTGTAGCAGTCATATTTTTTGAAACCGTGTAAAGCACCCTACCAAACCTTTACAAGGATGTAAGAAAACAATGTTACAATTTTTCCGACTTATCACTCATTTGGTCAGCCGGGGTCACATATAGACGTATTAGTCCAAAGGACTTCAGGGCCACTTAGCCCATTTTTGTTAAACATTATCACATTTACTTAGAATTTTTTAATAATGAACACAATTGTTTGTCAGGTGACACGTTACGAGGAGACAATTGCCCACCTTCAGGGACAACTGGAGAAGACTGAAAACCAGTATAAGAAGAGTCACATCGAGGTGAGGTGAACGTGGTCACACGTGCAATATGGCTGTGTAGTTCTGATTTCATAATCACACATATTGAGTTATGACTGAAACTATTTGATTACATCATGATGCGGTCATCATTCAAAGTTCACTTGTTTTATTCCCACAAGTCAACTGATTGTGGCGATAAAAAAATTTGGATTGCTAAATTCAGTCGTTAGGTGTGTAAACTAAAATTCAACAGATGACCTGCACTCTGCTGTAATTGTTGTCAATGGTGGCTTAGCAAAATGTAATTTGACTTGGTTTACAGCCTTGACCGATTATTTGTTCTACTACACCACCATCTCATACAATTATGACTGCATGCAATTTGCAAAGGTGCTATTTGATATAAACGTTTTGTTGTAGGCATCTTTTCCATGTGAGGAAATACAGGAAATAGTTTTATGTGGCTTTATGTATACAAAGACATATCGTCAGTTTCCCGTGGTTGTTGTTTCAGTGTGTGCAACTGCAACAGGAGTTTCATGACCTCCGCATACAGCTGACCTCTCTACAGGTCAGTCTCTTTTTTGGTGAGGGGAAACATTTCCTCACACACAAGGTTGATGGATTAATATAAATGACTGACTCTGTTCCAGTAATGTACAGATAACTTTAATTAAATAATGTCATTGCAATGAAGAACATTTTGAACTAAATTTCTGAGTTATCAGTGGTGTACAATACAATGTTCTTTCAAAATGGTTTGACGTTTATGTTCCCAATTGAGTGGGTGTGCATGGGTGTGCTGGTGTGTTTGTATTTGTATGGTTTGTGTAAGGTGTATTCTTGCCTGCAGTAACTTCTGTTGTGCTGTGTGTGTGTGTGTGTGTGTGTGTGTGTGTGTGTGTGTGTGTGTGTGTGTGTGTGTGTGTGTGTGTGTGTGTGTGTGTATTGCTGTCTGTGTGCCTGTGAATGAAGTGTGTTGCTTCTAGTAAAGTGTGTTTTACTATGTTTTTATGTTTGTGTGTCTGTATGAAGTGTGTTGCCTGTGGTAAAGTATCTTTTGTTGTCAGTGTGTTTAAATGAAATGTGTTATGTGTAGTAAGGTGTGTCCTGTAGTATGTTGCCTATAGTAAGGTGTGTTGTCTGTGAGGGAGTGTGGCTAGTATAGTGGTTAGCACATCCGCCTAGCATGCCAGTGCTCTGAGTTCGAACGTGTAAAAATGGTATAAAAACCTGACTCAACATTGGGAACTGTGTATCCCTCGTGACTCGGAGATCACGTTAATGTCGGTGCCATCTCAATTTGGGATGTAAAAGAATCACTGAGAACGACAAGCACCCTGGCAGTGATCATCCTCAATGCCTGCATATCAAGGTCGGTTTGGCGATAATGTTCTGAAAAAGGCTGACAAGTTGAATGAGACCTCATAAGACCATTACATTGTAATCACAATAATACAGACTAGTCAGTTAATAGATTGTTGCCGAGAGCTGGAAACAACTAGAACTAGAAGTAAGGTTTGTTGTGTGTTCAGGGCAAGCACAAGGAGACGGTGGAGCAACTGAGCAGCAAGGCGAAGCAAGTCGTCAGTCTCAAGATGGATACGGACAAGTTCAACATCGACAACCAGACAATGACAGAGGAGGTACACACCTTGGGCCGGTTTCATGAACTAAGAACGTTCTTAACGCTAGTATGATTGTCTTAGTAAATGACATGATTTACGCAAACGTGTGACGTTAAGTAATTGCGTAACAACGTAGACGCCATGAAGCTAGACCCGTGTCTACTCAGTCTCTCACTCAGTTGTAACACTTGAATTACGGTTGGGTATTGGCTTGCAGTGAATATGAACATAAATTTGATATGGATTTTTATTTTTCACATTGATAACATTATTGGAAGGATACATTGTAAGAATAAGATGCGGTGTGCGTATATGGAATTGTTGTTGTTTTTGTTGGGATTGTGGTAATCATCAGTGAAGAATTTAAAGGTATTCTGCTGAAAGTGTGTGACTATCAGATAAATGGTCATCTAATCGCTGTTTACATTTTCTGTTGCTGGTGTGTTGTTGTTATGCTATATGATACAGGTACATATACTTTATTGCCATGATTGACATAAAATACATATCAATTAGGAAGGGTCTTGGTGTTAACATACAGTCACTACAAACATATTATAAATAAATGAATATAATAAAAAACTAAGTCTAAAATTTTATAAAAATACCCATTAAAACTGATAGGTTAAACTAAAACTAACATGTAAAAGAAGCATAAAACACATTGGGCAAAATTAACATTCTGTTGTCTCTATCTATCACTAAAGTCTATATTTAATCCCCGATAAGGCAGCCACGGCACGGGTAAAGAGACTGTCTCGGAAGCGATTTGTCTTAGCACAGATATTTCTGAATTGCCTGCCTGAAAGGAGTTGTTCAAAGAGATGGTGGGTGGGGTGTGTTGGATCCATGATAATTTTGTCAGCTCTCTTCCTAGTTCTTTCACTGTGTATAGCTGATAGAGGGGTGAGTTCACTGCCAACAATCTTCAATGCTGGTTTACCACTCTGTCTAGCCTGATCTTTTGACACTGGTTGATATTTCTGAACCACACACATATGGCGAATGTAAGTACAGTCTCAATAGCCTAACAATAGAATTGAAGAAGAATTTCTCTCCTCAGCCCAAACTTCTTCAGCTGGCGCAGGAAGTAACGTCTTTGCTGAGCCTTCTTCACATCTGTGTTTTTCTCCCATCCTGGGTCACTAGAGATGACAGTGCCCAAGTGTCCTAGTTCTGTTGTGAGTTCTATTGTAGGCATTTCCTTGTTTGTTTGTCATCTGTTGCCTCAGAGCTGTGACTACTCGTGCCGAAGAGAGTCCAAACTGAAGCCAATGTGTGTCATGTGTTTGTGTTGCAGATTGCCAACTACGAGTCGAAGCTGTGGCGAGTTTGTCAAGAGTTGAAGAAGGTCCAGGAATTGGAGACAGTATCACAGCAACAGGTGAGAGGATTATTGGGATTTTACTCAGGCGAATATTATATCTTAGGATATTAGAAGTGTGCAATAATAGGACTACTAAATCGTGCTTATTTATTTAATCTAGTTTATTCGGAAGATTCACCATGTCAATTGTTGCTGTAGTTTTCTGAATATGCCCAGGTTTACGTTTACTTTTCATCACGTGTAATGTGTTCAATGGTCACATGATAATCGTAATTACCTCAAGATTTTGACCACCATATTGTAACGTATGAAAATTAATTATATTACAGGGTTTTTCACATTTTAATTAAACACATCATTTTTTATTTTCAAGATTCAATTTAAGCGCAGCAATATTTTGTTTAAATAAATTAAAAGGCATATTGACCTATCAGATCGGTGATGTTGTGGTTTCTCTTTTAGGTGGCTTTGCGCAGTTCTTTGCGTCATTCGTCCACCTACCCACATGTCTGCCGCTCTGCTCCTGCCCGCTCTCTCTGGTACTCATGACAGTCACGTGACCTGTCACATGACTAGTCATGACACACTTTGACTAATGACGTACTGGACTACGGAAGACTGACCATGATGCACGTGGACTCACAAAGACTGACCACGAGTCTACACTGACACTAACCGCGTTGACTCAAATATTGACTTCGTTTCTTCTGGAAGTTTTGGAACTTTTAGATACTGACCTGATTCTTCTGGACTGTTCTTTTTTATTTCTTGGCTTCACTGCAGATGTGCTACATGTTTTGTTTCAGTGGCCGTAGGAGAACAAATCTGACGTTGCATTTAAATTGACTGTTGATGCATTCTTACACGTGTGCACACATTGTGTGTTTATAATTAAAATGGTATGAGATATTGTTGAATGTTGCGCTTATTTATGCACATATGTAGTTATAATGTGGACTACAGCAGCGTACAGACTGTGACTGGCCAGTGCCACTCTCAGATCAAATTACAGCATACTCAGTGATTGCCAGTTCCATTCTGAAATGAAATCACAGCTTACTGTCTGTGATTGGCAGTGCCATGCCACTCTCAAATCATGGCCTACTCTCTTCTCGCGTTTTGTAGAGCAACTCTGGCTCTCAAACTACAGCTTACTCTGCGATCGGTCGTGCCACTCTCAAATCAAACCACAGCTTACTCTGCGATTGCCCGTGCCACTCTCAGACCACAGCTTAGTCTGCAATTGGTCGTGCCACTCTCAAATCAAACCACAGCTTACTCTGCGATTGCCCGTGCCACTCTCAGACCACAGCTTAGTCTGCAATTGGTCGTGCCACTCTCAAATCAAACCACAGCGTACTCTGCGATTGCCCGTGTCACTCTCAAATCACAGCTTAGTCTGCGATTGGTCGTGCCACTCTCAAATCAAACCACAGCTTACTCTGCAATTGGTAGTGCCACTTTCAAACCACAGCTTAGTCTGCGATTGGTCATGCCACTCTCTAATCAAACCACAGTTTACTCTGCAATTGGTAGTGCCATTCTCAAACCACAACTTAGTCTCGCTTAGCCGACTCTCGCCCGGCTGTGTCACTTCACCGGGAAGAGAGTCTAGTTTTGAAGCCGCCTTTTGACCGCACACAGCCAGTTAGCAAGTCTATCCTCCAAAATGTTTATGTATTATGTATGTTTTCGATAACGAAATGAAATTATGAAACTGCCCGAAATAGTATTATACAAACTAAAAAGTATCTTAAACTAAATAAACATAAATAAAAACATTTTGAGTACTGCATGGGATTTGAACCGAGAACCCCAAAAATGCTTTCTCACACGCTACCCACCTAGCCACAGAAATAACGGTCTCTTCTATGTACTTTGACGGCTACGTACATGTATATTGATTTGCAGTCCGACCGTTGCGTGCGACATCAATTTCACTTTCTTTAGTTAAATTAGTTCTTGATTGGTATTTATATTGTGTTTATTCACATCTAGTCTTTTGTTTCTGATCGAGTATCAGCAAGACGAAGTCAATATGAAATATTTTACGACCACGAGAGCTGCCACCTAGTGATTATGCATGTGATTAAAAGGCAGCTACGCAGATGTGGTGTAATAATAACTATGAAAACAAGTTTAAATTTGGTTTATTTTGTGTGTGACATGTTTCAATCTAAGTTAAATTTGTAATAGTTTTAAAACATTGTATTAACTTCTACAAAATTACTCTTATTTAATTTTATTATTTTAAAGTTAGCGTGAGCCAATCAGCATCTTTACCTGCCAGCCTGCCACCTCACGGCGCCTGGATAATCTAGGCTAATTACTCTGTGATTGCCAGTGCCACTCTCAAATCAAACCACAGCTTAATCTCTGCAGTTGGTAGTGCCACTCTCTGATCAAAGCTTGCCCATATCAGAACAAACCACAGCTTACACTGTTTGCTTGGGTCTACAGTGCTGATGAACCTGCTTAAGTTGTGGTAATGGAATGTTTACTTTGTGGCACAAACAGTGTCTTGTCAGTTCTATCACACCACACCACAATGTTCTTATTAAATATATTTTACAGCACTTTGTGGTCCAAATAGCACTCCTAATTGCATCGTCCTCCATTGTTAAAGTTCATTTCATAACCGCAGTGCATTATATGAGTGCAGGCTAGTGCAGTTGGGAGCACTGGTTGGACTGCAGAGTGCCCACATTCTAACTCGTCTCCAACATAAAATTCATAAGTAGTTGTTAACACGTGCGTAATCACAAGTGTGGGTGTTGTAAAGTGGCACCATCTGGTGTACATTTATAATAGAGTATTTTGTGACTAAACGTCTGTTTATCATACTGCACACATATTATATGTCACATAATAGATAAAATACTGTGTATAGAACTCGCTGTGTAACGCTTGTATGTTACTATGATTGTATTGTAGGTGGAGGACTATGAACACATCAGTGAGGGTCTAAAGAATGAACTTGCTGCTGCGACCGACCGCAACAAACTGAACCTGCAGGAGCTCTCCGAGAAGGAGGAAGAATTAGTGATCTTGCGAGTGGAGCTCTCCTCTCTACAGGAGAAGTTTGCAGTCAAGAAGGAACAGGTATGTAGCTATAAAGTATCACGCTGGTGATGTATTAAAACAAGCAAACAGAAAACAATAAATAAGTTGTCTTTCTCATACGTGTCAACGTTATCACTTTGAGTTGGAAGTTCTACCTTCCTTTTTTTATGAAATGCCCTTTTTAAAATTAAGTTTGTTGCACATGAGGCCATTCTTGGCACATGTTATTTCTGTCGTCAAAAATTATTTCTCATTTTCTCATGCATCTATTCACTATGAACAAGAATGGCAACATGAAATTCTGCTGAAAAATGGCAATTTCACATTTGTGCCATGTTTCCTGGAGCAGATGTTGACACATAGTTTTTAACAGAGGAAAAGGAAATTGTTATTGGTCTCAAAGACAACACAAGAGAATAATATTCAATACAGAAACCATACAATATATTAAATCCAAGTCGGCAAAATGAGAGTGGTAGACACACTATAATGTGCAGTCTGAAAATAAAAGAAAATACCATATAAGGAACTCCAACTTAGTCTAAATTTAGTCATTATCGTAGAAGTCATCCTGCCAATTAATTTCAATAATTATTTAATTTATATAAAAAAGAAATTTCCTACTAAAATTACAGCATCGTTACTACAAGAGAAATGTATATGTCCTTATATAACAAGTACTAAATGTACGTACAATTGGTTTTTACATAAAATGATTTATAACCATGGAGATTCAGAGACTTTGTCAGTCATGTTTGCGTATATAACAGTTTTGGATTGCCCATTATTCAGTGTAGATATTCAGGTAATAATGCTTGATAACAGTTGTAAACCATGTATACTGGGAGTGGTGAAAAGAAATGCTGCAGAAGATGTTATCAAGTGTCTGTTTTTAGCTGGAGAAGGTGATGGGGGAAGTAGAGGACTTGAGACAGAGCTACATGAATGTCTGCAAGGACCTGAGCAACGCAAGACTAGCCCTGGACGAGTCGCGCACTAACAGTGAACGTCTGCACCACGAGAGTGAACTGGTCGTACAGAACGTCAACACTTGGGTGCGAGAACAGAAGTAAGTGTCACGTGTGCCCCATTTTGTTCGTTTATTATTCACGTAGCCTGTCAATTTTGGTAAGCTGGTTATGTGTTGCATAGATAGTTGAACTTCGCTTTACGGTCACCTCAGTAATACAGCCACCTTGCAATTAAGGTCACCCAAGGACAGTCCCAAGTTATTTCTGTAACACTATACAATAAAGTATAGGAAATTAATCTCGCTAATATGGTCACTTTGATTGAGGGAACTTTTGCGCAGTACTGAGGGTGACGTTAATTGTGAGGATCCACTGTAATATAAGCTACAAGATCTGTAAGACTGATAATAGTTATACTGTGTGTGGCATCACTGAATATAAAGCCAGTGTTACCATCATTGTCTCATATTTGTTTTCATCATTGTCCTACATTTATTGTCATCATTTGCCCGTAGTTTGGTCATTTTTGTTTCATTTGTTGTCATCAACATCCCATGTTTGTTGTCACTGTCTTGTATTTGTTGTCATCATTGTCTCATATTTGCTCTAATTACAGACGAGCCAATGAGAAACTGGGCAATAAGATCAGGTGAGTGGTTGTTCTTGTTCCATTCCTTCGTACATTATCTGCTCTGTCTGGCACAGCTTCTTGTTAGAATACAGAGAAAATAATATTAATGGTCCAGTGGATAAATTAAAAGATTGTGCACTTTTTGATAAAAGCAAGACATCTTGCTCATCTTTTCTATACACCAAGGGAACCATTTTAAAGATTAAAGGAATTTTATATTTTGCTGTGTTCAGAAATGGCAGCCATTTTGTAAAATGGCCACCAAATTCAGTTTCCCCATATCTTAATAACTGCGTTACATAGAGCAATAATATTTATGTCTAGGTGTAGGTTTTACGGGTCAAAGATTTCATATTTGTTACTTTTTGACTTCTCCGACATTCATATCTGCCATTTTTTAAAGATGACAATCGTCAATATAAATGTAACGATATCTTAATAACTACATTAGGTAGAGTCTTTTTCTTTTTTGAATAGTTTGGAGGGTAGCAATTTCAAGAAGTATAACGTTTTACCTTCGTCTACATGCCTATATCCGCCATTTAAAAAAATTGCATCCTTCAAAGCATATTATTCCCATATCTTAAGAACTAAACAATATAAAGCCACAAAGTTGATATCAAAATGTATGTTTTTTAGATACGATGATTTCAAATACATTACTTTTGACCTTCAGTGACTTTACAATAGATCCTCCAATTTGAAATATCCTCCATTTTGAAAGATGGCCGCAGACAAAGCCTGTTATTCCCGTGTTTTAATATCTACATATCCTTGAATCTTGAAGTTGATGTCAAAACATGTTTTGGGATTCGACAAAGTTAAAGGTGTTACTTAGATATTCTCTAAAACGGGCAATGTCACTTCAAACGTTAGATTATGATGCCTATACCTTCTAAATCTACAGCAACGATTTCCAAACATTTCACACGTCACACTGACATCCGCCGCATTGGCACAGCATTGTGCAGCGCAGGTTGGCTTTGAAACACCTCTGCAGCCTTTCGTACAGCCACAGTTGATGATCGCAAGGCGAGCTGTGCCTGCAGGAGGCAGTGTCATCAACAGCACCTCCCATTCAGACACGTTCTCCTTTCGAGTCCAGCCGAAATCTACTGGACTGGGCAAGTGTGGTGCACTCAGTAGGACCTGGCCCCAGACGTGGCAAGCCTGGTCGCCCACTCACAGCAGGTGTTGCATGAGGGCATTCTGTGTTGGTGGAATCTTTTCGATCTCCCTTCCTTTCTGTATGAAGAGGAACTGTCTGGCCCGATTCACGGGGACCTCAGAACTGCCCCGGTCGTACATTACAGTAACATACCTCTCGATGGTTGGAAGAACGTCTCTCAGGATATCTGTCGAGGGACTGTCTGCACGAGCACACAGCGTAGGCGCTACAGCACTGAAAGCATTCCATGATGCCAAAGTGTGCACTTGCTTCTTTCAGCGAAACACGATGTTGTATCACACCCGGTCAGTGCATGGAAGACAGGCAGTGTCTTGCACTTGTCAAGACCAAGCTTATGTGCAGTATCAGTTGCACTGAAGTATCGGAATGATTTCCCTGTGCCGATCGTTACCACAAGACTTTCACAGCCAAGTCTGCGAGTGAAGCTGATGGCTAGCTCGACAACGTCAGTGTCAACCCTTCTAATGACAATCTTCTGTCTTTCTTGCTTGACACCATCTGCAGCATGCAACAGCATCCTAGTGTCTGCCTCTTCGTGTGTGATAGCTGGACTATTACCACAATTTAAATAACGTTCATTTTCTTTGATTTAAGTACACCGTGGACATCCGCAGGGGGGCAAGGAAGCACTTGCCCCCCCTGGATCTGAAATTTTTGGATGCATATTCATCAGTTAAAGTATATGTTAGCCATATTTTTTTTTAAATATCTACATTTTATAATATTTATATAACATAATGGATGGCCAAGTGCCAGAGCACCAGAATCTATTCCAGCCACTTTGAAGATATTCACAAACAACTAGGTATCCTGGCTGCTACAGTTTCAGGCAAGACCAGCCAAGATGCACACCAGTTCCAATGCGCATCTGAAACGTCGACATTATTTATGTGCCTGGTCATCATGGCGAAATATTCATGGATATTGGAGCCAGTGACACAAGCTTTGCAAGCTGTTCAACTCGATGTTCTCAAAGTTCAGGACTACATCCAGCAGCTGTTGCTCATATTGGAAACTCTCAGAAGAGAAGCTGAAGAACACTTTAAGGAAGACATAATGGTACAAACTGAGAAGATTGCAAAGGCTCTTGGAATTGAGTTGAATATGCCTCGCCAGTGTGGACGTCTAACTCAACGACCAAACTACCAGAGCAAGACAGTGGAGTAGTATTATCGGGTGGCAGTATTCATTCCATACCTGGATTCCATAATCAAGTCACTAGGAAGTCGGTTTGCTCTCAAAAATAAGCATCACTTTGCTCTGTTCTTCCTCCATCCATTATATTCACCTGAACTGTACATATACAGATCACTCCAACTTGAAGGTTCAAGGATACGTAGATAGTCAGATACGGGAATAACAGGCTTTGTCTGCCGCCATCTTTCAAAATGACGGATATATTTTAAAATCAATGAAGATCAAAAGTAACGTATTTAAAGTCATCGCATCTAGAAAACACCCATTTCGACATCAACTTTGTGGCTCTTGTTATGTAGTTCTTGAGATATGGAAATAATATGCTTTGATGGGTGCCATCTTTATAAATGGCGGTTGTAGGCATGTCGACGAAGGTAAAATGTTATATTCTGTGCAGTCGTTATCCTCCAAGCTATTCAAAAAGTAAACAATGCGGCTCTACGTAACTTAGCTATTAAGATATCTTTACAGTTGTATTAACGACCGCCATCTTTAAAAATGGCAGATGTGGATGTCGGAGAAGTCCAAATGTAACAAATCTAAATTATTCCACCCCTAAAACATATATCTAGATACTAATATTAATGCTCTATATAACGCAGTTATTACGATATTGGGAAATTGAATTTGGCGGCCACCTTTTCTGAACGCAGTAAAATGTGGAATGCCTCCAATCTTTAAAATGGTTCAATTGGTGTATAGAATAGATGAGTAAAGTGTCTTGCTTTTATTTGTGCTTTCATGCACAATCTTTTCACCTATCCGCTGGACTATACGGGAATAACAGGCTTTGTCTGCCGCCATCTGTCAAAAATAGCGAATATTTAAAAATGGCGAATCTATTGTAAAATCAATGAAGGTCAAAACTAATGTATTTAAAATCAATGCATCTAAAAAAACATACATTTTGACATCAACTTTGTGGCTCTATGTTGTGTAGTTCTTGAGATATGGGAATAATATGCTTTGAAGGGTGCCATCTTTAAAAATGGTGGATATAGGCTTGTCGACAAAGGTAAAACGTTCCACCTTTTTGAACTCGCTATTTTCCAAGCTATTCAAAAATGTAAACTATACGGCTCTATGTAACATAGTTATTAAGATATAATTACATTTATATTGACAACCGCCATCTTAAAAACATGGCGGATGTGAATGTTGGAGAATGGTGGCCATTTTAAAAAATGTCCACCATTTCTGAACGCATCACACATCTGAATGTATAGAACAGATAAGCAAAATGTCTTGCTTTTATTAAAAAGTGCACAATTCCATAATTTTCCTGCACCTACCTGCTGGACTATGAAGGTAGTTCAGGGTAAACATAATTTAAGGTATGTCAGGGGTTCACTCTACGATGTGCCTTTGCAGCATTAATGCAATATTCTTTTAATAGGTGGAGCCAACTCTAGTATAACGTGCTCTAGCAAAAACTAGCATTTCCCATATCTACAGATGTTCAATAATAATTTGGTGTAACATCTGCATAAGCAGTATACATGTATATTTAAAATATTTTAACTGTGACCACGTTACCCATTGTGTTTCAGGGACCAGAGCAAGGGAATAGTTCAACTTTCAACAGAAAAGGAGTAAGTATTATACAAAAAATACAAACGTTTTTTATTTCAACAAACCTTCCTAGAATAAACCACTAATACTGCTCAGTAATGATTGAAATAAATATGGTAATGCTAGAACCGTTAATGCATAGGATTGAGACAATAGTTGTAATTATCTTAATACAGACTGTTCAAAGACAAAACATGGCATATCTTCAGCATTGTGGATTATTTGTTAAAATAAAAAAAAGTATGGTATAAATAAATTATAGCATTTTAATATTTCAAATTAGTTTTACAACCTATAGTGTGATACCAGTTCCTTTTGCGTCATATCAGCTGGTTTGTCGTGTGGCGAAAAACTGACACAGCCTGTAGACCTTATTGTGTGACAGCGTCGCTGGTGTGACGTAGGTGACTTTATGGCTTACTAGCACTCCATTTCCAATGTAACCGACAGTCTGTAGTGCTAGCCAGGCCCATGCAAATTGGTCGTATGCACCTATTAGTAATAGTCTTGTGTTATTTTGTTTAGCCAACAGCAGGAGCAGATTAACCTTCTGCAGAAGGAAAACAAGAAACTGATGTCGGAACTGGACGAGAAGCGCATCGACTATGAAAAGTTCCGAGTGAGTCATTCACGGAGTGTTTAGATTTAATGAGATTAACAAGACGGTGAAACCTTTGGCTTACCAAGATTCCGACTGTTTGTATTTATGTGTAACCCGTCCTGAAATGTGTGTCAGTTTTGTTCTCCTTTGTTAACTTTGACCCAAACTTATCAGCACTATCGTTTATCATAGTCTGCATTTCTGAAAAATAGTAACGTTTTTGTTGTCGTGATGTATGTTGCTATCTAGTGGCAAACTCATTTTATGGTACAAAATTAAATGTTTTTAATCATCAATAATTCCGTCTAACTTTCAAAACATACTGGTCCATAATTAACGGACAACAAATTAGACATACTAATAATTTGTAATTGTCCATGCTGCAAATGGTTGGGTTGTCCCACAGAAAACCAGTAGGAATAGTTTCACTTGTCCGACGGTCAATTCGCGTGGTTTGGACTAACAGGAATTTTTTTTTCTGGATGTTATTACTTGTTAAGTGTGTTCTAGTTATAATGTTAGTCCAAGTCAGATTTGGGGCTGTGACCATGTGACGTGTTGACAGGCCCTACAGAGTCACTCGTCCCACCAGCAGGTCTTACTGCATCAACTCAAGAATCGGCTGGAGGAACTAGAGTAAGTTCTTTCATGTATACATTTATTACTACCGGTACATCTGGTTCTGATATATCAGACTTCTATGTTTGCTTGCATTTATTTTGTACTAATCATATTAATACGACTATGTGAACTACTATGTTATTTATTTATTTGTTCCTTATATGTGTAGGCATTTGGGATGTGTGCAATATACACACACATTCATCTGATGATTTATGTAATGTGATTAAAAAAATATATATATATTTAGGGGATACTATAAATACTAGTTTTTTTAACTTCTTGTGTATTCCTTTCAAACAACATTATATACATGCCTATATATGTCACAACAAAATCATTGTTGCAGACTATACTGTTTGTTTGAATGTCTGTTGGAATAAAACGTTATTGGACTACAATGAGGGTGTACATCATTAAATGTCATGTGGATGCAGTGGTAGAATACTGGGCAATTGGTCAAAGCACCCTGGGTTCAAGTCCTACTATCGACTGCCATTTTTAATCTTGGGCAGTTTCGTTCACCACACGTTGCCCTTCTCTTTCGGAAGATACAGTATATGTCGTTGGTCCCACCCAGTGTAATATGTGGTGAACTTGCTAATTCTAGAAAAGGAAAAGTATAAAATTAAACCACTCCTATGTTAGCCCTTGCAAGGGTGTTTTGGACTTCAATATCATAAGTCTTAAGACATATTAACTCGTACAGGAATAATTCTCACTCCGTTTCAGTCTGCTTTTCTGTATCTTATGTGCCATTCCGACTTCCAGATTTGATATTTCATGTACAGCCAGATTCAGAATTGTTTGTGGCGCTTCACAACACATTAAAACATGGGCAGAAATTGCTAAATAAATAAAAAAATACTTAAATACTAGTAGTCATTAATTTGTAATCATATAGTTAATTAATAAATAATGCAAAACAAAATACTGATGTAAATAAATATACATATATATATCTTTCTTGTTATTATCTTCTTAAGACCAGAATAAATGATACAATACCCACCTGGGAAATTGCATTTAATAAGCTCAAAACATAGTTCATAATTTGAATTTTTCTACAAAATAAAAAAAGTTTAGATTATAAATAACTCTATTTGCCATATAACAGACACCATCTGATTGGCTGTTACAGAGGGGAGCAGGACGTTGAAGTGAAGCAGAAACTGACCGCTATAGACGGTCTACAGACCCGACTGAAGACCAGTGTGGATGCTGTCCAGACTCTCAGTCAGCAGGTAAGCTCTGTTACAGTGTGATGCCTGATGACAGTTCTCTTGGTTGGTGTGGCGTAGTCTGACTGCACAGCTGCAGCCATTTGTACCATCCGTTTCTACTTTGTTCAGTTGTGTGCAGCCTCAAGTTTTGGTGTTGTTTGCAGCCAACTGCAGCTGAGAGGTCTACATAAAAATAAATGTTGTATGGATGAAGTATACCTTAGCTATTACTTGTGTATTGCTGTAGATGGGGATTCTGCAGAAGTATAGCTACATCTGTTGCTTCCCAGTGAAGGCGAGATGGTGTTCAATAGAACTTTTTCATGCCAGGGAGTAAAGTGTAAAGCATTTTGACTTTAGCTGTTACTTCCCAGCAAAATCGAGATGGTGTTCGATTGAACTTGTTTGCCAAGGAATAAAGTGTAAAGTGCTTTGAGCAGCCGTAAAGACTGGATATCATGCCAGGCCTTTAGCCAGAAATAATGTTTTGTCGGTCTTGAATTAATCAAAAGTATGCCTTTTAGCACACTAACGGCTTGTGTGGCGGCCAGTCACATCAATCACAGCCATTGTTGGCCAGTTTAGTTTTTTTCAATGACAAACCAGAGTCATCTGAGCCATTTATTTAATTAATACTGATCAATTTGATTTGTTTCACTACCAGTTGAGTCAATGATAGTCATTAATGCGGGCCCCCTAGTTTTGGAACTGTTAGTTAATCTAGTATCCCCTCTAAATTCCACCTGTGTTATCAGTTGTAATTACCCCTCTTGGCCAGTCATCTGCCAGTCTTGAAGACGAGCAGACAGGTCTCTGACTAAGCCCCTGTATCGTGCTATATAAAAAATCATGTTGTGTTTTGTTGCTTAATAATCATGTTGTGTTTTGTTCGATATACTTATTTGCTTATTCTCACTCTGCGTTCATGTTGTGGCAGTACATATGCTGTAATTTACTTTTACTCTTCTTGCGCTGATGCAATAAGTACATCGTGTTATATATACATGCGGAATATTCGTAATATTCTCTTTTATAAAATGTATTTGTATAATGCTCAGGGTATAGCTTGTGTAGCTCTTTCACTACGTCTAGTCTATGTTTATATGATGTGTCCTGTAAACACAGAGCACTATTGTTTATTCAATTTTCCAATATGATTGATAACAGTTATTTCTTAGCGCAATTTGGTGGTCTAAAGAAAAATTCTCTCTATCACATATTAAAAACGGATTAAATGAATGAAGATGGGGATGTTGAACCATTTCAACATTCACCATACTTCGACGATGATAATTTAATAAACCATTTAATGAACAAACAAAGCAAATTTATCGTGCTAAGCCTAAACTGTCAGAGTTTAAATGCAAAAATTGATGAAATTAAAATAAAGCTAGAATCATTCAGAAGTAGTGGCTGTGAGATCAATGCTCTATGTTTACAGGAAACATGGCTCGATGAAGAGGCTGACACTTCTTTATTTCAAATAGATGGATATACATTAATATGCCAAGGCAAAATCTATAGTCCACATGTCGGCTTGGCAATCTACCTCAGCAACAAATACAATTACAAATCTGTAAATATCCGTGCAAATACAGACACTTGGGAAGGTCAGTTTATTGAAATAACATGTTGTGCCATAAAGAAAAAAATAATTATTGGAAATATATATAGACCACCAAGAGATATTATCGAAAACTACCGTATATTTACAAAAGAGTTTGCATCAAATTTAGTTAATTTACAAAAATAAAAAAATTAAATAGTAATTGCAGGAGATTACAATATTGACTTGCTTAAAATTAACGAAAAACACATAATATGTGATTATTTTGACACAATCGTTTCACATGGTTTCTTCCCTAAAATTACTTTGCCAACACGACTTTCAGAATACCATGGAACACTCATTGATAATTTTTTATGCAATTTGTCAAAAGGATTCTTCAAATCCTCAGCTGGTATTTTAGTGAGCAATATTTCTGATCACTTTCCGTACTTTCTAAATCTGGATTATGTTGAAACCACTAGTGCAATACCAAGGTTTATACGAATAAAACAACAAAGTCCTGACTCGCTCAATAAATTTAAAATTGAAATAATAAACTCAAATATTTATAATAAACTTAACACAGATATTCATGCGGATCCAAATGAAAACTACAATATCCTCGATGAAATTGTTACTGCAGCTATGGATAAATTTATACCTATTAAAATAATTACATTTAACAAGTATAAACATAAGAAAACTCCTTGGATTACCAATGGCATTATTGTGTCGATAAAATTTAGAAACAAATTGTATTCGAGAATGAAAACGACTCAAGTAAATACAGAGCATTATCATGAACTTAAAACTGACTTACATACTTATAATAACATTCTTAAGAGTAATATTAGATTAGCTAAGCAAATGCATTACCAATCCAGTTTTAAAAAGCATAAGCATAGTGTTAAAAAGATGTGGTGTTTAATTAAAGAAATTATTCAGAAAAGTCAAAAGAAAGACCAATTTCCAGATTTGTTCAAGGTCGATGGGGAAATGATTAGTGACAAATGCATTATGGCAAACAAATTTAACACGTTTTTTATTAATGCTGGTCCTATCTAGCCTCTAAAACAACTACTATTGGAGGTAAAACATACAAAGATTACCTGACAAACCCGATATCTCACACCTTCAGATTTAATCCGATTGACATGGAAATTACTGTTAATATAATTAATCGTTTACCTCCAAAATCAACTTGTGGAAAAGACGGTATTTCAACACAATTACTAAAATTAATAAAAAATGATATCAGCAAAGCAGTCACTCTAATTATTAATCAATCAATAATAACTGGTATATTTCCAGACAATTGCAAAATTCATACCCCTTTTCAAAAAAGGAGATGTTTCTGACTTTAACAATTATCGTCCTATTTTTATTCTGCCAGTGATTTCAATTTTTTTTAAAGGGTTGTGTTTGATCAAATCCACGATTACGTCCATTCTAAAGCGTTATACTACAATAGCCAATATTGGGTTCAGAAAGAAACATTCTACTGAGCTTGCTACACTCGAAATCATAGACAGAATTATACAAGAACTTGATAAATTGGTTACTCCAATAAATATATACCTTGATTTATCAAAAGCATTTGACACAATTGATCACAATATATTGGTACAAAAGTTAAATTACTATGGAATAAATGACAAGGCTCTGGACCTTTGTAAGAGTTATTTACAAAATCGTAAGCAGTATGTAGAAATTGAAAATGTTAAGTCTAAGGAAATAGTCATCAACACTGGTGTCCCTTAAGGTTCAATTTTAGGGCCGCTCTTATTTATTATATATATATATATATATAAATGATATAGCACTTTCTAGTGACCTTTTCAAATTCATAACATATGCTGACGACACCACCCTCACTAGTACACTAAACACATTTAATGATTCAGAAGGCCAAATGCGAAGTGAAAATATCAACAAAGAACTAACAAAGATTAGTAATTGGTTAAAAGGTAATAAATTGTCACTAAATGCCAATAAGACTAAATTCATGATTTTTCATATGCCTTAAAAGAAAATAGAATACCCTGTGTTACAAATAGATGGGGCACACATCGAATGTGTAAACGATTTCAATTTTTTAGGCATCACAATAAATAACCATTTAAACTGGCAGAGTCATACAAACAAAATAGCAAATAAAATCTCTAAAACAATAGGCATACTAAATAAACTTAAACATTTTTTACCACCTAATACATTATATATTATGTACAATGCTCTTATTCTCCCTCATATTAATTATGGCTTACTTTTATGGGGTCACTAGGAACATCGGATTTTCAAATTACAGAAAAAAGCAATACGAATAATATCCTTAAGTAAAAATAATGCTCACACAAGTCCTATTTTTAAAAGACTTCAGTTGCTAAAGTTGGATGATATTTATAAAATCCAACAATTAAAATTTTACTATCAATTAACTAATAAACTTTTACCCTACTACTTCAATGTTTTTTCCAAACACACACATCTATAGTATTCATCAGCACTGCACACGTGAAATAAATAATCTGTATATGTCCAGATTCAAACATGAATTTGCCAAAAAATGCATTAGTCATAACATAGTTGAGACAGTTAACAATACATCAAGTATTGTCATTAATAAAATTTACACCCACAGTCTGTATGGTTTTTCAACATACACAAAAAACTTGTTTATATTAAATTATGAATCCTCTTGTCGTATTCATAATTGCTTTATATGTAATTCGTAATACGTATTGAAATGTATTCCTAAGTATCCATGTGTACGTCAATTTGTACAAGAGTACATTTAATCAGTCCTTGTATTATTGGTAGGGTAGAGAAGGTATTGGGACATGGCGGGGGGGGTCTATACTGGTACATGTAGGAACAAATAATGCAGACCGGGAGGGGACAACTGCGATAGTACAGAAGTATAGACAGTTAGTGAGGAAGCTAAAGAAGACGAGAGTTGAACAGGTTATTCTGTCAGGAATTTTGCCAGTAATGGGAGGAAGGGGGGCAACGTATAGAAACTGCAAGAGGATGGCGATCAACGCACTAGTTGAGCAGATGTGTGAAGAAGAGGGGGTGGGATTCACAGATTTATGGGGATACTTTGTTGGGAGGGAAGATATGTACATGAGAGATGGCCTCCATCTTAGTGGAAAGGGGGCAGCAATTTTCTCAGAGAACCTGCTGCGATCTGTTGACAGTGGGACAGGTTGCATTTATTTAAACTAGATTCGCAGGGGGGACTCACAGAAAAGCCTGAAAATGGAGGCATAGATAAAGGCAGCACAAATGAATCAGCAAATAACCGTCTGGAAAACTCTTCTGAAGCTGGATATAAATGTGTTTGTTTAAATGCAAGGAGTATAGTAAACAAAAGAAATGAACTAAACATTAAGGTAGAAGATATTGACCCTCATATAATAGGTATAACCGAATCCTGGACCACCACCGATATATCAGATGCTGAATTGGGACTGACAGGATATGTAATGTTTAGAAAAGATAGAATAGGAAGAAAGGGAGGTGGAGTTATTTTATATATTAAAGAATCTATTCAGGCTTATGAAATAAAATTAGAAAGAGAAGCAGATTGCGAAGAAGCTGTTTGGTGTAACATAGTTACAGGAAACTCAACGTTAACAGTTGGGTTAGTTTATCGAAGTCCAAACATAAGCATAGAAGAGAATGAAAAAATACAAAACGCTATAAGGGAAGTAAGCAAACGGGACTGTATTATTATGGGGAATTTTAACCACGGGCATATACAATAGAAATCTCTACAGAGTATGGGGAGTGAGGACCACAAGTTTTTAGTTTTAGTTCAAGATACATTCCTTTCTCAACATGTGCTAGAACCAACCAGGGGTGAGAATGTGTTAGACATAGTTTTGTCCTCACAGAATGAATTAGTTGACAATGTCAAGATATGTGAGCCACTGGGGAGTAGCGATCACAACCAGATACACTTTACCATCAAAGTGAAATAAGAAAGGAATAGTAAAAAGCAGTATAGGAGAAATTTCCACAAAGGAAGGTATAATTACATGAGGAAATATTTAGCAAAGATAGACTGGAATAACACACTGAAAAATAAGACAGCAACAGAATGCTGGAATATATTAAAGAGTGAAATTAAGTGCATAGTCGATAAATTTGTACCCTTCAAAAAACAAGGAAAACGGTCCAAAAAGAAACATTTATCGAAAGAAGCCATTAGAAAAATTAAATATAAACAAAAGATGTGGAAGTCATATAGATGTACTGGAAATGATGAAGACTACAACAGTTATAAAGAAGCATTTAACCAAGCTACAGCTGAAATTAGAAATTCAAAGAGAAGCTATGAACAACAATTAGCTAGTAATATAAAACATGACAGCAAGAGTTTTTATGCGTATGTTCGAAGCAAACAGAAAGTTCAAGATAAGGTCGGTCCTCTAGAAGATAGTGCTGGAAATATAATATCAGAAGGATTCTTAATGGCGGAAGACCTAAATGAGTATTTTAGTTCAGTGTTTACCAGAGAAGACACTAGTTCACTGCCAGTACCAGAGGCTAAGTTCAAGGGGGCAGAATCAGACTATTTAAGACAGTTAATTGTAACCCCAGAAATGGTAGCTAAGAAAATTAGGGCTATGAAGGATAATAAATCACCTAGAGTGGATGGTATTCCACCCAAACTACTATTGGAAATTGTAGAACAAATTAGCATACCGCTTGCAACAGTTTTCAACTTGTCATTAGAAGAGGGAGTGGTTCCTTTAGAATGGAAAAAAGCAAACATTATACCGTTATTCAAAAAAGGTTCGAGAAACAAGTCAGAGAACTATAGACCAGTGAGTTTAACATCAGTGATTTGTAAATTATTAGAAAGCCTAATTAAATATCACATGGTGGATTTTCTTGTTAAACAAAACTTGATAAACCCATCTCAACATGGTTTTTTTAAAGCGAGGTCATGCTTAACAAATATGTTATGTTTTTTGGAAGACATCACTAAGTGGGTAGATGAGGGATCACCAGTAGATATCGTCTACTTAGATTTTCAAAAGCTTTCGACAAAGTACCACATCAAAGATTACTGCTTAAACTAAAGGCCCATGGCATAGGAAATGGTATAATAAACTGGATAGAACAATGGCTGATTGACAGAAGACAACGTGTAGTAGTTGATGGGGTGGCTTCAAACTGGAAATCGGTGTTGAGTGGGATACCACAGGGATCAGTATTAGGACCTATATTATTCTTAATATATATCAACGATTTGGATGATGAAATAACAAGCAAGGTGTTGAAATTTGCGGATGATACAAAAGTGTTTAGAAGGATTAAAAGTGATGGAGATAGACAGCATTTACAAGATGATCTTGACAGGTTGATCAAATGGTCTGAAAAGTTGCAAATGCTGTTCAATTTTGGGAAATGTAAATGCCTCCACACAGGACATAGGAACGAAGAGGTAGAATATACAATGGGGGGTACTGTACTAAGTACTACTGAAAAAGAAAAGGACTTAGGGTTAACCATTAGTGCTGATATGAAGATTTCAGAGCAGTGCGGAATTGCAGCTTCAAAGGGAAATCAAATCCTTGGATTAATTAGGCGAAACATAACGTATAAGGAAAAAGAGCTAATAATACCGCTGTACAAAACAATAGTTAGGCCTCATTTAGAATATTGTATTCAAGCGTGGAGGCCGTATCGCAGGAAGGACATAGATATGCTAGAAAGAGTGCAGAGGAGCGCAACTAAAATGATACCAAAATTGAGGGATCTTAGTTACGAAATACGCCTAAAAAAATGCGGTTTAACAACACTAGAGACCAGGAGATTGAGACGAGATCAGATAGAAGTGTTTAAAATATTGAAGGGTTATGAAAATATTGATAGAAATATTTTTTTCTCAGTTAAGAAAGATAGAAGGACTAGAGGGCATGGAATTACATTAGCAAAGGAGCAGTGTAGATTAGATATAAGAAAGTTCTCATTCTCACAAAGGACTGTAAATGAATGGAACAGATTATCTGCTGATTGTGTGGGTGCTAGTAGCGTGAATATGTTTAAAAATAAAATCGACACATACCTCAAAAGGGCTGGATATATATAGATAAAAGGGTTGGACTCTCGATAAGCCAAAGGGCTTCCTTGTCCACCTGCCATCTAGAGTTAATTCTCTGGATGGCAATCTTGTTAAATCTTGTTAAATTATGTATGTATGTTGATACACTGAGTAATTATCAACTGTAAAACAAGGCATATGCTATTCTGATTTGTGACATGTAAATGTTGATTATATTTATGGGGTGGCTCCTGTGCTAGCGATATTGTATATCTTAATGGGAGTCTCCCGACCTTATCTAGTACTCATGTTATTCATTGTGTATATATCGTATTTATAGGTGAAATAAACTGATTCTGAGTTCTGAGTTATATAGCGCAATATCCAGCGACCAATTCTGCTCAAGACGCTTTACACTTTACTCCCTGGCAGACCTATCAATCGAACACCATATTGACTTCTCTGGGTAGCATTCAGCCATGCTGCAATTAATGCACGAAAACTGTTCCTATGCGTAGATACGTGTTTACGTTTTTACTTTTTGATGTCACGTATTTATGTGATAAGTATGCTTTTGCAAATATGTTAGAGTCGTTGAATGTACGTTTGGTTTCAGAATTAAATCGCGGTTGCCGTTACGTTCACACCTCCGGAATGAAGGACTCGGATGACGTGTGGAGGTGGATGGCGACAGGAGAACTATTTAACTTTTCAATCTGGTCACCAGGAGAACCGAATGGACATCGCGACCACTGTTACATTTGGAACCAAGTTCCTGGATGGAAGACCTGGGACGACACTATAGACGGGGAACACTGTTTCATTTGTGAATTTGATATCAACGTACCGTCATACTGTCGCGTGTAGACTCTGCCGATGGTCACAAAGTTGACAACAACCACATAACCACGCTGGGAACCAAACGTGATGCTCTTGTGCTAGCTGATCTTTGCTTGATAATATTATAGTATCACTATAACGGAGCTAGCGAAAGTGTGTGCGTGTGCGTGCATGCGTGCGTGTATGCATGTGTCTGTGTGTGCGTTTGGATGGGTGTGTGTGTGCGGGTGTGTGTGTGTGTGTGAGTGCTTGCATGCTTGCGTGCGTGCGTGAGTGTGTACGAATGTATGTATGTTTGCATGTGTGTAAGTACGTATATACATAAACGTGTACGTGTGTACGTACCTTTACTACTAATTATAGAGGCTTTGCATCTGGAGCGCCTCATTGGCAGGGGTTCATCTACTGACACTATTGTTGTCTTTGTATCCACCCCACACTTACCATTTCTACGAGCAATCGAATTACAATTACCCCAAGTTACACAATCATTTTTTAATTGGTCGTTGAACAGGCTTACAACTGCTAATATTGTTTCCAATATACGTCGTCTTCGAACATTTCACCAAACCGCCCCTTGAGTCTTTGTGTACGTGACGTCAAGTTCAGGATTGTTACTTTTTGATAGTAAGAGTAGCAAAAAACATCTCTGGCGACTAAATCCTCTACAACTCTAGCTCAGAACAACACAAAAAAGATAGGCTTGAAATGTGTGTGAGTGATAACATGTTAAATATATTGATGAGTATTGGTCCTACGCTTAATTAGCTTCCTGGGTAATAGTTTGTAAACTTGATTTCAAATACAGGTTAGAGTTAGATTGAGTTAGTTCCGTGTTTGTTCTGTCCTTTGTTGCCTTTGTTGTCGTATGCCTTAGGAGGCAGGCGCGTTCGTGTGAGACGAGGTGGAGTGAAACCCTCAATCCTCAACCGTAACGCCGCTACCGGTGGTTACGCAGGTGCTGGTATGGAATATGTGACGAACGCCGTGCTAACTATTAATTACGTTTCGTTATATTGGGCGACTTCTGTCAGTGTAACCCAAGTCAACAAAAGTTGGTCGAAATCTTCTCATGAACAAAAATAATGTGTACTCTTATTTTATGAGTTCGCTACAGTTTTGCCGCTTTTTCCCACTGCATTCCAAACTCTACTAATTAAAGGAAATAAAAATAAGGCATTAGCTAAAATCCTTTTTCCATGTGTACACAAAGTTTAACATTGTATGTAACATTTGAAAACATAAAACAATACAGAAAAATACATTTGTAGCATAACTTTGATTTTAAACCCGTCTGTGAAGCGATTCCCGCGGAAAATTAAATTTTAATGAGCTAGGCGATCACGTGGTATCGTGACGTCACTTATGACACACTCGCATCAGGCCGACCCTTTCCATGCATTCAGAGCACTTTACAGGTATAGCTTTTGGGTCGAAACGAGTGTCAGAATGAGTTATTGTGCACTATTCCGACGTAATACAAACACAAGTCATCATAGAGGAACAAGCAGTTATCTTACGGTTCCATATGAATCGAATTTTATTCAAAACAATGAATGCGAATGGGCCTACAAGTCGACTAGGTCTAGGTCTAGGATTCGCCGAGCTTGGCCTTGGCCTGGGCTCGTTTTCAGAATAATTATATCGAATGCAACCAACGGGAGATAATCTACACCAATAAACATACACAGCAAACATATATTGTATCCAGCTACAGAAAATAACGTGTATAACCTCATAATATCACTAGAATATCGATATATGAAGGAGTTGTACAATTTATCATAACAACTTAAATCAGTCTGTAAATTTCCGTTGGTGCCGCTAGCTCAGTTGGTAGGCGTGTTGGTTTCTTGTCATATATTTTACAATCGGGCGACGCCGGTTCAATCCTGACACCATGCAAACCATTGATTTTCTTTACACTTTTTTTCTTTATGTTTTCACTAACTAATATAAACCAAATAATTTGGTATTTTGTATACTATGATGCACTGTTATTTGTTTTCACACATATAATTACAATATATTACCGTACAATATATGTACAATTAATAAATTATATATCCATTACATTATATTTGTTTGGATAAATAAAATTTAGAAACATCGTCATAATTTATAATGACCATATTTTCATTTTTGTGGCGAATAAATAATTATTACAAAATAAAAAATTATTTACAAACAGTGCATTATAGTATAACATTATTTGGTTTATATTACTTGGTGAAAACATAAACAAAAATAGTATAAAGAAAATAAATGATATGCATGGTGTCAGGATTGAACCGGCGTCGCCCGATTGTAAAATAAATGACAAGAAACCAACGCGCCTACCCTCTGAGCTAGCGACACCAACGGAAAGTTATTATGATAAATTGTACAATTCCTTCATATATTGATATTCTAGTGATATTATGAGATTATACACGTTACTTTCTGTAGCTGAATACAATATATGTTTGCTATGTATGTTTATTGGTGTAGATTATCTCCCGTTGGTTGCATTCGATATAATTATTCTGAAAACGCTCGGCGAAACCTAGTCGACTTGTACTAGTTGTAGGCGCAATCGCATTCATTGAGGGGCGCTGAGATCTTCGATACCCTGGATCATCCCACGAGTGAATGTTCATCTCAGCTCCAGTCATCATCTCAGAGATATGCTGGACAAGATTGATAAAATAATATGCATCCAGTTATTTATTTCACAAAACCCCTGCAACATGCTACATCCGCCATTATCCACATATTATCACGACTGTAGACGTATTGAATGCTAACTACTGTCACAGATCCCTCCGCCCATTCGCACGCACACGCGTACATACGCACGCACTCTCTGTATCACACACACACACACGCCTACACGCCTACACGCGAATATAATTTCTTTGCCGGTGGCCGCATTCATGCGTGACTATAACCTTTTGTAACCGGTTGTCACGGGTGACCACTTAGATTACGTCAGACTATTTCTAATTATTTACGTCGTAAGGAGCCACTGTTAGCTATGGTGTACGACGGGGTGGGTGCGTATGGTGTTATTGAGTGTTTGAGCCGCAGGTTAGGCGACTGAAATCGTTTATTGTCTCAGCCTGGACCTGCGACTTGTTTAGTTTATTCCAGTCTACTATTGTCTTTACCAAGTATGAGTTTTTTAATTGGTCTGTGTGGGATGCAGGTACTGTATAGCACCTGGTGTTATTGGTTGTTAGGTGTTGTACAAAGTTTGAGGATACGTGATCTGGGAAATGTTTGGGTTGGATGCGTCTTTTATTTATTCTTTGGGGCCGAACAAATGTTTCTGCGGGGATGGCAGTGATAGATCCCCCAGCTATTTTGTACATGAATTTAAGTCGTAAGTCCCGACGTCTGCATTGTAGGGTATTGAGTTTGAGGTATATTAATATGTTTGTGATCGATCCTTCATATCTGGAGTGGTAGTCGCCGGTAATGAAACGAGCAGCACGGTGTTGGATACGCTCTAGTGTATCTATGTCCCCCTGATGGTATGGGTCCCACACTTTAGCTCCGTACTCTAAGGCAGCGCGCACAAGGGCAATATATGCGGTCCGTTTGCGGTTCATAGGACAGTGTCGTATGTTACGCCTTAGGAAACCAAGCGTGGAGTTTGCTTTTTTAGTTACTGTTGCGATGTGGGAGTATCATTTAAGGTAGTCGGAGATAGAGATACCAAGATAGGGGTTGCAGTTTACACGTTCTAGGGTGGTGTTATTTAAGGTGTAGAAATAGTCAGTTTTATGTTTTACACTGAGGATGTAGCATTTGTTTGTATTGAAGTTCATACCCCAGTCCTTTGCCCATTTTGGAGTTGTTTTAGGTCGTGTTGTAGTGCAATGTGATCGTTGAATGTTTTGATTTCTCTATATAGTAGGCAGTCATCTGCAAATAGGCGGACTTTAGATTTTACTGATGCTGGTAGGTCGTTTATATGACAGAGGAATAGTAGGGGGGCAAGTACAGTGCCTTGTGGGACGCCGGATTTGACGGGTACTTCTCTCGAGGTTTCGCCGTCTAGAACAACTTTCATAGATCTGTCAGTGAGGAAATTTTCTAGCCACTTGAACGTGGTTCCGGTTATGCCATAGTGGGATAGTTTATGGAGGAGTTTTGTGTGGGGGACTGTGTCGAAAGCCTTGCTAAAGTCTAATATTGCTATGTCTACTTGAGTTCCAGAGTCGAAAGAAGAGAATAGGTCATGCGTGGTGGTTAGGAGTTGTGTTTCGCAGGAGAAGCCTGCTCTGAAGCCATGGTTTAGGTGTGTTAGGATGTTGTGCTCTTCTAGGTAGGTCATGATGTGGCGGTAGATTATGTGTTCGAGAATTTTGCATGGGACCGATGTCAGGGAGATGGGGCGGTAGTTTTCTGGTAGGTGCTTATCTCCTTTTTTAAATACAGGTGACACATTTGCTGTGCGCCAGTCTGACGGTAGGTTGCCTGTGTCTATGGATCTCTGGAAGATGTCTCGGAGTGCAGGGGATAGGGTGTCGGCACAGTTCTTAGGGCCACATGCTTTATGTGGTTTGATGGACTTGAGTAATTTACATACTCCGGTGGTGTCAATTTTGATGTCATATATATCGGGGTGTTGTGGGGGATCAAGGTGTGGCGGGGGGGGGGCGCGGATCTGTCTTCTTTCGTGAAGATACTCTGGAACTGGTCCAAGAGGATCTCAGCCTTTTCCTTACTGTTACACACCAGTGATCCATTCTTTTTTAGGGGAGCTACTCCGATGTTGTCTTGTTATCTACTTTTTAATATAGCGCCAGAATGGCTTTGAGTTTTTTGTTTGGAGACCTGTGGTGATGGTGTTATTAATAAAGTCCCATTCTGCTTTACGCAAACTTCGTCTACATGTTGTCTGTATGAATTTGTAATTTTTCCAGTTGTTTGTTTTCTTAGCTTTATTGTACAGTCTTCTCTTTCGCTTTAGTAGTCTTTGTAGCTTTCTGTTTAGCCATGGGAGATTGCACCGACTGGAGCTGAGAGTTGATGGGATATGTTTGTTGATAGATTTAACTACTGCGTTTTTGAAGATTGTCCAAAGAGTTTCTGTGCACGCACCTAATGTGTATTGAGTTAATTTCAATAGACAGGGTGATGAAATCGGCATTTAGATTGTCCCAGTCAGCGCGAGCAAATTGGTAAATTTTCCTGCGTTGTTTGTTTTGGTGTTGGACTCTTATATCAGAATCCGTGACGATGATGTCATGGTCTGATATCCCTGGCAGAGAAGCAGAGTTTGTCACTACTGTGGGATTTGTTGTAAACATTAGGTCTAGTAGCTTGCCCTCTCTAGTGGGGATTTGTGTAAGCTGCGCACTTTCTGTTGTGTCAATGAGGGCGTGTTGGACGGATCGCTCTGGGGTGCACGTTTTCATAGTGGTTGTGTCCCTTAGTATATCGGGACAGTTGAAGTCTCCACAGAGGATTATTTGTTTTTGCTTCAAGTTTGTTGTGATCTTTATTAGGGATTTATTTAGTTCTCGTATGGTTTTGTCGCAACGTTGTGGCATGTAGAATGAGCCTATTAGTAGGTTCTTTTTGTTTTGGAGTTGTACTTTGACCCACATGATTTCGCAGTCGCTATTCAGGTCTAGTTCAGTAGAGGATATAAGATCTTTTCGTACTAGCACAAAGACACCGCCGCCTACTGCATTGCTGTCTTTCCTGTAGGTGGTGTAGTTATCTGGGAACACTTCATTGGACTTTATGTTGTTACTAAGCCAGGACTCACAGCCACATATAATGTCTGGTTTTATGTAGTTTATGGATGCTTCCAGGTCGGCTCTTTTGTTCATTATGCTGCGACAGTTTATGGTCATGACGCGTAGGTTTTTTTTCTACGGAAGATCAAATACTGATGAACTTCCTCTGGAATTTGTCGATTTTGCTTTCTTTGAAGAGTGTGAGGAGCTATTGGGTCTTCTTGCTGGGTTGTCTGATATTTGTTGGTTCGACTTGGGGCTGCTGGTGAAGAGGGGGTTGAAGGTTGGGGAGAGCGATTCAAGGGTAATATTCTCATTTGCAATGGGTTCATAGAAACTTGGGGACATTTCGAAGCTTCTGAAGGTGAAGCTTGATACTTTAGGTGTTTGGCACTTACAGCATAACCACTGTACGTTTCAGCGTTGCAACAGGCTGTAGTCTTTGGAGCACATTTCTAGGCATGACCGGTGGTACCATACGCTGCACTCATCGCAGCATACGACTTCTTCATTGGGTGACCATGACACAGCAAGCTCACAGAAGCCGCAGGTATATATGGGGAGTAGTCTTGGGCCTGGGTTTGTTTGTATGTCGCCTGAGAGGAAGATGGCGAGCATTGTTACTTTTTGGCTTGGGCCACATCGGTTGGGATGAGTTGAAGGAATGGCGTGAGAATGCATATATTCCGTTTATTGAGTCAGTTTCAGAAGCATCGAAGGATTGTGTAAGGAATCGATTTGTGGCTAAAATGAATAAGAGCACGAACATGGACTCTTGGAACAATGTTGTGATTGGCGCGCAGGTGAGTGGCAAAAGAATGGTATAACCAGTGTCAGTAGTTTCTGTTAATAATTGGAAATAAGATTGAAATGGTGTGCTAAAAATCCAAGTTGAATAGGCTGCAGCACTGTTTTAAAATTACTAGTAATTATACGAGTGCATGAGTATCAAGACGTTGGTGCGGTGCGAATAAAAATGTAGGTCTTCGGACTTCGCTCTAGCTGGGCCACAGGGCGATGCTGGGAAGACGTCTTGACAGAGGGCCTGTTAGTAGAAAGTTTAGTTGTTGTGGGCACTGTTTTCGTTCTGTTAATTATGGCAGCCTATGTGCAAAGTGGAGCTCTACAATTGCGTACGATCAAACGAGTTACGGTTTACGTTGTGTTGATGTGGGAAATAGTCGTGGTGGCGTAGTGGGCCCGTAGGCGTAGGCCAGTAGAGTTATCGCTGCTAGGGGACGAGATTACATACGTAGTGCTTGTTGGCGACTTGGTTATATGTATTGCTTAGGATTAATGTTTAGTTTAAAATATGGTTTGAAAGTGACTATCTTGAGCGTGCTTGGTGTGATTTAGTGGCACTTAGCTGTTTAGTAGACCGGTTCATGGCTTCTTCGGTGTTGATTTGTAATCCAAGATGGCGTGTTTTGGCGGGAAGTCTGCGGAGGTGATCACTTGTTTAAACTTGTTAATTTTGAATCTAACATACTTTACGTTGGTAATTTATGCCTATTTAGATTTAGTGAGACGTTAGTGTCGTATGCTGGAGTCCGTAGTATTTGATCTAGAGCGTAATTTTGAATTTCGAATACAATTTTAGAGCCGATGTTGAGAACTTCTTTTTATTTCACGCATGCGCAACCATTGTTTTCAAAACGCGGTGTCTGGCGCCTACACGATCGTGCTAAAGTAATAACGCTGCATAGCAGTTCTAAATGTGACCTACATATAGATCATTCACGCAGTGAATCTGGAAAGACAGGTGATTCTGACTGGTAAGTTTGTTACAAATGTACTGTAATGCGTGGTTGCGATTGAGCGAATTGGTGAATGATTGAGTCGGTGACTCGGTGAATGAGTCATTGATTAAATGAGTGGGTAAGTGAAGGAATTAATGTATGAATGAATGAATAAAATAATCCGGTTGATTAAATAGGTTAAACTATTAACACCTAATAAGGTAACAATGTTGTGTTTGTAAATTCTTTGTTTTGTTGATATTCCCTGATTTATGTCAGTCTTGAATACCCCTGTTAGAAGGCATTTCTGTTTAGAGGCCTGTGAATAAGTTTATTTGCCTTGTGTTTCGTTGCTGCCTTCCCACATGTTTATTGTTAAGCGGTTATAGTTAGCTGGTGCGTAGTTCGTGTAGTCACGAGTAGGTCAATAGAACGACAAACAGGTAAGGCGACCAGTCGCATTGTTGGGCGGAGAGTGATAGATCAAAGATGACACATAATGTGTGGCAACAGAATTTTGTTTAAGTAGACAACTGTACCTGTAGTTCTTGCTTTCCAAAAAGGCTGTCAGCTGGCTGACTCACGCCGCCAATAGGGGTACAAAACACTCTAATAACACGCCTTGAGGTTCGCTAAAATACCAAAGCCTCAGGCTCTCCAGAAACATGCAATTGTAACAGCCCATAAACTTACAAATGCACCTCCTTGAAGTTCGCCAAAACACCAACAATTGAGACTCTCCAATTGCACCACTTTGATTCTCAACAAAAACACTAACACATTTTGACAAAAATACCAACACTTCACTGTCTAGGGACACGTCACGTTAGCTCGGGCACATTCTCAACGTAACTCGAACGGTTTTTTTTTGGGGGGAACTCGTGCCCCCAAGCCTCCCTGGATCCGCCGATTCATAGGATAATGTAAACTGCCAATGTGGCATAATTCTGAATTTGTTGATCATCATCATCGGTCGGCCGGGGCCGCAACGTAGATGAGCCTTTTTCCACATAGTTCGATCGTTCATGAGGGATGAAAGGTCTATTTCTTCAATAACAAGGTTTTCTTTTGATTCCTCTGTTTTTCTTGCCGTGTGTGGGTGTCCACAGGATGAATGTTGACACTGGTTCTTCAGTATTATGATAGCAATGGCCAGCTACTTGTAGGCGCCTCCTGCGAATCTTGTGTGAGAGTTTGTTTACGTGACCATATTATAGTTCTTCATTTGTAAGCCTTTTGCTCCAGTGGACATTTATGCACTTTCTTAACATTTTGGTGTAACTTCCGTCTACGTTTTTTCTAGTTCTTTTTGCTCCGTACAACAATATACTTTCAACTGTGGCACTGAAGATTGACAATTTAAGTGTTCTTCATATGTTTGCCTTCCATACATGGTCTAGCTTGTTACATGTTTGGCAGGTTAGTGCAACGTTGTAAATGTGTTAAAGGTCCCCTATTAAAATATATAACTCGGGGGATCCAACAAGAGTCGGTGCGTTGGTAAATTTCTTTTCACTTCATCTTGGTCAAAATAATTGGCCCAGCAACAAAATTGTCTAGCAGAATTATCGCAGCTTTTTGGATATGAAGTCATTCTTCGGGGCGGGGCGAGCTTGATCGGATGGTTCGTTTTTGAAGGGGGTTTGTAAAAAGTGGTTCCAACCCAAAATATTAAAACCTAATAAGGTGAACAATGTTGTGTTTGTACATTCTTTGTTTTGTTGATATTCCCTGATTTATGTCAGTCTTGAATACTCTTGTTAGGGGGCATTTCTGTTTAGAGGCCTGTGAATAGGTCTATTTGCCTTGTGTTTCGTTTCTGTCTTTCAACATGTTTATTGTAAAGCGGATATAGTTAGCTGGTGCATAGTTCGTGTAGTCACGAGTAGGTCAATAGAACGACAAACAGGTAAGGCGACCAGTCGCATTGTTGGGCGGAGAGTGATAGATCAAAGATAACATATAATGTGTGGCAACATAATTTTTTTCAAGTAGACAACAGTACCTGTAGTTCTTGCTTTCCAAAAAGCTGTCAGCTGGCTGACTCACGCCGCCATTAGGGGTACAAAACACTCTAATAACACCCCCTTGAGGTTCGCCAAAATACCAAAGCCTCAGGCTCTCCAGAAAAATGCAATTGCAACAGCCATTGACACTAGTCAAAATTCTAACACTTCAGCGTTCCCGTAAACTTACAAATGCACCTACTACGCCAAAACACCAACAATTGAGGCTCTCCAGTTGCACCCCTTTGATTCTCAACAAAAACACAACTATATTTTGACAAAAATACCAACATTTAACTGTCTAGGGGCACGTCACGCTAGCGCGGGCACATTCCAAAGTTTTAGGGGGGCTCGTGCCCCCAGGCCTCCCTGGATCCGCCGATTGATAGGATAATGTGAACTGCCAATGTCACATAATTCTGAATGTGTCCATCATCATCATCGGTCGGACTGGGCCGCAATGTAGATGAGCCTTTTTCCATATCGGTCGATCGATCATCAGGGATGGAAGGTCTGTTTCTTCAATATCAAGGTTTTCGCTAGTGTATGCTTCCTTGTGTTTCCCTCTTCTTTTCTTGCCATGTGTGGGTGTCCACAGGATGAATGTTGACATTGGTTCTTCAGCATTATGATAGCAATGGCCAGCTGGTTGTAGGCGCCTCCTGCGAATCTTGTGTGAGAGTTTGTTTACGTGACCATATAGTTCTTCATTTGTAAGCATTTTGCTCCAGTGGACATTTATGCACTTTCCTAACATTCTTGTGTCACTTCCGTCTAGGTTTTTTCTAGTTCTTTTGTCAGGGTCCAGGTATCTGCTCTGTACAACAATATACGTTTAACTGTGACATTGAAGATTGACAATTTAAGTGTTCTTCATATGTTTGCCTTCCATACATGGTCTATATTGTTACATGCTTGGCAGGTTAGTGCAACGTGGTAAATGTGTTAAAGGTCCCCTACTAAAATATATAACTCGGGGGGTGCAAGGTAAATGGTAAATTGGTAAATTTCTTTTCATTTCATCTTGGTCAAAATAATTGGCTCAGCAACACAATTGTCTAGCAGAATTATCGCAGCTTTTTGGATATGAAGTCATTCTTCGGGGCGGGGCGAGCTTGATCGGATGGTTCGTTTTCGAAGGGGGTTTATAAAAAGTGGTTCCAACCATGCCTGGAGATATTATTTGTGTAGGCATTATTTTGAGCAGAATTATCTGTGCAGCTTATTGTAATCATTGATAACTATGTGGAAAATCGGATCAGGTTCACGAGGGGGTAGTTTTTGGAAGGGGTTTCGTAAAAAAGGATGTTCTGACAAAACCCTTATCCCTCTTATTATGATCCTGTCGATCAGTACACCTGAAACATTTGCCTGGTATCATTGCATTGCAGTTGTGAAGATGACGTTCTACGGACGCATGTTGTTGGTCACTCTGGCGTTGTGTGTCATGTACAGACGTCTGACGGCTCAGCCTGCTACATACCAGTGCTCCACTTACTATGACATCAAACGACAGTTAGTCCGCATGGAACAGAAGATAACCACGCTACAGAAGATTAACCAACGCCAAATGTCCGTTATTACGCGGTTGGTAAACACACAAAAGGTGTCTAACAAACGTCAGCAATCTCTTATGGAGTCGATGTTATCCAGGCAGCAGACAATTAGTGCAAGCCAGATGTCACTCACGCAGCAGATGCATTGCTCGTTGCTCTCTACGGACAGGCTTAAACAGGGATCGATCCGGGAAGGTAATGTTGACTTTCGATAAGACTCAACAAGATCTAACAAGTTGAATAACATGTAGCTCTACATTATTTTATATTGGTACAGGTGGGTTTCCTTGTTGCTGATGGAAGTGAATATATTAACTGGATACAATTAATTTGCAAGCTATTCAATACATTAACGTAAAGTGGTGTATGCACTTTACATTTGATACACACATTTGCGTAGCATCTGATGTAGCATTCCACGCTTCCACATGCACAATGTATACTTTATAATACCACCTACGGCAACATTTCTGTGAACAAACCGCTACTTAGTCCGGCAATCAAAAGCCCTTTTGAAGATGTACCGTGCATTAGGGTCCGTACGATGTTTTTGCTTGTTTTTGATCTTCTAACCTTCTAGGTCAATAATTCGAGTGATGCCACTCAGGCACCCTTGAGCGTTTTTGATATAAACTAATTAATATGCAAATTAGTTATCGCCACTAAAATATATACTAGTTTTCTGAATATCTCAAATTGTGGAACTTGGACTTTACTTACTTAGCGGCTCCCGCGTCTACAGATGCATAAGGCAGTCAAAGCACGCCATCCAGATCTGTCGCTTGCTAGTGTTCTGACGTCGCTCCAACTTTTGTTGACCAGCTGTAGGTCTCGGTCGATTGTTTGGCGCCAGTTCATTCTTAGTCATCCTCTCTTTCTCTGGCCAGCTGGTATCCACCATAGCGCTTGTTGGACAGGTCTAGTAGGTGGGAGCCATGTGACGTGGCCGAGCCAACACATTCGTCTTCTGCAGATAGTAGATGATGCCAGAAGTTGTCCTAATCGTATCCGGACATCTATGTATGATCGTCACGTGTTCGCTCCAGTGTATGCCCAAGATCTTTCGCAGGCATTTAGTGTCGAATGTGGACCTTACCTTTTACCTTTTTTAAACATGTTCTTCTCCTCTTGCTTCACCGTCGTCAGGGGTGAAACTGGCCTTGATTCCGTTCCTCGATTTCAGTTATCTTTCCTTTTCTTCTTCTTTTCTCTCACTTATATTGCACTGCTCTCTCCACCAACTATCTCCATTCCCCTCTGTCTATTGCTCTCGTTTTCCACTTCTCTCCCAATCCTTCCAAGTATCTCTTTACAATCAAAATTATGTGTCCAAATGCATGTTTTCGGGGTTTCTGGTTACTATTACGCCAGTAAACAAATTATATTTTGCAAATTTGTCGCATGAATGTGCAAAGTAGCTCTGATCTCACAATGTTCGTCTATATCTTCTCAATAGGCGACGGTAGGCAATACGTAATGGACCGACTTAAATGGAACTCCCTTACAAACATCCAAACGGTATATAATTTGAAAGCCACATATATCTCCATCACATCTAGGCCTGTCGTAGAACTGCTAAGTGGTGCAATAAGCGTAACTCCAAGGTCAAACAAGGTCACCGTCAAATTATGAATTGTTGAAATTGTACACTTCTGCAAACTTCTTCAAATTACAATGGTTGCATATCTATTTTCTGTAATAATAAAGTGGCCACGTCATATATTTTTGAAAATATTATTGTCTCCCCGTCAAAATGAGATACGATGTGGAGCCATAGTAAGGGTGGAGCTAAGGTCAAACAAGGTCACCGTGAAATGATGACTATTCGAATTTTTGCAATACCGCGAACGTCATAAAGTTACAATGAGCATGTATCTACTTTATTTCTATGGATACATCATATACAGCGTGAAAGAACAATTTCTTCAAAATGTGATTTGACTTGGAGGTGTCAGTTGATGGAGGTTGCGTGGAGCTACGATTGTTACAACCGGTAATGTAATAGTCGACCCGTTATGTAATAATCGACCGGTAATGTCATAAATCGACCGGTAAAGTAATAACTCGACCGGTAACGTAATAAAAACGACTAAGTTGATTATGATGACGATGATAATGAAGGTGATGATGAAGATGTTAGTAATGGCAACGAAGACGGTGATGATGAGGATGATTAAATGATTACTATGACGATGTCGAGGAAAATGAATACAATTAAGGGGTCACCTTAGTAATGATGATGACTATAACGATGGTGATTATGATTATTATTATTACGATGATGATGATGATTAAGACAATGCTAATAATGTTGATAAAGTCAGTGATGATGAGGGTAATAAATAATAATGATGACGAGGAGGAAGATGAAGACAACGAAGGTGTTGATTATGATTATGATGACGACGACGACAATGTTAACAATGATGATTATGATGACAAAGATAATGACCATGAGGGTGATGATTATGACTGTGATGAGGACGACGACAAAGACACCCCAACGGCTAACCATGCTGACGCACTGTTGACGTTCACTTATCATCATATGATCAATTTAAGGGGTCATCTCAAACAATTTAGGGGAAATCGCAAAATGCAATGTTACGGAGTGATGTCATAAAGCTACTAGAAACTAAACGGTAATGGGTAATTTCAAAATATTAATAATAAAAACGAACAGCTGAAACAATTAAGGGGTAATATTAAACAACTAAGTTAATATTAAGTGTATTCTCATTCGACTTCATTCATATAAACGAACAACGAGCACCTAGTGTATTTTAAATATGCATAATATTAAGTGTCACAGTGTATCTCAAAAACAATCTAAAGAATTATTTAAAAATAAATAATTGAGGGGTCATTTTTTATAATGAACTAGCTGGTCATCTCAATGCACGGCGGGGTCATCTCATAGAATCAAGACAATCTTCTCTAAAAGTTAATTAAATTAAGGGACACCTCATAAAGAGAATGGGTCTTCTCAAAACAGTATCATTACAAAATATGGAAGAAGTCATTAACACATTAACGGATCATCTCAAAACAATGAGTGCTCATCTCTCAATAAAAGGGTTTTCTCATAAAACGTCATATAACAAATGTACATATTCATTAAAATGAACAACGTGTTCGTCTCAATGAATTAAGAGATCATCTTAAAATAATAAAGGCTCATTTCACAAATAAAAAGGTCTTCTCAACTAAGTTAAGTGAACATTTAAAAACATACATGTATTGATTGAAATGAACTGGCTGAACGTGCCAACAGATTCAGAGATCATCTCAAAATATTAAAGGGTCTTCTCATAAATAATAGGGATTTATGAAAATACATTATGGTGTTGTTTCACAAAAAAATGTAAACGTTCATTAAAAACAAATAACTGAGCGTCACAATAAATTTGAAAAATCATCAACATTAAATGGTCATCTCATAAAATAAAGGGGCCTTCTCTAAAAGGTTAAGGGATCATTGCGAAAATAGAGGTAGTCATCTCTCAATAAACGGGTTTTCTCAAACAACTAAATTTCCAGTGCCCATATTCTCGAACGACTTACGAATTTCTTAGCGCCATTTTTACCAAAAAAATGACGTCAAAAGAGCGTAAGTTACGATTTTTTCGCAAGTGCTATTCTCGAAACATTTACGATACGAACATTCGCAAATATGGCGTATATTTCATCGCAAAGTTACGCCAACGCAAGAGGTCGCGTAACCTTTTCGTAACTTTTGTGGTATTGCTTTCAGATGGAGATTTCTCAGTTATTTGCTGTTACAACGTCGCAAAAACACATTAGTAAATTGTGTGTGATTTAATGACACTAATGTGTGTTTGTCAATTTTTATTGACCGCTAAAATTGCATAAATACCGTCTTTGAAAGCGGCGCCGCGCCTACACTGCTAGCCAATGCAAAATTCCACAATAAAAAGTAAACAAGCGGAACCGATTAGTAATTCACCGCAGTAATTTATAGATTGACTGCATGTTACACAATTACAATTTGTGTAGGCACGTTTAATTACACTTGAAACCACAATTTCTATTTTAGAAGACCTCAGTATTGCAGACATTAATTCGATGGCATGAAAATCTATATATTAATGTAAAAAGGACACTATTTCTTTATATAAACATATTTCATGTATTATTTATCAAGGCCAGGGAACACAGATTTTGCCCAATTTATCTATTTTTCAGATGTACATTATGTTAATGTTCCACCACATCTACATAAAATTAATAGTTAAGTAAGCTTGGCTGCCACTTTCAGATATATATGCTGCTTGAGATATGCTATATTAAGTGCATCAATATTATGACAACCCGTGATAGATTGCATCATTTATTCAAGCATTGACAATACCATCAAAAACAAATATGTAACTGTTATAATGTAAATGATAAATATGTATATAAAATTATATATGTATATAAAATTAAATATATATACATTGTAAATATAGATACTAAGATAATATGTTTGAATACACCTACTTTTGTGTCTACAAAATAACATAACACTTGTAAATATAATGTGTGAGTACACCTGTATTGTTGAAATAAGTTTGATCTTGAAATAGTGCATATACACTAAACCTCAGATATAACAATATATACACACATGCCGACCTAGCAGTCTTAGTTACGGAGAAATAAATTGTGTCTGTTACTATTTTCTATGTAGTCATAAATGGAAAATACTGTTGACTATGACAATTATGGGCTGATATAAAGCATTACTGTAAATTTTTGGCACATCCTATTTTCCAGGTGCCAATAATCCAATTTCTTTTCTCACCAAACCGACTTACCAACAGAAGACATAACATTTATTTTGACCTTGTAGTTGTTTTATAAAATGTAACAACTGAATCAGTATAAAGAAGATTGTTAACATACTGCTTTTACCAGTAGATCTTAGTATACCAGGTCATTTATTTTTATATAGTCTCCAAAGCGATTGATCTGCATCATAGAAATTATTTATATAATTTATTTTGAAAAATAAATACCACTGTTAACAATTTATGCAAACAATGGATATTAATGAAAAGTATAACTCACAGATTCATCTTAGAAAAAAGGAAAGGGGCAGTCAATGGAATAAATGGAGAGTGAATATAGCGGCAGTCCATGGTGTCAACATGATTAGTCGTTAGGATATCATTGTCGTCGTCCTCATCATCGTAATAATCATTACCCTCATGGTCATCATCTTCGTCACCGTAATCATCATCATTATCATTGTCGTCGTCGTCGTCATCGTAGTCATAATCATCAACTTCACTAAGACGACGCCTTCATTGTCTTCATCTTCTTCCTCCTCGTCATCACTACTATTTATTACTCTCATCATCACTGACGTTATCAACATTATTAGCATTGTCTTAGTTATTATCATCATCATCATAATCATAATCACCATCGTCATACTCAATATCATTACTAATGTGACCCCTAAATTGTCTTCATTTTTCTCGTTATCGTAATTGTTTATCATCCTCATTATCACCGTCTTCGTCATCATTACTAACATCATCATCATCACCTTTATTATAATCGTCATCATAATCAAGTTAGTAGTTTTTATTACATTACCGGTCGAGTTATTACATTATCGGTCGATTACTACATTCGGTTGTAAAAGACGATCAAGCAGTGTCTCCGTCAAGTGATAAATGTTGGAAGTTGATCCATCCCGCAAACGTTATACAATATCAATGGTGTCTTATGTCTACGTTACCTACCTACTCATGGCCATTTCATATACCATTGGAAAGCCTACTGTCTCCCCGCAAATGTGGGGTACGATGGGGAGCCACCATATCAAGTGGTGCAGTAGGTGTGGAGTGAAGGTCAAATCATAGACACCATCAAATGATGAATGTTCAAAACTGTTGACCAATTGCAATGTTCTACACTAGGCAATGTTATACACCTATGTGTATTGTATCCCCGTCACAATAGGTCACAAAAATGCAAAAAAAAAAACATCGTGCGGTTCCCAGTCTTCACTGGTCAACACCCGGACTAACATGGCTAAAAACTAAAGATAAGTGACCACAGAGCCAAACCAAGTTGCTGATCCTGTCCCCATCAAAAAAAAAACACACACACACACACACACACACACACACACACACACACACACACACACACACACACACACACACACACACACACACACACACACACACACACACACACACACACACACACACACGAAGTGGACGAATGACTATGCGAATAAATATGTCCGTATAATGGCGTTTTCGAATATTGTAGATACCAGATGCAGACAGAGCCTCAGCGGTAACCAGGCGTGCTACAGGATTGTTCGGGAAGCAATTAAATGGGAGGCAGCAAGGGCGTACTGCCGTTCTTACATGGTTGGGATGGATCTTGTCTCAATCGAGTCTGCAGACGAACATGCCTTCCTGGCTGTCATACTTGGAGGTTAGCTTTAAAGTTTTCTTTAAAAGTCAATAATACTCAGTACGATGAACGTTATCATCATTACTAGCTAGAATTGCATATCCTGCTGTTAAGGCAACGTACAATCACGGAAAACACATGTAACATTGTGAACAATCGATTAACGCCCGTCTAACGTCCGGTATGCAGACACCTCCGGAAATGTTGAAAATATAAAACCGTTACGTTTCTTTCCAGGGGTCGTAGACGAATCCCAAGAGGTTTACGTCCGAGACGCAAAGAGTCTTGGACACGTACACACGTACACACGTACACACGTACACACGTACACACGTACACACGTACACACATACACACATACACACATACACACACACATACATACATACGTACATATATATGTACACACACAAATGCAAACATGGAGGAGCGTGACGATGTCTTTGTTATCCTCCAGACAATTTGTTCTATCAGCTTTAAATCATGGCTACTAATTTAATGATATCTGGCAACATATAGACGAACGTTTCGCATACGCTTGCGTGTAGTTGCATCATGATTTTCAGGAAAATAGTGCTTCAGTTAATGGCGACATTAATTTGCAAATAAGTAGTGGATGGTATAATTCAACTATTTTGCTAGGAATTGTGCAGCATGGTCTCTTATAAAAATATGCCATGGTCTACCATGGACTATCACAGTAAATCTTGGTGTACCATGCTATATCATAATAACCATGGTGGATTATGAAATAAACGGTTTGTCCATTTCAAATTGATTTACCATGGTGTACATGCGTTTCTAGTGCAATGTTATCGTGCTATGGTATACCATGATATTTACCTTCGTCAAAACACCATGATATTTACCATGGCATATTCTCACAAGGAAGGCTCGTATACCCGTATGCCCATACGCACCGGAGGATATATACCATATTGTCACATTCACAATGTATATTTTATGCATTTCAGCTTGTATTTATGAACGCATGAGCGTAAGTTTTACAGTCGTTGAATGATCGTTTGCTTTCAGAATTACACGGCACTTGTACATCTTTTCATACATCTGGAAAGAAAGACGCTGGCGGCACGTGGAAGTGGACGGCGACCGGACAACCATTTAGCTTTACGGCCTGGGCACCGGGACAGCCGGATAACACCGGCAACTACTGTTACGTGTGGAGCAGATTCCCTGGGTGGAATACTTGGGATGATTATATAGATGGCGACAGATGTTTCCTTTGTGAAGTCAGTGTACCACCCTACTGCCGCAATTAGAAGCTCGAAGCGACGTCTAATTAATGTCATAGTCACCACCAATCCCGATGGCTGTTACCACTAACCGCATGTAGAACTCATTATTCTATGGAAAGGTGGGATCTATGACTATACGGGCGCATTGGGCCAACCCCTGTAACTTTGTTAATAACGATCAGACATTTCTTTTTTGAATTAATCAAAATCATGTCGTACAACTTGTAACTCTGCACGGCCATTTATCAATGACTAACAGCGCGAACAACTACGATTGTGTGTGTGTTTTAACTGATACGATTATGTTATAAAATCCATCTTGTTATATTATTTTCTTTGTACATTTACCGCACGTAATGCAATGTTGGCTATCATAACATATTAATGGATGCATTTTCTGTCAATGCATGTTCGTGGCAGAAGCAGGTGTAATGCTTGATAAAACTCATTTGTATGTATAAATTTGATCAGTTACCGATGAGTCGGAAATTGTGGGGTTCGTTGAGCCAGTTCAATGGATCCTTGCAATGACTAGTCACAACCTTTCATGTTTGTTTGCGTAAAAAAGGGTATGGTGATATTGTTTGAATATTATTATATGTAATCGGTTAAGGTTAGTGTAACATGAATTATGCGATTTCATTTATTCATTCATTGAATTAAATTGGGTACAAGAAAACCGTTGTATTCTGTGTTGTGGCGATTGTAATAATTATTGCTGTATGTAATAGTAGTGTGTAGTAGGCATCCTGCAGTCTTTGTGCATCTGCGCCCTGGTTTCGAAGATCAGTTGTTGGCTAGGCAGCTTCTGTTGTGGCTGTAGAGGCTGATTCTTGAGTGGCAGTCTTTATTGCATTTGCTGCACTTGAAGGCGCTCTCGGCTCTGTTCTCAGCCTGGGTGTTTTTTCTGCGGTTACGTTTTTCTTCTGCTAGCCTGCGGAGAGTCTCCTCTCCTATTTTGAGACCCGTGTGTCGTTCCTGCCTCCATGTGGATCGGTCTCCAGCAAGCTCCTCCCAATTGTCAACATCCATGTCTAGTGCCTTCAAGTCTCGCTTGCATACGTCCCTGAATGGGAGATGGGGACGTCATGCAGCTCTCTTTCCAGTGGCCTGCTCTCCGTAGATAATGTCTTTTGGAAGTCTCCCATCTTCCATCCTATGCACGTGGCCGAGCCAGCGGAGGCGGCGTTGCCTGAGCAGGGTCACCAGGCTCATAGACCTGGCACATGAGAGGGCCTCTGTATTGGGGACTCGGTCCTTCCAGGAGATCCAGAGGATGCGCCGCAGGCAGCGCATGTGAAATGAGTTCAGTCGATTCTCCTGAATGGAGTACATGGTCCAGGACTCACTGCCGTACAGAAGTGTACAGAACACGCAGGCGTTGTACACTGTCTCCTTTGTGTGCTCCGTCAGCATTTTGTTGTTCCAGACTCTCTTTGTAAGCCGGGCAGGTGTTGAAGTGGCTCTCCCAATCCTTCAGCTGATTTCTGCTTCTAAAGAGAGGTTGTCGCAATGGTGGAACCGATATATATATAGGTGAAGAGGTGGAGGACCTCTAGCTCATAATTGTTTATGGTGATGGCTGGGCGAGTGACCACATCCTGCCACATGGTGTTAGTCTTTCTCATGGTGATGTCAGTCCGAAATCCGTGCATGCCTTTGCAAAACGGTTTGTAGCCCCCCCCCCCTCAGTATGCATGATGACTGCTGCTTCATCCGCAAACAGGAAGTCTCTGACAAAGGCCAGACGCACATTGGTTTTCGATTTTAGGCGAGACAAATTGAATAGTTTTCCGTCAGATCGCGTTTGCATGTACACTCCCTCTGCCGAAGATCAAAAGGCGTGTTTGAACATAAGGGCAGAGAATATCCCAAAGAGGGTTGGGGCGAGGACGCAACCTTGTTTGACGCCACTGGTAACGTTAAAAGTTTCGGTGGTAGAACCATCTTACAAGATTGTACCTCTCATATCATCGTGGAAAGACCTGATTACACTGCTCTAAGTATATTTGTAAATATGCACGTGTTTGTACCCATGGTACACAATTTCTTAACATTGTTGATCCTAAATAAAGATTAAAAAAGTATATTATCCCAAGGAAGACGGTAATGCATGGATAAACAGTTGCTTGGGATATACACGCACAATCGCCAGTATTTTCCTGCGCGGAAGACTTCTAACTATCAAGCGAGAAATCAGAGCTACTGCATTGTCATGATCCAAAGGTTCAACCATGAGCACTCTCTTATGTCGACGGAAATTATTTCTAATGATAGTGCTGTCATAACGCACGCTTAGCCCACAGAAACATTGTATCATTCCGTCAATACTGTTGTGACATCGTCATTCACTGATCAGAAAGGCAATTTCGAAGGTGCTTCAGGATTTAGATCGTTTCCGGCACTGACCAAGTTGACCGCACAAAAGCCACAACACGAGAAAAAGAGGCAATTGACAACAGAGAAAGGTATCCCGTAGCGTTTACAAGTAACATTTCTGGCATTCTGCAGGATGCTAAACATGCACAAGGAAATGTTCTTACATACGATGGTCGAGAGTGACTACGAACAGGCCGACATAGAGTAGAATGTGTTAGCACGTATCGACACCCTACACGCCGAGATGGATGACTTTCTCATCAGAACTCTAGCCTCCAACGTGATCGTGATCTTGGCAGGCATTTTTCATTATCTTACGCATCACCATCCAGGTATGCAATTACGAGTTGCTGTTGTTACAGGAAAACACAATATCATGCTATTTCCATGTAAATACAATCTTCGCGGTATTGCGGAGGACACATATCGTGCAGTGCCACTTTCCTATGTCTATTACGACTCTGATGAACAATTCCATTTAAGATTGGTAAGTCATGCATTAATTTTGTTCCAATGATTAATTAAAATTATATTTCCTGTAATATAAAGTATCGGTGGTGTTGCTATACAGGTCAGAATGTTAGAGGCAGTACACAAAGATACAACGCTGGCGGTGAGAGTCGAATAAAAAACTTCTGAACAAATTGGAGTGGGGGGGTAAGACTCATACAGGGGTATGCTTTGAATCTCCTGATTTTTTGTTATATTGACGGACTGATCATTGGAAAGGTATCGGAACAGGAATAACATAAGACGAAATCACTGTAAGTGCCGAGAATATAATATCCTGCTCTGCATCGCTTTCGTCGACTACGAGAAGGCTTTCGATTCAGCGCAAACCCAAGCAATACTGACCTCCCTTCAAGAACAGGGGATAGAAGACGTGTACGTCGAATTCATGAAAGACATCTACACCAACACCTCGATGACAGTCGAGATACATAAAGAAAGTAACAAGATCAAAATCAAAGGACGAGGACGACAGTGTGACACCCTATCATCCAAGTTGTTTACGGCAACACTCGAAAACATATTCCGAAGACTGACAGCGGCTTGAGGATGGACGAAGAATATCTCAGTCATCTTCGCTTCGCCGACGACATAGTCACATGCGCTACTTCCCCGCAAGAACTACACAAAATGCTACATGAGGTAGCTGATGAAAGTGAAAAAAGGTCTGCAGATTGCCATTTCGAAAACAAAAGTAATGCTACAAAACGACAAACTAATATTATATAGACACAACGCAGATAGGGAACGTTGAAAGCTACGTATGTCTGGGACAGCGATGAAGCATCAGAGACAAAAACTGAGCTTCGGACTCTTGACTGAGAGAACCCGGGTTCGAATCCTATATTGCGGTGTCGAAACTTGGGCAAGTGCGTTCACTCTACGTTGCTCCAGTTCACTGTATGAACGACTGCCTGGATTTAGACAGTGGTGGATATTTGTGTAAGAATAGTCTTAATAGCAGTGTGGCTGGATGCTTCCAGTCGAGATGGTGTTCGATTGAACAGGACTGCCGGGGAGTAAAGTATAAAGCTCTTTGAACAGTCCTGAGAACTAAATACTGCGCTATATAAGAACTTACCATAACTTTTTACTTTATAACTTGAAATTTATTTATATAATTGTTTGAACTATTGTGGATTCAAAATGACATATCGAAAACATTTCAGATGCAAAAAATATGTAAGTTTGTTCACCCATACAGAACCATAGCATATCCACGTTGACATGGTGATATTTGGCTTGGTGTGGCGCGTGGACAGAGCAAGCTCGAAACTGTGCTGTGAAATAAAAAAGGTTTACAAGTACTGCCTTAGCACCGTACACAACGTATGAGATGGAGCTGACAGATTTAGGGACCCAGGCCAAAGTTAGTTCAGGGTCAAATGTTAGATATTGTTAAAATTCAATTTCCTTCCTATTTGGACAGTTAAATAAATATGTTTACTGCATTCAAATGCCTTATTATTTTATAAAACACAATTCTTCCCATTGGATAATTTATTAATTTGCATATACTCAAAATGGCTGCATAACACAAACTATGTTTGCTGGCATATTTTAACATATAATTTGCCATTAAGTTATTTATTGTTTGTTATACTCGCATATGATAATGAACACCTATTTATACCACAAACACCTGCATAGTTACTGGTGGTATACAACATTGATGGATATTGAACAATTAACCATTACGGATAACATTCAATAATCCATCGCCATTGGGTAAGTTCAAAAGGAATATATCAATGTCAGGGTAATTTAAACAAAAGAGACATTCAGCTGCGTATAACCTATCACCGAACATTTATGCAACATGCACCTCGATATTAACAGATTCGGTATTGTTCATACTTTCCTTTTTTCTTCCTCTTCCCCCTGTGGGGTGGGGGCCACATAACTCGACTGCTTCTTCTGCTTTGCCTACTAATACTCTCCATCTCCCTCAGTCTTCTGCGATGGTCATTCAATCTTGGCTGTTTCCACTTGCCCTCACAAGATGTCGCTTCACGCCGTCTTTCCACCTAGACTTTGTGTGGAGCGCAATGGCGCAGTGACTAGAGCTTCGGACTCTCGACCGAAATAAGCCGGATTCGAATCATGTATAGTGGTGTAGAACCTTGGACAAGTTCGTTCAATCTACGTTGCCCCAGTTCACTCAGCTATATGAATGAGTATCTGACTATAAACAAAGGTGGATATTTGTGTACGTATAGCATTGCAGCGTGGCTGGATGCTTCCCAGAGAGATGGTGTTCAATTAAACAGATTTGCCAGGGAAGAAAATGTAAAGCGCTTGGAGCACTCATGCTGGTTACTGCGTTGTATGAGAACTTACGTTTACGTTTTCTGTTTTCCATGCTATTTTTGTCAGTATTTTCTCACTCATCCTTTGCTCATGTTCTATCCACCTCAATCTGGTTCAAACCACTTTCATTTTATGTGTTTTTCATGCCGGTCTCTTCTCTCAAGTCCTTTATGGTCTTCTAACTCATCGGGTTACTGCATTGTCTTCGGACCTAGTTGCTTTCTCCTTCTGTATCTATGTCAGTGCCAATGTTTCCATCCAATATAAACGGGCAGGTACCATGCAGGCTTCTAACCTTTTTTTCTTTAGTTTTTCAGTTGTCTCACTAGTAATGACTTCCACCTTCCCCATGCCGCTGCTCCTGCTTGCACCCTCTTTTGTACTTCGTTAGTACTTTATTTATTTTATCCAGTAGGTTCAGCTGTTCAGAACTTTTGCTAATCGTTTATTTTATCATTGCATTTACCCGTAATTTTACGCATTTAAGAGTAATAAATAATAAAGTAATAATAAGTAAAGTTAGCAAACAAAATCCTAGTATATATATATATATATATACTAGGATTTTGTTTGCTAACTTTACTTATTATTACTTTATTATTTATTACTCTTAAATGCGTTGTTATGCTTCTTAGATGATTGCCGATTTGTAAACACCCGTGAACGGGTCATTAGTCCCGGATTTGATGGTGTGTAAATAAAGTTTATTATTAGTAGTAGTAGTACTACCATCCAGCCACCCACTGGTCCGCTCATGAATACAAAGCTGTTTACATGTTTAATGGTCTTACAATCGACTATTGCTTGCAGATATATTTGCTGTCGGCCCAGAGGAGGTTGGCAGGCTCCGTGCATGCGCAAAAATCAACTCATATTAGTGATCGACCGTAAACCGGCGCCATTCAATCAATGCATGCGAATGAGTTATCATCGCAGTTTATCTTCTCTATACGTCTTTGTGCGCAATGGCAACGACGATTTACCATACTTCCTTTACTTATATTGTGTTCACCGCAACTGTGATAATCTTTCTCTTCCGTCGTGTCCGTGTTTATACGTGAAAGCGTGTTTAGCGCACGATTCATTCCTGGATGATTTGAAGGGTAGACGAATGATCTACACAGTTTACTAGATTCCGCATACCCAAGTTGTAATCACCGATCTTGATCGCAGTTCGTCTTTGATACAGGTAAGCCGGTATGTACTATGTATAATAGTTGTTTGGTTATGGAACGTAAAGGTGTTTTAATATAAACAAAAAAACATAAAAGTTGTAGGAAAATTAAGAAAAATCTTACATATAAAGTTGTAGGCCCATGGCCATACCTTGGGCTTGGCCCCGGGGGCGGGGGGGGGACACTGCTTATACTAGCAGTACTGTGGATGTGCCGAATACAAAGGTCGTTTTTTTACCGAGGCTCCCTAGATCAAGGGTCTGTTTTTCACATGTTTTCCCTAGAACAACGGTATACTTTTTGATATTGGATGCCCTTATCAAGGGTAGGGGTATGTGACCTTCGGCTGCACACCCCTACCCACATGCAAGGGCAGTGCCCCCCGGGGGCTTGGCAAACCGGGCTAATAAGGGATTTATATTACTATAATATTGGTATTATTATCCTATAACAATTATCATATAGCCTAGGCCAGTGGTTCTCAAACTGGGGGTCACAGCCCCCTGGGCCTGGGGGTCGTTTGGCAATTTCAGGGGTCTCTTCTGATGATATTGCCATTGTATAATTGGGGATCAGCTGATTGTACTTTTTGCCTAAGGCAATGTCAACCATGTTTTGGAGGAGACAAGTGTTAAAAAACTGACATTTCCATTGAAAAGGATACTATCTTGAAGCTGAAAGGAGGGAGTATGGAAAAAGGATATCCCCTGGAAACGCCCTCAATTTGCACCGTTTTAAGAACCTGTTAAGAACCGTTTTAAGAACCTGTGACTGGACACGAACTCTGTTCATAATATATTTCTATTCTACACACAAGTCGATTAGCTGACATTGTGACAAGTACAAAGGCCGTCAGAGAGGAAATCTAGCTTTTACGGGTATCATAAACAAAATGAAACTTCTCTCAACTTGGCCAGAACATGGTTGAGAATTACAACTGACCTGCCTCATTGATATGTTCGGCTGCTCAAATCTAGGAACTTTTAACTGCAATGAAAATTATTGATAATAGATTTCGTTTTGAGAAATTCAAAACCGTAATTCATAAAATTGGAGGCGCAAGATTTATTTGGGTATCTTTGTCATGCTGGAAACAATATTAGAACTCAGAGTTTGTAAGATAATTCTGTGAAACACTGAGTCAAACATATAGGCAAGTACTAAGTGTATAAAGAAAAAAACCTAACCGTAAATGAGAATGAAATAATACAGAAAACATACATTTGTAAACTGTTGTACAATAATTATGATAATTTGAGGCCAAGCAAAAAGAAACACTCTTTGTTGTATTTGTTTTAAATATACATGCCCTTATGATTTAATAGGTGTTTTGGATGATGACCACCACGTCTTAGATCGTCTAAATAATCATGGTGGCTGATTTATGTAATTACTACAGCCCTACACCTTGAATTATAATGACATCTAAAGCTTGACTTGAAATAATCAAGCAGTACACTGCATGACAAGTTTGGGATCAGGATTTCTTGACAAAAAACTGTTTCTTTTTTCATTGGCATATATAATAAAAAAGAGGCTGTGGTACCCACAAATGTTTCATTTGTATATGGCATCATGTAAGTGAAGTTATAGAAAATAATATGTGATGATGTTTCATTCTGTTTTGTACATTATATTATTATGCTCCATTGTATATTGTTTAAATATATATTATAATAATGTGTGTTATTATAATGTTTAATATGTTGTTATATGGTTTAATCTACGTCAACAAAACAAGGCTAACATTTATTCATATATTTACAAGTAAATCCTCCTTCCACTGCTGACTGGTATCTAAGGCTTTCATTGTTTGTCTAATGCATAATATCACAAAATCTTGATTCAAACCTATCCGGGGTAGAAATTGGTGGCAGCACATTGCAGTATGCATTTCACATCACATTATCCCTGTCTGTTGGTGACAACACGTTGCAGTGACGTATTACAGTACATTATCCCTTTTTGTTGGTGACAACACATTGCAGTGACGTATGACAGTACATTATCCCTTTTTGTTGGTGACAACACATTGCAGTGACGTATGACAGTACATTATCCCTTTTTGTTGGTGACAACACATTGCAGTGACGTACGACAGTACATTATCCCTGTCTGTTGGTGACAACACATTGCAGTGACGTACGACAGTACATTATCCCTGTCTGTTGGTGACAACACATTGCAGTGACGTACGAAAGTACATTATCCCTGTCTGTTGGTGACAACACATTGCAGTGACGTATGACAGTACATTATCACTGTCTGTTGGTGACAACACATTGCAGTGACGTACGACAGTACATTATCCCTGTCTGTTGGTGACAACACATTGCAGTGACGTACGACAGTACATTATCCCTGTCTGTTGGTGACAACATATTGCCGTGGACATATTACAGTACATTATCCCTGTCTGTTTGTGACAACACATTGCAGTGACGTATGACAGTACATTATCCCTGTCTGTTGTTGACAACACATTGCAATGACGTATGACAGTAGATTATCCGTGTCTGTTGGTGACAACACATTGCCGTGGACATATGACAGTACATTATCCCTGTCTGTTGGTGACAACACATTGCAGTGACGTATGACAGTAGATTATCCGTGTCTGTTGGTGACAACACATTGCTGTGGACATATGACAGTACATTATCCCTGTCTGTTGGTGACAACACATTGCAGTGACGTATGACAGTACATTATCCCTGTCTGTTGGTGATAACACATTGCCGTGGACATATGACAGTACATTATCCCTGTCTGTTGGTGACAACATATTGCTGTGGACATATGACAGTACATTATCCCTGTCTGTTTGTGACAACACATTGCAGTGACGTATGACAGTACATTATCCCTGTCTGTTGGTGACAACACATTGCAGTGACGTATGACAGTACATTATCCCTGTCTGTTGGTGATAACACATTGCCGTGGACATATGACAGTACATTATCCCTGTCTGTTGGTGACAACACATTGTAGTGACGTACTACAGTACCTTATCCCTTTTTGTTGGTGACAACACATTGCAGTAGACGTACGACAGTACATTATCCCTTTTTGTTGGTGACAACACATTGCAGTGACGTATGACAGCACATTATCCCTTTTTGTTGGTGACAACACATTGCAGTGACGTATGACAGTACATTATCCCTTTTTGTTGGTGACAACACATTGCAGTGACGTATGACAGTACATTATCCCTTTTTGTTGGTGACAACACATTGCAGAGACGTATGACAGTACATTATCCCTGTCTGTTGGTGACAATACATTGCAGTGACGTATGACAGTACATTATCCCTTTTTGTTGGTGACAACACATTGCAGTGACGTATGTTAGTACATTATCCCTTTTTGTTGGTGACAACACATTGCAGAGACGTATGACAGTACATTATCCCTGTCTGTTGGTGACAATACATTGCAGTGACGTATGACAGTACATTATCCCTTTTTGTTGGTGACAACACATTGCAGTGACGTATGTTAGTACATTATCCCTTTTTGTTGGTGACAACACATTGCAGTGACGTATGACAGTACATTATCCCTTTTTGTTGGTGACAACACATTGCAGTGACGTATGACAGTACATTATCCCTTTTTGTTGGAGACAACACATTGCAGTGACGTATGACAGTACATTATCCCTGTATGTTGGTGACAACACATTACAGTAGACGTACGACAGTACATTATCCATTTTTGTTGGTGACAACACATTGCAGTGACGTATGACAGTACACTATCACTGTCTGTTGGTGACAACACATTGCAGTGACGTATGACAGTACATTATCCCTGTTTGTTGGTGACAACACATTGCAGTAGACATCGACAGTACATTATCCCTGTCTGTTGGTGACAACACATTGCAGTGACGTATGACAGTACATTATCCCTGTTTGTTGGTGACAACACATTGCAGTGACGTACGACAGTACATTATCCCTGTCTGTTGGTGACAACACATTGCAGTGACGTATGACAGTACATTATCACTGTCTGTTGGTGACAACACATTGCAGTGACGTACGACAGTACATTATCCCTGTCTGTTGGTGACAACACATTGCAGTGACGTATGACAGTACATTATCACTGTCTGTTGGTGACAACACATTGCAGTGACGTATGACAGTACATTATCACTGTCAGTTGGTGACAACACATTGCAGTGACGTATGACAGTACATTATCACTGTCTGTTGATGACAACACATTGCAGTGACGTATGACAGTACATTATCACTGTCAGTTGGTGACAACACATTGCAGTGACGTATGACAGTACATTATCACTGTCAGTTGGTGACAACACATTGCAGTGACGTATGACAGTACATTATCACTGTCTGTTGGTGACAACACATTGCAGTGACGTATGACAGTACATTATCACTGTCTGTTGGTGACAACACATTGCAGTGACGTACGACAGTACATTATCCCTGTCTGTTGGTGACAACACATTGGTGACCCAAGTACTAATGGAGCAGTTGTCGAGGCAACATGTGTTCAGGCACAGGGGGAGGTCAGCATCTGAGGAAATCACATGGAATTTCTGCCGAATGGTTTGCGCGTGTCTCTTTGGCATGTACACTCGATTTGCAAAGAAGATTGAGCCATCTTCCTGTCTGTTGCACACCGGTCGGTGTAGTCACAGAGGATGATTCTCGGGTGTTACATTCACAAGAACATCTACTTCAGCATTGAAGTCTACCTCTTCCTCTCGGTACCGCTCATTTGCAATCGTATAGTAAAACTGTAGCTCTGGGTCTATTTTCTTACAAATCTCACTGAAAATATGAAAGTATAACAAATATATTAAGTATGGTTAAGGATGACTACAAAACATCTTTAAGAAACAATGTCATTTAACAAAACTCATCTCCCCTCTACTCATTAGTATGTAGCTTACATTTAATTATCTTATGGTAAAATATATATGTAGTGTTGTACATCAGTGTTTTGAAATCACCCCCAACTTGTTAAGTATAAACGAATTGATGCTAGTCAAGTTTACATGTTAGCGTTTAACATAACTTACCATTTTATGTACATTCAGTGTCATATTACAAAATACAATCTAAAGCAAGGTTGTGTGTTCCAGTACTCAGAAACAATAAGTGTTCTAATTATTAGCATGAATTTGTGTATATTTTGTTTATATTATGCAATTACATTTCAAAGCTCATACAGGGAATGAACAATGTCACATGGACAAAAAAGTTCTCTCATATAAAATGAACTTGATATGAATGTAAAATTATTATATTATATCAGTACATTCTAATGTTATGTACTTTTTTCTACTTAAAAATAAACAATTACTATCAAAATTGTGTACATTTTAACTTTAATATAAATTTGTTGTATTTAAAATTCATACAGCCGATCACAGATCAAATTGCTGTTTCCAAAAATTACTAAGAATACTTTCATATTAAATGGCAAATTTGTGCATATGAAAGTTCTTACTAAACAGCTTTGTCCTAATACAGTCGAACCACGCTTTATGGTCACCTCGGTAATACAGCCACCTCGCAAGTAAGGTCAACATAGGATAGTCCAAAATAATTTTTATAACAATAAAGTATAGGAAATTAGTCTCGCTAACACGGTCACCTCGTCATTCAGGTTACCTTTTGCCCAGTCTCAAGGATGACCTTATTAGCAAGGTTCCGATGTAGTTGCAGTTACCTGATGATGTCAATAAGGCTGTAGTCACGGTTGTCATGGTCGATCCATGGCATCCAATCCTTCACCAAATAGTCGAGCATACCGAGGTTGTATCGACATCTTTGTTCCTCTGAGAGTCCACGCCCGTCGGGTGCTTCATGCCAATCAGCTATATGTCGTACACATTCGGCCTCAGTGTTGTAGTTGTTTTCTTCCATGAAGGATGCAACTCCATGGGACAGGAGTTGTTCTACATCCACAACTGTATATTATAAGTTTAACATGTTGATTATTTGAAATCAATTTCCAATGTAAAGCGGTAATAAATATTTAATTAGAATCCTTTTGTCAATCATATGCCCTGTGCTTAATGCATATATATTATAAATCTGCGCAACGTTATATATGCAATACCGTATTCAATATGATTAACTTTATTAAAAGTAATAAATTAAAAATAATTAAAATTATAGAAGTATCCATTCCGTAGAACTACCCTAGGACTACAGACTAGATTTGATGACACTGGCAGCTACGCAACTTTGATTCCATCCGTGTAGGCCTACTGTTGACCCTTTGCAATGCAGAGTAAACTATACTGTAGGCCTTACCATACGTTCATGTTTAGTGTTATGAATAAAAATTCACTCAGTAATTTCATTATGCATAGTACGACATATACAGTCTAGTGTCAACCACGTGAAAACAGCGTATATTACTTGCAACAATAATCATATAACAAATATTTTCCAAATACGAAACGCCGCGCTAGTGAACGTGAGCGATAAAGGGGAAATGCCTAAAATGCACTTGCCAAATTGATAACTAAAAGTTCTGGTTCTTTTTGGTTCTTTTTAAAACTTAGATTCTACAGTTTATAAAGAATGTGAGGGCGCTTAAATGGTGTTTGTATATCTAACAATAGATGAGTATTTTGCTATTTGATTTTTTTCGAAAATGTCCGTGCTCTCGCGTCACTGAAATTCAACTTACGAATATTAACTATTCAGATCCTAAAAAACATGACGGTTACATTAGTTCGCTCCCTTGGTTATCAATAAGTGAATTCGTCTCCACGTATCAATAAAAAACGACATAAATGTATAACATGCAGCAATTAAAAAAGAGCCTCAAAAACCTACGGAGTAGGCGAAGCTGAACTTGTCAACATTTAGTGCGCATGACCAGAGCCTGCCAACCTCCTCTGCTGCCGGCCAGCACTGATAGCTGATCTGCATACATCATCTTCTGAAGTTCTCCCTGTTCCGGTACCTTTCCAATGGGCCCTGGCAAGGGAGGTACCATTCTAATACATATTGGGACAAATAATGCAGAGAGGGAGGGACAACTGGAATAGTCCAGAAATACCGACTGTTAGACAGGAAGATAAAGCAGACAAGGGTAGGGCAGATTGTTCTCTAGGGAATTTTGCCAGTAATGGGGAGAAGGGCGCAAACATATATAAACTGGAAGAGGATGACAATTAATGCACAAGCTGAGCAGATGTGTGAAGAAGAGGGGGTGTAATTAATAGGTTTATGGGGATACTCCGTTGGGAGGGAAGATATGTCCAGGTGGCCTCCATCTAAACGGAAAGGGGACTGCAGTTTTTTTCAGAGAACCTGCTGCGATCTGTTGATAGTGGGACAGGTTGCATTTATTTAAAGTAGATGCATTCACAAAGAAGCCTGAAATTGGAGGCATAGATAAAGATATGACAAATAAATCAACAAAGAACAGCCTGGGAAACTGTTCTGAAGCTGGATATAAATGCGTTTGTTTAAATGCATGTAGCATAGTAAACAAAAAATGAACTAAACATTATGGTAGAATGTATTGACCCACACATAATAGGTATAACTGAATCGTGCGCTAACACCGATATTTCAAATGCTGAATTACAATATGTAATGTTTAGGAAAGATAGAATAGGAAGAAGGGGAGGTGGAGTTATTTTATATATTAAAGAATCTATACAGGCTTATGAAATAAAACTAGAAAGTGACGCAGATTGCGAAGAAGCCGTTTGGTGTAACGTAGTTTCAGGAAATTCGACTTTAACGGTTGGGTTAGTTTATCGAAATATAAACATAAGCATAGACGAAAATGAAAAAGTACAAAACGCTATAAGGGAAGTGAGCAAACTGAATGTTATTATTATGGGGGATTTTTAACCATGGACATATATCATGGAAATCTCTACAGAGTACAGGGAGTCAGGACCAAATTTTTTTAGTTTTAGTACAAGATAGTTTCCTTTCTCAACATGTGCTAGAATTTACAAGGGGAGAACATGTGTTAGACATAGTTTTGTTATCATAGAATCAACTAGTTGACAATGTCAAGATATGTGAGCCACTGGGGAGTAGTGATCACAACCAGATACATTTTGCCATCAAAATAAAATAATAAAAAGCAGTGCAGGAGAAATGTCCACAAAGGAAGATATAAGGACATGAGGAAATATTTAACAAATATAGACTGGAATAACACACTTAAGAATAAGACACCAACAGAATGCTGGAATATCTTAAGGAGTGAAAATGAGTGCATCGTCAATAAGTTTGTTCCAATGAAAAACAAGGGAAACGGTCCAGAAAAAAACACTTATCGAAAGAAGACATTAGAAAAATAAAGTACAAACAAATGATGTGGAAGTCATATAGATGCACTGGAAATGATGAAGACTACAGCGTTTATAAAGCAGCACTAAACCAAGCTACAACTGAAATTAGAAATTCAAAGAGAAGCTATGAACAAAAGATAGCTTGTAATATAAAACATAACAGCAAGAGTTTTGTGCATATGTTCGGAGCTAACATAAATTTCAGGATAATAATATCAGAGGGATTCTTAATGGCAGAAGATCCAAATGAGTACTTTATTTCGGTGTTTACCGGGGAAGACATTAGTTCACTGCCAGTACCAGAGGCTAAGTTCAAGGTGACGGAATAAGTATATTTAGGACAGTTAATTGTAACCACGGAAATGGTAGCAATGGAAATAAGTGCAATGAAGGATAATTAATCATCTGGAGTAGATGGGATTCCACCCAAAACTACTATTGGAAATTGTAAAACAAATTACATATCGCTCGCAACTGTTTTCAACTTGACATTAAATGAGGGAATGGTTCCTTTAGAATGGAAAGAAGCTTTTTGGAAGATATCACTAAGTGGGTAGACGAGGAATTACCAGTAGATATTATCTACGTAGATTTTCATAAAGCTTTCGACAAAGTGCCACATCAAAGATTATTTCTTAAACTAAAGGCTCATGGCATAGGGGAGGTATAGTTAACTGGATAGAAAAATGGCTGATTGACAGAAGACAACGGATAGTCGTTGACGGGGAGTCTTCAAATTGGAAATCGGTTTTGAGTGGGGTCCCACAGGTATCAATACTAGGACCTATATTATTCTTAATATATGTCAACGATTTGGACGATCATATAACAAGTAAGGTGTTGAAATTTGTGGGTGATACAGAAGTGTTTTGAAGGATTAATCGTGATGGAGATAGATAGCATTTACAAGATGATCTTGACAGGTTGATCAAATGGTCTGAAAAATGGCAGATGTTGTTCAATTTTGTGAAATCTAAATGCTACCACACAGGACATGGGAATGAAGATGTGCAATATTCAATGGAGGGTTCTGTACTAACTGCTACTGTAAAAGAAAAGGACTTAGGTTTAACAATTAGTGCTGATATGAAGGTTTCAGAGCAGTGCGGAATTGCAGCTTGAAAAGGAAATCAAATATTTGGATTAATTAGACGAAATACATCGTATAAGGAAAAATAACTAATAATACCGCTGTACAAAACAATAGTCAGGTCTCATTTAGAATATTGTTTGCAATATATTTGTTATACGCAAAATATAATCCTAATATTTCCTTTGAATGAAAAGTTAACTCAGTATGAACAAACAAAATAACATTTAACGAAACAGCAAGATTGTCGATTAATATTGTTTTGCTGGAAACTATTGGTATGGACTAAAATAATTGCAACGTTATTGTAGGTGTCAGATGTCGAAATTGCTAAAAGGTTGTTAACACAAAACTCAAGTGGAACGCGGCGAGAGAGTATTGTTGTTCGTACACGAGTGGAGCGGACCTTGTCTCAATCGAATCCGCAGAAGAACAGGACTTCTTAAGTGTCTCTCTTGGAGGTCGGTTTTAAGATGTTATAAATAATCAAACTTTTGGTCTTGAACAGGCTGTTTCCGAGCAGGACGTTTGACGAATGTTCGCAATTCTATGCGTGTTTCTACGATTGTTCCAAGTTAATGTCTGATTCTATAGAATTGTATAAATGAACGAATACTCTCCACGAAGTAATTGCAGCATGGCTGAGTTCTTCGCAAAACATACGAAAAAGTGTTCGATTGAACAGGTCTGTCAAGGAGTCAAGTGAAAATCGCGTACTAAGGACGTACTAAATAACGCTCTATATAAGAAAATACTTTTTACCTTTACCTTTTTGTGATGAGGAAAATAATTGCTGGCGTATCATAACATAACTGTCCACACTCTCTCAATAATGTAAAATTGAGAAGTGTATGCGTGAGTGTGTGTGTGTGTGTGTATGTGTGTGTGTATGCGTGAGTGTGTGGGTGTGTGTGTGTGTGTGTGTGTGTGTGAGTGTGTATGTGTGTATGTGTGTGTGCACATGTGTATACACTTATGCTAGTATGCACGTAAAAGTAAAGCAAAAGGAAATTCCTTATCTAGCGCAATATTCAGCGACCAAGTCTGCTCAAGACGCTTTACACTTTACTCCCTGGCAGACCAACTCAATCGAACACCATCTCGGTTTCTCTGGGAAGTATTCAGTTACGCAGCAATTGATGCGCAAAAACAGTTCGTATGCGTAGATACGTGTTTACGTTTTTGCTTTTTGATGTCACGTGATAAGTATGCTTTTGCAAATATGTTAGAGTCGTTGAATGCACGTTTAGTTTCAGAATTAAATCGCGGTTGCCGTTACGTTCACACCCTCGGAATGAAGGACTCGGATGACGTGTGGAGGTGGATGGCGACAAGACAACTATTTAACTTTTCGATCTGGACACCAGGAGAACCGAGTGGACATCGCGACCACTGTTACATTTGGAACCAAGTTCCTGGATGGAAGACCTGGGACGATACTATAGACGGGGAACACTGTTGTTTCATTTGTGAATATGATATCAACGTACCATCATATTGTCACGTGTAGACTCGGCCGATGGTCACAAAACCGACAACAACCACGTAACCACGCTGGGAACCAAACGTGATGCTCTTGTGCTAATTGACCTTTTCTGGATAATATTATTGTCTGACTATAACGGAAAATAATTGCTTTTAAGTATCACAACATAAGTGTCCACACACTCTCAATAATGTCATATTGAGAAATGTATGCGTGTGTGCGTGTGCGTGCGTGCGTGTGTGTGTATGTGTGTCTATGTGTCTATGTGAGCGTTTGCGTGTGTATGTACGCGCGTACGCCTGTCTAAATGAGTGCCTGCTTGCGTGCGTGCGTACGTGCGTACGTGTGTACGTGCGTGAGTGTGTACGACTGTATGTATATATGTATGTGTGTAAGTACGTGTATGCATACATGTGTACGTGCATACGTAACTTTTACTACTAATCATAGAGACTTTGCATCTGGAGCGCCTCATTTTCAGGGGTTCATCTACGACCCCCGAATGAAATCTGACACTAAATAAATAAAATAATATATAATAATAGATAAAATGTCTTTATATCCACCCCACACTTACCATTTCTACGAACAATCGAATTACGATTGTTTCAAGTTACACAATCCTTCTCCAGTTGATCGTTGAAAAAGCTTACATCTGCTAATATTTTTTCAAATATACGTCGTGTTCGTGAAAAGTTCGGTTCGAACATTTCACCAAACCGCCCTCTGAGTTTTTGTGTACGTGACGTCAAGTTTAGAATTGTTATTTCGGCTAGTAAGAGTAGCAAAAAACATCTCTGGCGACTAAATCCTCTAAAACTCTAGGTCAGAACAAAACAAAAGAGATATGCTTAAAATATATGTGAGTGATAACATGTTACATGTATTGATGAGTATTGGGCCTACGCTTAATTGGCTTCCTGGGTAATCGTTTGTATTCCTGATTTCAAATACAGGTTGCTTAGTTTGAGTTAGTTCTGTGTTTGTTCTGTGCTTTGTTGTCGTATGTATTAGGAGGCAGGCGCGTTCGTATGATATGAGGTAGACTCGAGCCCTCAATTCTCAACCGAAACGCCGCTACCGGTGGTTACGCAGGTGCTGGTATGGAATATGTAACAAACGCCGTGCTACCTATTAACTACGTTTTATTATATTGGGCGACTTGTCTCAGTGTAACCCAAGTCAATAAAAGTTGGTCGATATCTTCTCATAAATACAAATAAAGTGTACTCTTACGTGATGAGTTCGCTATAGTTTTGACGTCTTTTTCCTCTGCAATCCAAACTATTCATTTTGATTGTTATAATAGTTTCGTGAATATATTGACAGTCGTTTGGTGGCACCACTGTTTGTGCTAATGACGGGTGCTTTGTCACCCGTTGTGGGGCGGTGAGATCTTCGGTGTACTCGATACCCTGGATCATTCCACGAGTGAATGTTCATCTCAGCTCTAATCATCATTTTTTCAGAGATATGCTGGACAAGATTGATAAAATAATATGCATCCAGTTATTTATTTCACAAAACCCCTGCAACGTGCTATATCCACATATTATCACGACTGTAGACGTGTTGAATGCATAACTACTGTCACACATCCCTCCACTCATTCGCACGCACACACGTACATACGTGCGCACGTACGCACGCACGCATGCACGCACGCACGCACGCACACACACACCCACATGCACTCACGTACGCATGCATGCCTACACGCGAATATAATTTATTTGCCGGTGGCCGCATTCATGTGTGACCATATCCTTTTGTAACCGGTCGTCACGGGTGGCCACTTAGATTACGTCAGACTAGCCTACACGATCGGCTAAAGCAGCAACGCTGCATAGCAATTCTAAATGTGACCTACATATAGATCATTAGATCAGGGCGGATAGTGATAGATCAAACATAACATATAATGCGTGGCAACAAAGTAGACAACAGTACCTGTAGTTCTTGCTTTCCAACAAGGCTATCAGCTGGCTGACTCATGCCGCCATTAAGGGTACAAAATACTTTAATAACACCCCCTTGAGGTTCGCCAAAATACCAAAGCCTCAGGCTCTCCAGAAACATGCAATTGCAACAGCCATTGACATTAGTCAAAATTCTAACACTTCAGCGTTCCCATAAACTTACAAATGCACCTCCTTGAAGTTCACCAAAACACAAACAATTGAGGCTCTCCAATTGCACCACTTTGATTCTCAACAAAAACACAAACACATTTTGACAAAAATACCAACACTTCACTGTCTAGGGGCACGTCACGTTAGCTCGGGCACATTCTCAAGGTTATTCCAACAGTTTTTTTTTGGGGGGGACTCGTGCCCCCAAGCCTCCCTGGATCCGTCGATTCATAGGATAATGTAAACTGCCATTGTCGCATAATTCTGAATGTGTTCATCATCATCATCGGTCGGCCGGGGCCGCAGCGTAGATGAGCCTTTTTCCACATCGGTCGATCGTTCATCAGGAATGGAAGGTCTATTTCTTCAATATCAAGGTGTTCGCAGATCAGCATAGTATATGCTTTCTTTTATTTCCCTCTGTTTTTCTTGGCATGTGTGGTTTTGTACAAGATGAGTGTTGGTTCTTCAGCATTATGATAGCAATGGCCAGCTACTTGTAGGCGCCTCCTGCGAATCTTGTGTGAGAGTTTGTTTACGTGACCATATTATAGTTCTTCATTTGTAAGCCTTTTGCTTCAGTGGACATTTATGCACTTTCTTAACATTTTGGTGTAACTTCCGTCTATGTTTTTTCTAGTTGTTTTTGCTCCGTACAACAATATACTTTCATCTGTGGCACTGAAGATTGACAATTTAAGTGTTCTTCATATGTTTGCCTTCCATACATGGTCTAGCTTGTTACATGTTTGGCAGGTTAGTGCAACGTGGTAAATGTGTTAAAGGTCCCCTACTAAAAGATATAACTCGGGGGGTCCAACAAGAGTCGGTGCGTTGGTAAATTTCTTTTCACTTCATCTTGGTCAAAATAATTGGCTCAGCAACAAAATTGTCTAGCAGACTTATCACAGCTTTTTGGATATGAAGTCATTCTTCGGGGCGGGGCGAGCTTGATCGGATGGTTCGTTTTCGAAGGGGGTTTGTAAAAAGTGGTTCCAACCCTGTCTGGATATATTAGTTGTGTAGGCATTATATTGAGCAGAATTATCTGTGCAGCTAATTGTAATCACAATCTCGCGGGGAAACCGAACAGTCGACACACTTCACCGTATGCTTTGATGATACTGCACTCGTCATTTCTCCACTTTGAAAATGTCACGAGCATTAAAGTCAGTGCCGTCTTTGCAGCCGTCATCATGCTGTATCGTTGGTTTTCTCTTTCTCTCGAAATCGTCAACGCCGGTTCTTGACCACCCTGCTAAAAATATGTAATTGCAGTCGCAGTGTTGACATGAAGTCGTGTAGTGACGACAGCAGAGTTACGGCATTGTTGACGTCCAACATTGGATTCTGGAATAGTTTGCTGGTGGTATTTATTCTTTCCACGATCCTGTGCCACAGTTCGGCCATACCACCAGTTTCCTCGCCTTCAGCACACCACACCTGTCCAGTGGTTGGTGAATAGCAAAGCCAGTTTCGAGTGACGTCACCATTGACGTGTACTTTTGTGAAAAGCGGCCGAGGGCAGTGCGGATACTTCCCTTCTCCTATAAGCATAACGTACCGTATGTGGTTTAACAAGCTGAATGTGCGGATACTTCCCTTCTCCTATAAGCATAACGTATCGTGTGTGGTTTAACAAGCTGAATGTGCGGATACTCCCCTTCTCCTATAAGCATAACGTACCGTATGTGGTTTAACAAGCTGAACAATCTTGTGTTTCTAAATTCTTTGTGTCCTTTATGTTGTCTTATGCATAAACTATGGGTACTGTATATTGAGCAATCTTGCGTTTATAAACTCGTTCTTTTGTTTAAATTATATGACGCTTTAACTATAATGATCACGCCAAACTACCTACACAATGGTTTGCTAGTCTGGAAGGTCACGTGTTGCATACAGACACACCCACGCGCACGCACGCACACACGCACGCACACGTGTATGTGTGTATAGCATCGTGTCTAGCTGCGTGTCGTTAGGCCTAAATGGGTTAACGTGGCTGTTTTTAGTCTTTAATTGTAAGAGTATTTTACGCAGTTGGTTCGGGTTTCGTCTCTGCCGCTCAATGTCCGAAGGTCAGTAAGATTCATCGGGTAGTAGGCGTAATAGTCGATAAAGCAGAACTAGTCATACGAAGCAGCGTTCTGCATACATGACGACAAACAAGTCGTCGTCTTGTTGAAAAGGAAAACGAAACAATAGGATAACGGTTTGATTATCATTCTATATGCACATCCGTTGGTCTGTTTGCATATTTATAGATCATCACACGTGTTAAAACCATGGCAAGGATGATACACGAACGCCTGTTGTGTGCCACTCTCGTGTTGTGTGTCGCGTACAGACGTCTGACGGCTCAGCCTACTACAGACCAGTGCTCCACAGACGACGACAACAGCCGAATGTTGGTCCGCACGGAACACATTATATCCATGTTACAGGCGATCAGTGAACGTCAAATGTCACTTATTGAGCAAATGATATCCATGCAACAGGCAAGCAGTGAACGTCAGACGTCACTGATGCAGAAGATGTACTGCACGCTGCTATCGACCGATAGACATGTGATGGAAAACCAAGTTGGTAATGTGGGATTTTGATTATTAATGTGGTTTACTGTGTTACCCTGCTAGTGATTACGGCAATATATATTGTACATAAACGGACATCTGACAGTTAGAGAGAGGTTCGCCTTGTGTCGTCCTAGCACAGAATGAATGTTAGGAGAGTTAATCGGCCTAACTTAGGGAGAGGGCTACGGTACGACCGTCGATATGAAAGACTACTACTCTAGTCCATTTAACGTGTAGATACCATTTTGATTCTATCATGTTTTGATGTTCTGAATTCAATGAACACGGAGCAACAATGTGTTAGCGTGAATGTATTTTATTCCAATATGTTATGTCACAAGGTCGTGGTGGGGCCCAATTTACATTTTACACATGGCAACATGGTGACGACAGATATTGCCAATATTGTGTGTGACCACCACTAGCTCGAATCACACCTACGTACCTTCTCCTCAGAAACCGAAATAAAGATGAGAAAATAGTATTGCTACCGGACATATCGTTACATCACAATCGATTTTGCTGATTTTGAATGTTCGCTCATTAACCTATTTGTTGGACGCGTGAACTCTGACTACAAATATGTTGTCTGTAACGTAGTTCCTTTACGTACGAATACAACGTCCATAACGTCACCAAATGAAAGTGGCTTTTTTTCTCAGATGGACACAAATTAATATTTGAAAGAAAATGTACTAATAACATGACACCGTATTGTAGATATCAGATGTCGGCAGGGATTCGACGGAAACCGGACGTGCTACAAGATTGTCCGCGAAAGTTTAAAGAGGGACGCGGCGAGAGAGTACTGCCGTTCTTACATAGATGGGGCGGACCTGGTCTCAATCGAGACCGCAGAAGAACAGGCCTTCTTATCTCCGTCCCTTAAAGGTTAGCTTTACAATGTGCTTAGGACGTTTTCCGTTCGTGTCATCGTAAAATCATTGTACACAGTATACAATATATGTATTATTACATACTTGCCGCCAAAACGTGTTTTAATTAACCATTTCTTGTTATTGAAATGTACGTTTTTTGTTTTTTCGTATGGGTGTGTGTGCGTGTGGGCGTGTGTGCGTGTGTGTGCGTGTGTGCGTGTGTGCGTGTGTGCGTGTGTGCGTGTGTGCGTGTGTGCGTGTGTGCGTGTGTGCGTGTGTGCGTGTGTGCGTGTGTACGTGTGCGCGTGTGTGTTGACATAAATACATGTCAATTAGGAATGTGTCTTGGTGTTAAAACATACAGCCACACCAAACATACCACGAACATACAATAAAATATAAATAAATAAATAAATAATATTATAATATAAAATATAAATTATTAAGTCTAATTTTTTTTCCGAATAGATGGTGGGCGGGGTGTGTTGGATCCGTGATAATTATGTCAGCTCTCTTCCTGGTTCTTTCACTGTGTGTAGCTGATAGAGGGGTAAGTTCACTGCCGACGATCTTCGATGCTGTTTTGACCACTCTGTCTGACCTGATCGTTTGACGCTGGTTGATATTTCCGAACCACACACATATGTACACTTTCAATAGCCAAGCAATATAATTGAAGACTGTTTTCTCTCCTCAGCCCGAACTTCTTCAGCTGGCGCAGGAAGTAGAATCTTTGTGGGCCTTCTTCATAACCACATCCGTGTTTTCCTCCTATCCTGGGTCACTAGAGGTGACAGTGCCCAGACATTTGAAGCAGTCCACTCTTTCGTTGGCTTCACCATTGATAATAATGGGAGCAAGTGGGGCTTTCTTTTTTCTAAAATCAACGATCATCTCCCTTGTTTTGGATGCGGTCACACCGTAAATGTGTGAACCATCTTCCCACTGACATTGGTAGCCCCGCCGTTGTTGCCAAGCGTTTCGCTTACCACTTCGCTGACAAGATCAACTCGATCCGCAGCCGAATCATGGTTCCGTCAGCTGATGTTGACAACGCATAGCCATGTATGGTTTCTTCGCCACTGCTAGCGTTTCAATCGGCTACTCTCGAAGAAGTAACGACACTCATCATAAGTGGCAAAACAAAGTCGTCCAAGCTTGATCCACTGCCTTCTGTTATTCTGAAGGCGAATACTTCCATCTTGGCGCCGATTCTCGTGAAATTGATCAACTTGTCCTACGAGTCTTCCCCTGTTCCCGCCCTGCTGAAGCACGCAGTCATCACGCTTCTTCTTAAACGTTCCTGTCTTCCCGCCTACGACTACGCCAGCTGCCGACTTATCTCAAACCTTCCGTACGCATCCAAGTTACTTGAACGCCACGTCTCTGCCCAATTGCGTTTGCATATGCAACACAACGGCATCGGAGATCCTTTTTAGAGCGCCTACCGCCCGTCACACAGCGTTGAGACAGCGATGTTGTGTATCCAAGACGACGTGTTAAGATCACTGGATGCTCGTAAGCATGTAGTACTTGTTCTACCTGACCTCAGCGTTGCGTTCGACACGATCGACCATGACATTCTTGTCGCTGAACTAGACCGAATCGGCGTGCGAGGCAACGCACTTTGCTGGCTCGCCTCTTACCTAGCCGACCGAACACAGTGCGTCAGCGTTGACGGCATCTTTCTTGCGACAGCCGACTACGACATGGAGTTCCACAGGGCAGTGTTTTGGGGCCTCTGTTATTTTCTATATACCGTGCTGGTCTTTCCGACGTATTCGAGAAGCACGGTGTTCGCTACTATGTCTACGCTGATGACACCCAACTCTATGTTGATTTTTCCGCGAAACGATTCTGCGTCTGCCGCCGACCGGATATCCCGTTGTGTGCCTGACGTGAAAGCAGGGCTAGCGTCGCGCTACCTGCTTTTGAACGAGGCGAAGACAGAGGCGATACTGTTTGCAGCACCTAACAACCGTGTTCCACAGCCACCGCCTCCCCATCGACGTCTGTGGTTGCAACGTCAGCACTTCCGCCAACATACGTGACCTTGAAGTACAGCTCGACTCCACGATGTCGATGGCCGCACACATTAGCCGTACCTGTCGGGCTGCCTACGCCCAACTACGTGGCATAGCGCGAATACGATCATCTCTCCCGCTTTCAGCGTGCAAGTCGCTTGTACACGCGCTAGTCACGTCGCGACTTGACTTCGGAACCTTCTTGCACCGATCAGAGATGGTCCAGCGAACAGCTGCGCGTGTCGTCCTCTGCTTCTGTCGGCGTGACCAACACGGCATGACGGCGGCACTACGACAGCTGCATTGGCTACCTGTGGCGCAGCGAATTCTATTTAAACTGTTGACCTTGATGCACGGCGCTGTGTATGAAAACACTCCACAGTACCTTGCCGACCGTATGTGTGCATAAGTTCCCTGTCGTACTCTTCGCTCGGCCGACCAGTTTCTCATGGGTGTTCCTAGAGTTAACTTGGAACGGTACGGCCGAGGCGCATTTTCATGTGCAGGTCCCACTCTCTGGAACTCTCTTCCACTAGAGCTAAGACGCCAACGTGACTCTGGACGTTTTAGGAGAGACCTGAAAACATTTATTTTTAATCAGGCTTTTTCGTAATTTATTGTATTTTTAAATACATACATATACATCTTAATGTTGTATATGGCCCACATAATAATCGAAATGTGTAGTTGTGTTAGCATACGTAACCCATGTATTGTAATATTATAGCGACAACATAATGTATTCTTACATCATGTTTTAGTTTGTAAACACCCCTGAATCTGCTTTGTAGAGATATGTGTTGTATAAATAAATTTTATTTGATTTGATTTTCGTAACACCACGACACCAGCCAGTCCACTTCATGGCGGTACTCACACCACGACACCAGCCTGTCCACTTCATGGTGGTACTCACACCACGACACCAGCCTGTCCACTTCATGGTGGTACTCAAGTTCATTTGATTCCTCACCAACCTCCCCAAGGTGGTGGTATCATCTACAAACTTCACCAGCTGTACGGAGGAATGTTGAGACACACAATTATGTGTGTGTGTGTGTGTGTGTGTGTGTGTGTGTGTGTGTGTGTGTGTGTGTGTGTGTGTGTGTGTACGTGTGTATTTATGCATTATTTACGAACATCTGCATGCATGCACTGTTTAACAATTGTAGAATGTATGTAGCTTACACTGTGAAGGACGTTGGTCTAGTGGATAGAGCATGGGACTCTCTATCGAGGGATTACGGGTTCGAATCCTATTGCTGTCTTTCTGTACCTAGGGCAAGTTCACGCACTCCACTTTGCAGTTCATTTGAGTTGTATGAATGAGCACTTGGTTATAAACAATGGTGGACATATATGTACGAGAATAGTATTGTCACTGATGTTATCTTAATACAAGTATTCATTATGTTGCTATGAAATGCATTAGTATGTTACTACGGATACTCAGGTAAATGTGGCTTGTAAAACCGTTTTAATACTGTATGTTCTACACCTCTCCCATGACAAGGTCTTCTTGCATTCATTATGCAAATCATTCTTATTTTATGTTATTTTTTATATATATATACTAAACTACAAGATGTCTATCTCAAACTGTTTTCACATTTACATGTTTAATCAATCTCACATTTACGTTCAGTGCATTACGTCTATAAAACTTACGACAGGCAATGCCACAAATACATCTCATTATCGGTACATGCATATATCACAATTTGTTGAACACTCATTCACACATACAAATATAATAACAAATACACATAATCATTACCAAATTATATAAAGGCATGACATTAGACGATACGTTCCTCTCTTTTTTAGGAGATATTAATAACAATGACTTAATCAACATCTTAGACACAAATGATGTTGAAAATTATGAACCTCAAGTAATACGTCGGTCATCATATTATGACTTTGATAAGTTTAGCAAACTTACATATATAAACACTACCCGTTTTAGTGTCTTAACCACTAACATTCAATCAATATATTCAAAATTTAACGAACTGGAAGCTTTTGTAGAAGAGCTAAGTAGTAACAATTTTAAATTTAATGTCATTTGCTTACAAGAAACTTGGAAATCAGAAAACGATGACCTATCACAGTTTTCCTTACATGGTTATGACTGTTTAGCTCAAGGTAAGACGTGCAGTAACAAAGGAGGGCTAATAATATATGTCGACAACAAATATAGATCAGAGGTTATATTAAATGTAAACATGTACGAACACTGGGAAGGGATGATAGTCCAAATAAATGGTGGTAATCTATCTAAGAGCATAACCATCGGAAACATATATAGACCTCCACGAACTTCTAATGATAACTTAAATGCTTTTATAAATTAATTTACTTCTATAATATCATCAATGGAAAACAACTGTAATAACAATCTCATTATCGCAGGAGATTTTAATATAAATTTGCTTAAATTAAATGAAAATGATACATATAGTAACTTTTTGACACCATAATATCACACAGCCTTTACCCGCAAATTACTCTTCCTACTAGATTTACTAGAACAAATGGTACTTTAATAGATAATTTCTTTTGTAAACTTAATAAATCTATATTGGAGAGTACTGCAGGGATTTTAATCAACACATTTTCTGATCATCAGCCGTATTTTATATTCATCAACGTCTCATTAAAGACTGAACCTCCATCTAAATATGTTAAAATAAATATACTAAATGAAGAGGCAATGCATAAAGTTAAACACGAAATAAAATCAAACGAGATATACAATAAGCTAAATAAAAATATAAATGCAGACACAAATTTAAATTATGACATAATCTACGAAGAAATTATACGGGCAAAAAATAAGCATATGCAAACAAAGCTGGTGAAATTTAATAAATATAAATATAAAAGATCAATATGGATTACACAAGGATTGCTAAAATCTATTCAATATCGATACGAACTCTATAAACAATTAAAACTGACACAACCAAATTCGACAAGCTATGAAGCTATTAATATTAATCTAAAAACTTATAATACGATATTAAAGAAAAATATTCGTGCAGCTAAACAAGTGTATTTTGAACAAAGATTTAATCGATTTAATTATGATATAAAAAATACCTCGAAAGTTATTAATGAATTTCTTTCAAAAAATAGTACAAACCGTAGATTACCATTATTTTTTTAAATAGAAAATGGTACAAAAATAACTGATAAAAAGGATATTGCAAACAAATTTAATAATTATTTTACAAATATAGGTCAGACCATCGCATAAGGTATTAAATATAAAGGTAACAAAAACTATACTTATTATTTAAACAAAAATGTTAATTCTGTATTTACGCTTCAGAGTGTTGATGAAGAGACCATTAGGAAAACTATTAATAATATTCCCACAAAAAACAGCTGTGGATTTGATGGCATTTCATCAAAATTGCTCAAGATAATTGAGCCTGCAATTATAAAATCATTAAAGCTGTTAATAAACCAAGTTTTAAAATCCGGGATATTCCCAGACAAACTAAACATTGCAAAAGTTATTCCTATATTTAAGAAAGACGATCCATCTTTATTTGAAAATTATAGACCAATTTCCCTTCTTCCTACAATTTCTAAAGTATTAGAGAAATACATTTTTATTCAATTATATGCATATTTCAATGATATGAAGCTTTTATTTGATAATCAGTATGGTTTTAGAGCAAAATATTCAACGGAATTTGCTGCGCTTGAGCTAATAGATAGAATTATAACTCAAATGGATAATAATGATGAACCAATTAATGTATTTCTCGACCTTTCTAAGGCTTTTGATACTATTGACCATAACATTTTACTTAACAAATTAACTTACTATGGCCTAAATGGTTCACGTTTGCAGTTATTCAGAAGTTACTTACAAAACAGGAAACAATACACAGAAATTGAACAAATAAATTCAGACATCTTACCTATAACAATCGGCGTCCCACAAGGTTCAATCCTTGGACCACTATTATTTATCATTTACATAAATGATTACTCACAAGCTGGTCAATTATTTAATTTCGTCATGTACGCTGATGACACCACATTACCTAGCTCTTAAAAATGTTTTAACAACAACACACGCAATAAAATTACAGAATCTTTAATAAATGAAGAACTTTTTAAAGTTAATGAATGGCTAAACATAAATAAATTATCTTTAAATAAAAGCAAATCAAAATACATGATTTTTCATATGCCTAATAAACGCACGCAGACTCTTACGCTTAAAATAGATAATATAAATATTGAAAGAGTAGATGAATTTAACTTTCTAGGATTGACTTTAGACACTAACCTAAAGTGGAAAAAACACACTGAGAAAATTTCAAATAAGTGCTCCAAAACAATTGGCATAATAAACAGATTAAAATATGTATTACCTTTAGATATAAAAGTGTTGTTATATAACACATTAATATTATCTCATATCAATTATTGTACCATGGTTTGGGGATACCAAATAAATAGAATTACAAAAATAAAAATAAAAGCCGTGCGAATAATAACCTTAAATAAATACAACTCACACACGGAACCACTTTAAAAAAAACTTAAACTACTAAAAGTAGAAGACATAAAGTTACATGAATTAAAATTTTACTTTAAATACATCCATAAAATGTTACCTCCTTATTTACTTAACTGGCAAATTATCCCAAATGTAAACATACATAATTATAATACTCGAGAACAAAATTATATACATACTTTTAGAACTAAGCATGAATTTGCAATGAAATGTCTCAAATACAGCCTACCTCATGCTATAAATGACACCCCCGATATAATCAAAGACAAAATATATTCTCACAGTTTGCGAGGCTTCTCATTTTATATAAAAACATACTTGTTACATAAATATAATGATTTATGCACTCTATCAAATTGCTACACATGTCAACAGAACCATTAAATACAATACATTTGATGCTAGTTTCAGGCAACCAAACAAACTTACATTCTCACATAAAACAAGCACTCCCAAAATACATACATGAGATAGACACCTTGTAAAAGGACCACATAAATTATCACGTAAAGAGGGTGGCTCCTATGATAGCGACAATTGTGTCTTAATAGGAGTCACCGACCCGATTGAATAAGCTATATGATTAATATCTATGGTACATCAATACCATAATTGCTGTACATGCGTTTGTATGTATCTTCCGAATAGTATGTTGAACATATAATGATATACGTTTATGTATGTCTGCATAATGTTTATATTTGTTGTTTATTACAGCATAAGTGATGTTCAAAAACCAATCAATTGTGTACCTACATGGGGTCAAATAAACGTTATGTTATGTTATGTTATGTTATGTTATTCGCGCCGTAATAGCAGTGTAGCTTAGAGCTTGCTAGGTAAGATGTGATGGTGTTGAACAGGTCTGCCAAATTCAACAGGTCTGCCACTGAGTAAAGTATAGTCCGATCTGAGCAGTCCTAAGGAATGGATAATGCCTATAGTGCTCGATCGGAATTTTACTTGTTGTTTGGTTTCAGAGTTACATGACAACACTTATTATTTTCACACGTCCGGAAGGAAGGGCCCTGACGGTGTGTGGAAGTGGATGGCGACAGGAAATCCATTTACCTACACTGCCTGGGCACCTGGCGAACCTAGTGGAAACGGCGATTACTGTTACGTGTGGACCGACACGGTTCCCGGATGGAAGACATGGGACGACGCCGCAGATGTGGCAGCCTATTTTATATGTGAATATGATATTAAGATTCCATCTTACTGCCAAATGTAGAGTCCCGAAACACCATTCCAGCACATTGTTGCCAATCTTTCTTTCCAAAAATGTTGACCATATGCGGTGACCAGGAATAAAAACAGTGCTGATGACAAATCCGTGTTAAACTTCAACAACGACGCCACACATAATTGCCGTGTTTACCAATCAGCATGGAGTTGGTGGTCATGTGCTAACAATGTGACACTACCCGTGGATGCGCATAAATGGAGTGGTTGAGATAAAAGAGGATCATCTGGCGGAGTTGCCCGCGTTTATTCGTAGTTGGAAGAAGAGTATGATCAAAATTAGGTTGCAGGATGATAGCAACATGCACAAGAGAATGGTACATAGTATGCTCTGCCCTGCATTTTGTGTCTTCCTCGCGAAACTCAAAATAGATTATTTAATACACATTATGCCTCTTTTCTTTGGATATATGAATGACTCGAGGTTTGACGATTTTACGTCCATTACGGCTGAGGCGTAATAGACGATATATTGTTAAAATAGCAAGAACGACAATGATTTTCTTTTGTCTAGATTCTGCCAATATCGAAATCGAATATCCGGGCTTTTGTCGTCGTTGACACTGGCTTGGCTATTGACTGTTATGTGATCTAGTTTCGGCTTTCGCGCGACTCCGACGTAATTGACCTATCCATCACGTGATCTGTTGCCTAGCAAAAGCTACGCCAAGCCGTCAGAAAATGGATGCCGAACACATGGTGGGTTCGGACGTTGTGTCGTATGTTTTGTTGAAATTCTGGCCACAAAATATTTCTTTATGACAAACACAGTAGGCGAATTTTTTGAAGTGGCAACTATATGCGGGAATGATTGATTTAAGAGATGTCATGCAGCTATTGTAATGCGATTCACGTATATAACCATTATTAATATTGGTTGCAAAGATAAAGCTTGACGGAGGTCACGCGCGGAATGTTAATTGCGCCGTAGGCAAACCGCTAAGTACTAGATACATAAATTGACGAATCCATAAACTAAAAACACAAACATCACCGTCACAATTGAAATGTATATCACGTGACCTCAATAGGTCAGAAACTCCAATGAGTTTATAACAAAAACATAAGGCAAAGTTTATAGAATGAAACCTTTATGCAGGAATGTTTGATCTATGAGATGTCATGCCGTAATATAAATGTAATTCACGTCTTTTTTTGTTGAAATTCTTTTCTCAAAACTGTTTCTTTATAACAAAAACATAAGGGAAAGTGTTTAAACTGACAATGTATGCGGGAATGTTTTATTTATGAAATGTCATTCAGCAATAGTAATGTAATTCACGTTTATAACCGTTATCAACATTATTGTTGTAAGCTCGCTAAACGGGTTCTTTATAATAAATAAGTTACATAATAATATAAATCGTTTGTTTTCTAAACGTTTATTTATTTGAAATCCCACCAGAACCGCTGACCAATGTATCCAGTCCACAGCTCGACGTCAACTCAACTTTCTCGTTGCGTTTAAATTCAATTTTACGCATGCTCACGTTCTCACGCGAACGCGCGCGCTTTATCGTCACAGTACGCTTCCGCGCTATAACGTTTTAAATAAGTGTCAGTTGCAGCGCCTACATTGTCAAAGGCAAAGCTTGACTGAGATCACGCGCAAGAATTCGATTGTGACATAGACAAACCGCGACGTACTGTATACATCAGTTGATGGATCCGGTACATCGCTGTTTGTTTATGTCATAATCAAACTTATGTGCATGACATCCATCAAACGTTGCCTTGTCAACACTGTTGATAACTTAGAACATTAACGTTATATATCCTTGTCAATGGACTGGCATGCACCAACATGTGCAAGCTACAGACATGCAGCAATCAAAAGAAAGAACAGTTAGCAGTGAACTTGGTGACTTGCATTACATTACTAAAATGGCATGACATTTGCTAAATGAAACATTCCCGCATACAACTGATTCTTTAACGAAGACTGAAATAAAAAACAACGTAGCCAACAATGGTGCAAGGACATGTTCGCAGTGCGGGCCTGGTTTGGGGTTTCTTTTATCTAGTGACATATGGCTTTTATAACTAGATTTGGCAAGCCGGGTAAAATGCTACTTACAATTTTGGTTGTTCGTTGAATAAAACTACTACATTTGGGATGTATCAAATTGAATTCATTTACATGTTGAACATGTTTAGTGGACATTTTAATTTGACATACAACTAAAATAATTATAGGCTTATGATTCAAACACGCGACCGAACCGTCAAGGCCTACTTAGTTATGTAATCTGCTGCATTGCCACACAATTTATGGCGTAGTATACGTTTGTGTTTGACGGTTATCAAACAAATAAAACGAACACGATGCCAACTATTGATTCTGTTTTATTTTATGGTGTGACGTGTTAGTGTCATCGACATTTAATGATGGTACCAATTGTTTCAATGTAAATGTACCTTTATTTGACGAGTTACCTTGAAATATAATGCTATCAAATATCCGTACGAATCATATTAGTCGAAACTCAAAGCTGATCTGAAGCCAAGCTCTCTCGTGTGCTACCAAGTCTCGTTTAGCCGACTTTCTCCCGGCAGCCTTCCACCGCAGAGAAACAAGGTCTGGTGACTGAAACTACCGTCAGATGGCATCACTTCATTTCGGCGATACCGCCAGTGTCTACGTGTACAACTAATGCTATATAATCAGTCACTTGAAATATGCAAATACATTTCTAGTTGTTTTACAGAAAATAAAAGAAAACATAGAGTTGACTAAGAGTTGAAAAGTTTACTATTATAGCATTTCAACATGCTACCTAAACGTTATCGTTTGCAATTCGATTTTAGTTTAACGTGCGACTTTTGTTCGGAGTTACGAGTTGATTCGAATGCTTCGCGTAACTGGGAAAAACAGCTCTTATATGATGATTTAGGTCGAGAGTAAATTTAATTGATTCCCATTGTCAGGGTGACCAATCATCTTCATCAAGTTGGAAAGTACAAAGGTTTCCACGGTCTCATATGAGCGACACCAGTGGTGCCACATTACGAAGCTAAGCTAATCGAGGCTACACGTAACCAGGTCAATATAATTAATTAAGCGCGTACGCCGAACGCCGACGTCAGATTTGGCGTCAACTCCAAATCTCGCATCGACGTCTAGCAAAAGAGTTGCCCCCTGGAATTTCTTAGGGGTGGGCAAACATGTGGTTCTGCCCCCCATTAAATGTGAACGTGAGCGTTTGTTTTTGTGGCGAGCGTCAATGGCGGGTGGAAATATAAATTTTATGAGACGATTAATGTGTATTTTTGTCGACTGTGAAAGGTGTGTGCAATTGGAGGATAGACATATTGGACAGCGGAGAGAAAGCTGGAGAAGGTAAATTGAGAGCAGCGGCGCCAAGTAAAAATAAAAAAATTGTCAACAGCACTTTCCCCTCGTGTTTGTTCGGATGTCATGAGTTCATAGCCGAGACAGCAGTGGAGTAGCTGAAGTTACAGCGGCGCAGCGGCAAAACATTTTCAACAGCACCCCCACGTCTTCCGATGTCACAGTCGAAGTTTTTTCACTCATACAGAAACGTAGAATATCCACGTTGACATGGTGATATTTGGCTCTATGTGCCGCGAGGACAAGCTCGAAATTGTGCTGTGAAATGAAAAAAGGTTGAGCAGCACTGCCTTACACCATACATAACTTATGAGAGGGGGGGAGCTGCCTGACTTAGGGACCCAGGTCAAGGTTATTTCAGGGTCAAAGGTATTGTTAACATTTAATTTCCATCCTATCTCAACAGTTAAACAAATATGTTTACTGAATTCAAATGCCTTATTATTAATTTTTTATAAAACACAATTCTTCCCATTGGCTAATTTATTAATTTGCAAAAATCCAAAATGGCTGCCACAGAATATAACACAAACTATGTTTGCTGGCTATAACATATAACTTGCCATTAAGTTTTGTTTGTTATACTCGCATGTGATAATGAAGATCTAGCTACTGGAGGTATACACCGTTGATGGATACTGAACAATTAACCATTACAGATAACATTCAATTATTCATCGCCAGTGAGTGAGTACAAAGGAATATATTTTCTGATCAATATCAGGGCAATTTCAACAAAAGAGACACTCAGCTGCGTATAACCTATCACCGAACATTTACGCAACATGCACCTCGATATTAATAAATTCGGTATTGTTCATACGACTTTCCTTTTTCTTCTTCTTCCTCTCCCCCCTGCGGGGTGGGGGCCACATCACTCGGCAGCTTCTTCTGCTTTGTTTACTACTTGTAATACTCCCCGTCTCCTTCTGGTCTTCCATTCTTGGCTGTTTACACTTGCCCTCACAAGATGTCGCTTCACGCCGTCTTTCCATCTCGGTTTTTGTGTTCCTCCTCTACTACACACTATATGTATGGGGCGCAGTGGCGCAGTAGCTACAGCTTTGGACTCTCGACCGAGATAAGCCGGGTTCGAATCCTGTGCGGCGGTGCCGAACCTTGGGCAAATCCGTTCACTCTACGTTGCTTCAGTTCACTCAGCTGTATGAATGAGTGCCTGGCTATAGACAGTGGTGGGTATTTGTGTACGCAGTGTTCGCGCATTGCAGCGTGGCTGGATGCTTCCCAGAGAAGTCGAGATGGTGTTCGAATAAGCAGATTAGCCAGGGATGAAAGTATACACCGCTTCGAGCACTCCTGAGGACTGGATACTGCGCTATATAAGAACCTACCTTTACTTTTTTGTTTTCCATGCTATTTTTGTCAGTATTTTCTCACTCATCCTTTGCTCATGTTCTACCCACCTCAATCTGGTTCCAACCACTTTAATTTTATGTGTTTGTTTATGCCGGTCTCTTCTCTCAAGTCCTTTATGATCTTCTATCTCACCGGGTTACTGCATAGCCTTCGCACCTTGTTGTTTTCTGCTCCTGTGTCTATGTCAGTGCCAGTGTTTCCATCCCGTATAAACAGGCTGGTACCACGCAAGCGTCTAACCATTCCCCTTTTTTCACCTGTCTCCCTCATAATGACTTCCACGCTTCCTCATGCCGCTGCTCCTGTTGGACTCTCCTTTCTACTTCGTTACTTCTCCCACCCAGCCCACACACTGGTCCGCTCATGAATGCAAAGCTGTTTACATGTTTAATGGTCTTTCAATCGACTATTGTTTGCAGATACATTTGCTGTCGGCCATCACTGATAGGTAGTCTGCATACAGTATCTTCTTAAGTTCTTCCTGTTCCGATACCTTTCCAATGATCAGTCCGTCACTATAACGAAAATCATCAGGAGATTCAAAGCATGTCCCTGTATGAGTCTTACCCCCCACTCCAAATTGTTCAGAAGTTTTTCCTTCGACTCTCACCTCCAGCGTTGTATCCTTGTATACTGCCTCTAACTTTTTGACCTGTATAGCAACACCACCCGATACTTTATATTACAGGAAATATAATATCATGTGGAACAAAATTAATGCATGACTTACCAATCTTAAATGGGATGGTTCATCAGAGTCGTAATAAACATAGGAAAGTGGCAGGGCACGATATGTGCCCCTTGCAATACCGCGAAGATTGCATGTTTTCCCGTACCAAACGCAACTCATAATTATTGCATACCTGGATGGTGATGCGTAAGATAATAACAAAAAATGCCTGCCAAGATCACGATCACGTTGGAGGCTAGAGTTCTGATGAGAAAGTCATCCATCTCGGCGTGTAGGGTGTCGATACGTGCCAACACATTCTACTCTATGTCGGCCTGTTCGTAGTCATTCTCGACCATCCTATGTAAGAACATTTCCTTGTGCCTGTGTAGCATCCTGTAGAATGCCAGAAATGTTACTTGTAAACGTTACGGGATACCTTTCTCTGTTGTCAATTGCCTCTTTTTCTCGTCTTGTGGCTTTCGTGCGGTCAATTTGGTCAGTGCCGCAAACGATCTAAATCCTGAAGCACCATTGAAATTGCCTTTCTATTCAGTGAATGACGATGTCACAACTCTGTATTGACGGAATTATAAAATGTTTTCCGTAGGCTAAGCGTGCATTATAACAGCACTATCATCAAAGAATCATTTCCGTCGACATAAGAGAGTGCTCATGGTTTAACCTTTGGATCATGGCAATGCAGTAGCTCTGATTTCTCGCTTGATAGTTAGAAGTCTTCCTTCTTCTTCTTCAGTTCAGCATATATCTACTTAGCTGCCCAGATGATCCCACGATACGCTGCTCTGTCTGCCGATCGTCTCCCTGCTCTCACGATGTCGTCTTCCAACCATTCGCTAATATCCTGCTCCCATCTTCTCCATGGTCTTCCCCTTCCTCTCTTTCCCTCCACTTTGCCTTCTAGGACTGTTTTCTCTAAGGAATTATGTCGTTTGATGTGGCCAAAGTCTTCCACGCAGGGAAAATACTGGCTGTTTCGCATATATATCCTAAGCAACTGGTTAGCCATGCATTATCCCTGTTCGTTGGGGGTAATGTAGTTTTTGGCTGTTTATTAAATATGCTTGTGTAAACACGTGCATATTTACACGCATACATACAGTAATATTACAATGGATACAACACAGAATGCAACGTTGTTCTTGTATCCATTTTAGTTCAATGAATGAATGAATGAAATCGTATAATCCATGTTACACTAACCTTAACCAATTACATAAAATAATATTCAAACAATATCACCATACCCTATTTTATCAAACAAACATGAAAGGTTGTGACCAGTCATTGCAAGTATCTCATGACCCCACCGTTTCCGACTCACGGGTAACTGATCAAATGTGTACATGCAAAAGAGTTTTATCAACCACCTGCTTCTGCCACGAACACGTATTGACAGAACGTGCATCCATTAATATGTTATGATAGCCAACATTGTATTACGTGCGGTAACTGTAAGTAGAAAATAATATGACAAGATGGATTTTATAACATAATAGTATCAGTAAAAACACACACAATCGTAGTTGTTCGCGCTGTTAGTCAACCGTCATTAATAAATGGCCGTGCAGAGTTACAAGTTGTACGACATGATTTTGATTCACTCAAAAAGACATGTCTGATCGTTATTAACAAAGTTACAGGGGTTGGCCCAATGCGCCCGTATAGTCATAGATCCCACCTTTCCATAGTATAATGAGTTCTACATGCGGTTAGTGGTAACAGCCATCGGGATTGGTGGTGACTATGACATTAATTAGACGTCGCTTTGACCTTCTAATTGCGGCAGTAGGATGGTACACTGACTTCACAAAGGAAACATCTGTCGCCATCTATATAATCATCCCAGGTATTCCACCCGTTCAACCAGTAACAGTAGTTGCCAGAGTTATCCGGCTGTCCCGGTGCCCAGGCCGTAAAGCTAAATGGTTGTCCGGTCGCCGTCCACTTCCATGTGCCGCCAGCGTCTTTCTTTCCAGATGTATGAAAAGATGTACAATGCCGTGTAATTCTGAAAGCAAACGTGCATTGAACGACTGTAAAACTTACGCTCATGCGTTCATAAATGCAAGCTGAAATACACGAAACATACATCGTGAATGTGATAATGTGGCATATATCCTCCAGTGCATATGGGGTATACGAGCCTTCCTTGTGAGAATATGCCATGGTAAATATCATGGTGTTTTGACGAAGGTAAATATCACGGTCTACCTTAGCACGATACCATTGCACTAGAAACGCTTGTACACCATGGTAAATCAATTTGAAAGGGGCAAACCGTTTATTTCATAATCCACCATGGTTATTATGATATAGCATGGTACACCAAGATTTACTGTGATAGTCCATGGTAGACCATGGCATATTTTTATAAGAGACCATGCTGCACAATTCCTAGCAAAATAGTTGAATTATACCATCCACTACTTATTTGCAAATTAATGTCGCCATTAACTGAAGCACTATTTTCCTGAAAATCATGATGCAACTACACGCAAGCGTATGCGAAACGTTCATCTATATGTTGCCAGATATCATTAAATTAGTAGCCATGATTTAAAGCTGATAGAACAAATTGTCTGGAGGATAACAAAGACATCGTCACGCTCCTCCATGTTTGCATTTGTGTGTGTACATATATATGTACGTATGTATGTATGTGTGTGTGTGTATGTGTGTATGTGTGTATGTGTGTATGTGTGTATGTGTGTATGTGTGTATGTGTGTATGTGTGTATGTGTGTATGTGTGTATGTGTGTATGTGTGTACCTGTGTACGTGTGTACGTGTGTACGTGTGTACGTGTGTACGTGTGTACGTGTGTACGTGTGTACGTGTCCAAGACTCTTTGCGTCTCGGACGTAAACCTCTTGGGATTCGTCTACGACCCCTGGAAAGAAACGTAACGGTTTTATATTTTCAACATTTCCGGAGATGTCTGCATACCGGAGGTTAGACGGGCGTTAATCGCTTGTTCACAATATTATGTGTGTTTTCCGTGATTGTGCGTTGCCTTAACAGCAGGAAATGCAATTCTAGCTAGTAATGGTGATATCGTTTATCGTACTGAGTATTATTGACTTTTAAAGAAAACTTTAAAGTTAACCTCCAAGTATGACATCCAGGAAGGCATGTTCGTCTGCAGACTCGATTGAGACAAGATCCATCCCATCCATGTAAGAACGGCAGTACGCCCTTGCTGCCTCCCATTTAATTGCTTCCCGAACAATCCTGTAGCACGTCTGGTTACCGCCGAGGCTCTGTCGACATCTGGTATCTACAATATTCGAAAACGCTAATAGACTACGGACATATTTATTCGTCCGCCGAAACGTATTTGTGGTGGTGGCGGTGGTGGTGATGTGCGTGCGTGTGTGCGTGCGTGCGTGCGTGTGTTTTGATGGGGATCGGATCAACAACTCACTTTTCAGCCAAGTTAGTCCGGGTGTTGACCAGTGAAGCGTGCACTGGGGTCCGCACGATGTTTTTTTGCATTTTTGTAACCTTCTTTGACGGGGATACAATATCCATAGGTGTATAACATGGCCTAGTGTAGGCAGACAAAGTAGATATACAAACATTGTAATTGGTCAACGTTTGCGGAATGGCTCAATTTTGAACATTCATCAGTTGATGGTGACCTTGCTTGACCTTCACTCCACACCTAGTGCACTATTTGATAGTTCCCAATCGTATCTCGTATTTACGGGGTGACAGTAGGCTTTCCAAAGGTATATGGCATGGCCATGAATAGGTAGGTTACGTAGATATAAGCAGCCATTGATACTGTATATCGTTTTGCGGGATGAATCAAATTCTAACATTTATCACTTGACGGCGACACTGTTTGATCGTCGCTCCACACGTCACGGTATTGCAAAAATTCGAATAGTCATCATTTCACGGTTACCTTGTTTCACCTTAGCTCCACACTTGCTATGGCTCCACGTGGTATCTCATTTTGACGGGGAGACAATAATATTTCCAAAAATATATGACGTGGCCATTTTGTTATTAAAGGAAGTAGATATGCAACCATTGTCATTTTAAGACGTTTGCGGAAGCGGACAATTTCGAAAATGCATCATTTGACGGTGACTTTGTTTGACTTTAGAGTCACACTTGGCTGCTCGATGACAAGCCTAGGGATGTTTGTACTGGGGAGGAATGTACGTCAGACACCTATTGAGAAGATATAGACGAACATTGTGAGATCAGAGCTACTTTGCATATTCATACGACAAATTTGCATACTATAATTTGTTTACTGACGCCATCATAACCAGATATCCTGAAAACATGCGTTTGGACACATCATTGTGATTGTAAAGAGATACTTGGAAGGATTGGGAGAGGTGTGAAAAACGAGAGCAAAAGACAGAGGGAATGGAGACAGTTGGTGGAGAGAGCAGTGCAATATAAATGAGAGAAAAGAAGAAAAAAAAAAAAATAACTGAAATCGAGCAACGGAATCAAGACGAGCTTCTCCCCTGATGACAGAGAATCACGAGGAGAAAAACAACATGTTTAAAAAAGTAAAAGGTTAGTTCCACAAATCGAGGTATTCAGAAAACTGGTATATATTTTAATGGCGATAACTAATTTGCATATTAATTGGTTTATACAAAAACGTTCAAGGGTGCCTGGGAGGCATCAGTCGGATTATTTACCTAAAAGGTTAGAAGGTCACAAAAAAGACATCGTGCGGACCCCAATGCCAGGTACACATTCAAAAGGGGTGTTGACTGCCGTAGCAGTTTTTCACAGAAATGCGCCGTAGGTGATAGTGTGAAATGTGCAAGTAGAAGCATGGAATGATACATACGATGCTGCGCAAAATGTGAGTATCAAATGTAAAGTGCATACACCACTTTATGTATTGAATAGCTCGCAAATTAATTGTATCCAGTTAATATATTCACCTCCATCAGCAGCAAGGAGAACCCACCTGTACCTATGTCTTATTGAAATTGATCATTACCTTCCCGGATCGAATCCTGTTTAAGCTTGTCCGTAGAGAGCAACGAGCAATGCATCTGCTGCGTGAGTGACATTTGACTTGCACTGATTGTCTGCTGCCGGGATAACATCAGCTCCATAAGAGATTTATGACGTTCGTTAGACACCTTTGTGTGTCTACAAACCGTGCAATAAGGGACATTTGGCGTTGGCTAATCTCCTGTAGCGTGGTTATCATCTGTTCCATGCGGACCAACTGTCGGTTGATATCATCGTTAGTGGAGCATTGGTCTGAAGTAGGCTGAGCCATCAGACGTCTGTACATGACGCACAAGGCCAGAGTGACCCACAACATGCGTTCGAGCATCGTCATTGCTATGCTCTTCACACTACAACGATACCAGATAATATGACAGGTCCGGACATATGCCGCAATACCAAATGAAACACCACATGAATATGTATAAACACCAGTTGCGATGCTGTTCAGCTATTATAGTCGAAATAATAAAATGATGTATACCTATTGTCAGTTTTTAAAGATGTGTGTTTGTGTTATATTAAACACGAGGGCCATTTAGTGATCATGCAGCCAAAATGACCGAAAGCGGACTCCACATAAAACCTACATTCAATTGAATGAACCCAAAATGGGGCTATTTTGTTACGTCATGACGCGCGTTCGTGATACTAAAAATTTAATTGTTTTAAAATTGCATGTAACCGACTATGGCCATAGAGAACATATATCCACCAATCGGTTTGAATTTGCAAAATGTCAGCATTACAAGGGTGAACTAAATATGAAATAGTACCTTTTGCGACACGTATGCACACGTATTGACCTTGTCCGATTACGTGGATTACTCCGCCGTCTCGTTCAATTACAACTGCATGGTTTTTGGTGTAAGGGTGGCACCTGACGTAAAACTCGATCGACATAACTTAGTTTGATCGGGTAATTTGCAAACTTGTGAATATTCTTATGTTATTTATAGACACGGTGCGCTTGTCATTTGTTGTCATATTCCGCGAAATTAGTTTGAAATGAGAATTGCTAATTGAGGAGAAGAACTTTAACAGATTCAGCATTTTGTTAAAATATATGTATATTTTAGGGTGGTGTGTCCTCCGTGCGGATGCCTGGTGGGTCGGTTGGCCACCCACTTCGGTACGTGACTAATAGTCATGTTTTATAGTTAGACTGTCATTTCTTACCTACGTTTCATTTATTGACTTCGTTTGTCCTGATGAGTATTACGTTTACGTGACACATCACTTGGTAGTGTCAGTACTCTCGTCGTTTATTTAATAAGTTACCTTTATCTACAGCTATCCGTTCTTATGTACCGTAGCAAACGAGCTCAGTGTATCTGCCAACAAGTGTTAGCAAAATATAAATGACTCTATAGATTTATAACGTCAAAATAGTATGTATATTTATTAATAGCATATACTACAGGATGTAAAGATTGCGTCGCTTTCTTTCTTTTTGATGGTCTTGCATATTTCTGCGTGCTCTATTTGTTTTTAAGGTCGCTGTTTTGTTGACCATTTCTCGTAATTTTTTATTACAGCTCGTGTTGATGACGATATTCTCCTCTTTACGTGCTTGTTGATTGCGTTGGCTACGCTTGTCGCACTTAGTCGTATCATATATGTGATGTTTTGCTCATGGTGTCGATGTCGTCTAGTTCTTGTAGTGTCTCGAATCGATTCCGCAGTTCGAGTAGGAATCTTTTTATTCCAATGTGTGTGGTATCTACTCTTGGTGGTCTCTTGTTTATCAACTTCTTCCTTTCAGCCTTTACGTCCAGTTTGATCTTGTTCATTACCATTCTGTGGTCACTTCCAATGTTGACTTGGTTGATGACTGTTACGTCTGTGACCATGTCTGGCTTGTTTATCAGGATGTAGTCAATTTCGTTGTGTTTCTCCATTTGGGCTAGTCCACGTTCATCTCCTGCCTGCTTTCTTCTGATACATGGTATTCATGATTTTGCACTTTCTTGATGTTGCCCATTCTACCAAGGTGTTGACTTTTTCGTTTATCACTCCTAGGTCAAATATGCCTGTTGCCGTTTCCATTGTGTTATTTCGTTTCCCTACTTGCGCATTAAGGTCTCCCATCACTATCGTGTAGTGGTTTGGTTTACTAAGGTCACATTCACGTCGTTGTAGAAGCTGTTTATATCTTCTTCTGAGTATGATATTGTTGGTACATACTCTTGTACTATCTGCAGTTTGTAGCATTTTGTTGTGCGTAGAATAAGTTATGCTACTCTGGGGCTGATGCTGTTAACCCTCACTATATTGTCTTTCCATTCTTTGTTTATGAGAAAACGTACCCCTGCTTGGCCGCTGTTCGCTCTGGGACGGTATAGTAGCAGGCCCGTAGCCAGCATTTCACAATGGGGGGTTCACATTTTACTAATTCAGACTCCAGGGGCACCACAAGTTCATGTGGGGTTTATATGTTTTACAATGCAGAGGGCCCCACATGTTGACGTGGGGGTTCATAATGCAGAAGGTTACATTTCTAACTGAAAGAACAATGAAGTGGGTGTGAGATTGGTGGACCATGTGGTTTCGTCTTATATTCTTTCATCTTATATATATATATATATATATATTTACAAACACCACATCAGCATCCCCAGCAGACCCACTACGAGGTCGTTTTGTGGGTGTGTTTTCAGACAAAGTGGAACTCATACGAGGTCTGAGGAGATTGGTCCCATTTGTTGCCTGATTAAGCCTAATTTTCACCCAATTGTATTCATAAAAGCCAACACGCAGTGATAGTATATTGTTAATATAACTGAATTATTTACTTGAAACCCTTCGCCGTGTGCAATTGTTTTGAATATGTTCATATTAATATAATAAACGAGGCACCGATCGAGGAGGGTGAGTGTGTTCAACTTTTTTCTTCAGAATAAACAGTCAAAGTGTGACGTTCACAATATGGTTTTCATTCAATTAATACATTATATTTATATGATCTGATGTGCAAAAGTGCCATATTTTATCATAAACATAATGAAGTTAGTAAATTAACAATTAAACCTTAATAAAACATGCCCGGTAAATAGAAGCTAGATTAAAAAAATATTGTCCTCTTGTGGAATTTGAATTAAATTCTGTTTATAAAATAGTCAAATACCAAGTCTTGTACACCACACTGACTTCAGGACAAACTGTAATTTACAACTATACAGAACACAAAATGGATATAATAATTGATAATAAAGGCCCTTCACACGTTATTGCCTCATAAGCGATACGTCTCCCGTTTCTGAGATCTACAAACATGCAACTAGCAACCACAGTATTTCGGCAACCATACAGCCACACAATTACACCATTCGTGAAGCTAAACTTTATTATGTATTGGTTAAATACAATTATTAATCGAATTCGCCTTCCAGCGCAATAGTTGAAAATGATGCTTTGTGTTAAGACAGATGAGTTTGTCTACCCGGTTTTTTCAGCTTGTTAGAAATACACTCGCTACACATCTTAAGTTGTTAGTTGATGAGAATAGCTTCTCAGAGAGTCGTCAGTCACCTTAATCAGTATACTAAAATAAAACAGCCGCATCTGTCGTTTAATGATGATGAATGTTTAATGAATTATTTTATATGGCTTTATTTATGTGCTCATAATTGCTAAATCATCGTCACCCCGTTCATTCACCAGTATTTTGTCTGCACCTGTCACGTCTGAGTGACTACAATTAGGACTCATAATTTTACGTTTGGTGTAAAACTGGCTACTTGTGTATTTTACCTCATGCGTTTTCATAACAGGAGACCCTAGGATAGTGTTAAGTCTTTTTTGTGGCTAATTGGATACAGTGGTCCTTTGGCATACATTCCTCTAGTGACTGCCATTTTCACACATGGCATTGAGGACAGACCCCTCAGCCAGACTGCCATACAATCACTAGAGATTAATAGATAGCGGTTCTCCCTTTAACTTATGTACAAATCAGGCTTTCTTGGCATTCCTTGTAATGCTTGAACACTATCCAGCAGCTTTTAGGAGGGGGTTAACGCTTTTGAGAAACATGGAATACAATTAGTGGTTCACATTTTAAATATGCAATTTTGAGGGGGTCACGTTTTGGAGAAAGGGGGTTCACAAAAAGGGGGGTTCTCGTGAAACCCCCTGGCAACGGGCCTGAGAAGTTACTTTGTAAAGAAGTGAAGCATTCCTCTCTTCTTCTGAATTCTCCGATCCCGATCACATCCCATACCAACCTGGCTTCCCTAAGTTCTTCCTCCAGTTCTTGTGTCCAGTAGTATTCTTATGTGATATGTTGCTATCTTCAGTCTATTTCCCTTCTCTCGGCGGCTCTTCTTGTCCTATATATTCTTAGCACCCCTGCACGTAGCCCTACATCACCAGAGCCGCCTCCATTGTCACAGACACTTTCGATACTGCTGTGGACTGGGGGCCTTGATTTTATTGTACTTTGCATTCTGGTGTTGTTGGCCTACCCCTCCACGCTGGCCGGTGCGGGTTGGAAGAGGCAGGCAATGTAGGGTGAACGAAATTGTCCAAGTTTCGACATAGCCACTATAACGAGTACTGAACCTGGTTCCTCCGAACGAGAGTGCGATACTCTAGCCATTCCCCAAATATGTCTCCACATTGAAATGACAGTAATAACATTGGTAATGTACATAACAGTGGTAAAGTACATTATATTCAGCATACAGAATTGGTAGAAACTCTCATCACACAAACCTCCACACATAATTTTTGTAAACAATTTAATAAACCTTGCATTAAATATTACAATGCATAGGGAATAAACTATTTAAAAATGCATTGGCTATACTAATCATTCTTTCAAGCGTGTTCAGACTGGAATACATTATGGAGTGGACCGGTCTAAGCTTACCGACACTGCAACGCACTGTAGAAAAGAGACCAGGCTGGTATAGACTGACAGTCCCCATGACTCTACTACAACCGTTCTGACCAAAGGTTGAAATAAAGACGTGTAGTATGTCTAATGATTGTTATGCGACATAGGATGCGTTTCATGATGCGCACATTAGGGTAAACATGACACGCTAGAGAAGAACTATAATGAAGCATTCATGGCGTCGGAAATAGATAATATTTGGAGTTGAGGAACAGCTAGTATAGTTGGAATCTATTCATTTAGAGTGGGGATAGTGTTGGACATGTTTACTGTGTCGAGGGGATAGTGTGTTGTAGATTTGTAGTTAGTTTGACGACCATATATACTCACAAAAATCCCCAAACCAAGTTATTAGGGACTAAACGTATCTCCAGCCGCCCACTTTGAATATTGGTGTTTCGAATGGCCTCCCATCCCCCCACGCAGCCACCCCTTCCGACGCCTATGCTGTATTGTGATAACACACTTTGCCTTTTTGAATATAATAGTTAGGATATGTCAGTTGTTATCAATGTACGTGCACCAAACTAGTTTCCCCCAAAAACACATTTTTAATGTTGTGATTTTGTGTCAAAAGCACGACGAATTTGTTGCCAGCTTATGCTGCTACCACAAACAGTTATTTATATACCACTCTCTGTCAGACGACCCCTGGACTCGCGCACCACACGTTCTGCTCGCTATCAAAATAGCACACAAATAAAGTAAAAAAACACCAGCGAACTACATTCACTCACCGCGGGATAACACTTGCGTAGAACGGTCGATGCGACAACCGCAAATGAAATATAAATTTGTAATCGAAGAGGCTTAGACTTATTAATACAACATACATCATGTAATTAGGCGGACTGCAAAACTAGCATGTACAGAATGCAGGCAGGGTGATAGTATTAGGCATATTATACGAATATCAAATAATCAAAAGAAAACTAACTCGACAGACACAAGACTTTCACGTTCACGTACTAACGGTGGATTTATATGGTACTTGCATGACAGAATCACTTGTGTTTACCAACTCCCCGTCTCTGTGTGAATGATATGTTGCTAAGTCGTGTTCAGTAGGGACATCTGCTTTGTTGCATCCTTGACCTCATTTTCAGTTAAGAGCCTCTAGACTGGTGTCAAATTCTAAACGTATGCGTTTAAAAGGAATCGTTGGAATCTTCTAGTAAAATATAATAGCTAACTTATTTCGGGGTCATGTAGGTGTGCTGAGTCCAACACAAACATGTTTGATAAGCTATAGGGGGTCCGTAACCCCCTAAATGAGAACTAAATTCAAATAACTTAAATGTCATCCAAAGCACCCCGTGAACGCTGAAAATCATGACCTTTGGGTGATATTGGTGTGTTGAATTAAAAAGCATGCTAATATGCAGGAGGGGTTCTTTGACCCCTGCATTATATCAAAATACAACATGTCACCCAAAGTGATAGCTATATAAGTAAACAAACACGATCGTATATTGTGATTTGATGAGATTGCACTACGATTGCACAAGTGGCATGTTTAATAATTACTTTAATTAACTGTACATATACCATCAAATACGCGATAGTTTACCGATAGTTTGTATGACGAGTTAAACAAAAGTAGAGTTGCGCACCCACCCAAAGTTGGTCTTAATGTTCACAAATTTAAATTTAAACGTGACGAGACACATGAAGCAGAGGTAGCACCTATATTGTTCTGCTCGGGTGAGGCAATCATTGACTTTGTGATATTGCGGTCGAGGCTCTCGTGGAACGAAAACAGCTTCAATGCATATGAATGTTCGATATAATCACTTCTTACTTGTTTCGCACTACACTGAATTGTACGACGTCTCCGGTCTTCTTCCACGATATATTCCAACCGGGTCACGCCGGTTGGCGGGGCGCGGCCATATCATACCTTCGCTATGTTACACTTAACGAGAGATAGCGTCCTGTTACCCCACCACGTACATGCGTCCTTCTGCGGTTGGTATGATATGTAAAAAAGGGTTATGTTTTGGTTAGTTTGAAGGTGAGGGTTACAATTAGATTAAAGGTACTTCAGGCAAGATTTGGATCATTTGTTTACATGCATTTGTTAGTGGATGGGTAGCAGGAAGCTTTCTCCCTTTAAGCGGCTGTTAGTGGATGGGTAGCAGGAAGCTTTCTCCCTTTAAGCGGCTGTTAGTGGATGGGTAGCAGGAAGCTTTCTCCCTTTAAGCGGCTGTTAGTGGATGGGTAGCAGGAATCTTTCTCCCTTTAAGCGGCTGTTAGTGGATGGGTAGCAGGAAGCTTTCTCCCTTTAAGCGGCTGTTAGTGGATGGGTAGCAGGAAGCTTTCTCCCTTTAAGCGGCTGTTAGTGGATGGGTAGCAGGAAGCTTTCTCCCTTTAAGCGGCTGTTAGTGGATGGGTAGCAGGAATCTTTCTCCCTTTAAGCGGCTGTTAGTGGATGGGTAGCAGGAAGCTTTCTCCCTTTAAGCGGCTGTTAGTGGATGGGTAGCAGGAAGCTTTCTCCCTTTAAGCGGCTGTTAGTGGATGGGTAGCAGGAAGCTTTCTCCCTTTAAGCGGCTGTTAGTGGATGGGTAGCAGGAAGCTTTCTCCCTTTAAGCGGCTGTTAGTGGATGGGTAGCAGGAAGCTTTCTCCCTTTAAGCGGCTGTTAGTGGATGGGTAGCAGGAAGCTTTCTCCCTTTAAGCGGCTGTTAGTGGATGGGTAGCAGGAACCTTTCTCCCTTTACGCGGCTGTTAGTGGATGGGTAGCAGGAAGCTTTCTCCCTTTAAGCGGCTGTTAGTGGATGGGTAGCAGGAAGCTTTCTCCCTTTAAGCGGCTGTTAGTGGATGGGTAGCAGGAAGCTTTCTCCCTTTAAGCGGCTGTTAGTGGATGGGTAGCAGGAAGCTTTCTCCCTTTAAGCGGCTGTTAGTGGATGGGTAGCAGGAAGCTTTCTCCCTTTAAGCGGCTGTTAGTGGATGGGTAGCAGGAACCTTTCTCCCTTTACGCGGCTGTTAGTGGATGGGTAGCAGGAAGCTTTCTCCCTTAAGCGGCTGTTAGTGGATGGGTAGCAGGAAGCTTTCTCCCTTTAAGCGGCTGTTAGTGGATGGGTAGCAGGAAGCTTTCTCCCTTTAAGCGGCTGTTAGTGGATGGGTAGCAGGAAGCTTTCTCCCTTTAAGCGGCTGTTAGTGGATGGGTAGCAGGAAGCTTTCTCCCTTTAAGCGGCTGTTAGTGGATGGGTAGCAGGAAGCTTTCTCCCTTTAAGCGGCTGTTAGTGGATGGGTAGCAGGAAGCTTTCTCCCTTTAAGCGGCTGTTAGTGGATGGGTAGCAGGAAGCTTTCTCCCTTTAAGCGGCTGTTAGTGGATGGGTAGCAGAAAGCTTTCTCCCTTTAAGCGGCTGTTAGTGGATGGGTAGCAGGAAGCTTTCTCCCTTTAAGCGGCTGTTAGTGGATGGGTAGCAGGAACCTTTCTCCCTTTACGCGGCTGTTAGTGGATGGGTAGCAGGAAGCTTTCTCCCTATAAGCGGCTGTTAGTGGATGGGTAGCAGGAAGCTTTCTCCCTTTAAGCGGCTGTTAGTGGATGGGTAGCAGGAAGCTTTCTCCCTTTAAGCGGCTGTTAGTGGATGGGTAGCAGGAAGCTTTCTCCCTTTAAGCGGCTGTTAGTGGATGGGTAGCAGGAAGCTTTCTCCCTTTAAGCGGCTGTTAGTGGATGGGTAGCAGGAAACTTTCTCCCTTTAAGCGGCTGTTAGTGGATGGGTAGCAGGAAACTTTCTCCCTTTAAGCGGCTGTTAGTGGATGGGTAGCAGGAAACTTTCTCCCTTTAAGCGGCTGTTAGTGGATGGGTAGCAGGAAGCTTTCTCCCTTTAAGCGGCTGTTAGTGGATGGGTAGCAGGAAGCTTTCTCCCTTGAAGCGGCTGTTAGTGGATGGGTAGCAGGAAGCTTTCTCCCTTTAAGCGGCTGTTAGTGGATGGGTAGCAGGAAGCTTTCTCCCTTTAAGCGGCTGTTAGTGGATGGGTAGCAGGAAACTTTCTCCCTTTAAGCGGCTGTTAGTGGATGGGTAGCAGGAAACTTTCTCCCTTTAAGCGGCTGTTAGTGGATGGGTAGCAGGAAACTTTCTCCCTTTAAGCGGCTGTTAGTGGATGGGTAGCAGGAAACTTTCTCCCTTTAAGCGGCTGTTAGTGGATGGGTAGCAGGAAGCTTTCTCCCTTTAAGCGGCTGTTAATGGATGGGTAGCAGGAAGCTTTCTCCCTTTAAGCGGCTGTTAGTGGATGGGTAGCAGGAAACTTTCTCCCTTTAAGCGGCTGTTAGTGGATGGGTAGCAGGAAACTTTCTCCCTTTAAGCGGCTGTTAGTGGATGGGTAGCAGGAAACTTTCTCCCTTTAAGCGGCTGTTAGTGGATGGGTAGCAGGAAGTTTTCTCCCTTTAAGCGGCTGTTAGTGGATGGGTAGCAGGAAGCTTTCTCCCTTTAAGCGGCTGGTAGTGGATGGGTAGCAGGATCAGCTGAATTTGTCTTAATTAGTTGGGGTTGTATTTCCGATTATGTCTTGCCGAACAGTCTGCCATTTTCACATTACAGTTGAACGGGAGTGGCAAAACCAAAACTTCGATAAGGGACAAGATTGCCCAGAAAGCGGTGGATGAAATTAATAGTAAGAAATGGGCAAAGGCTTCTGATCACAAATCACTTACTGGAAAGTGGAAATGCAACATCTTCGTAGCGGAAATGATCGAGGCTGCGGGCGCAAAGGTTCCTCACAGGTATGGTGTTGGCAAAACCTAATACTTTCGAAGGCTTGTGTTTTCTTACTAGGTCGTAGTGGTGTATATAATACACACACACACACACACACACACACACACACACACACACACACACACACACACACACACACACACACACACACACACACACACACACACACACACACACACACACACACACACACACACACATACACACATATATATATACATATATATATTATCTCTTGTCGAATGGTAATGACGGCATTCCTCATCTGGCATGATTATATGACAAATACTACTGAATTTTAACTTGCCCCGGCATTCCCTATGTTGTTTTAATGTATCTGGTTGAATGATACTGCGTTCTCTTCCGCTCTCTGGCATTGGTTAACGTGGAGTCCGATAGGTGCAAATGAATGGGCGAAACAGGATTCCACGTACTTGGTGGATAGCGGATGATGGAAGCACGTCACTTCCTCCGGCAAGGGCGACGTAGCAGCATACGGTGGTCACGTGGCCATAGTAGTCGGCGATGATCAAGCAGTCGGAGCTGGAAAATTCAAAGTATCACGATACTATTTTGCATACACGTTCAAATTACGCGGCGGGGCGCAGCCGACGTTCTGGCGTTATACGTGCTAGATATGACTGACAGTCCTCCATGACGTGCGGAACGCAGGTCCATTACAGCCGCACGTGCATTGACAGTTCGGTGCGTTCGCTGCTATCTTAGCATAAACTGCTCTGAGACAGCTATTTGGTTGCTATGTCAATACAAAAAACGCATGTTAGGTGTTGCCACATGTAGGTTGACAATTAAGAGAATTTGCACAGATCTTAACTTTGACAATAATAACTTTGGACTACGACGAATGTAGAGCATAGAAATGACAGTTTGTAAAGGAACCCATTACGTGCTGTGTCCGCGCATGGCATGACGATGTATTTTATTCCGCATCAAAATGATGTCAATAAAGCACGTGCCGCAAACAAACTTGTGTTTGTATTTCAAATAACAGCAGCAAAACTATATTTTCCATGTATTTTTATAACACAAACATGAGTGCGGCGTGATGGACCTGCCAGGCACAAAGTGCAATACAAAGACATCATCCACTGTTGGTGTATCACAGGATACATGTTAGGTGTTGCTACATGTAGATCTCACAGGATACATGACTCATCTTATTCACAATGCAAACATACATGTAATATGATTTAGCACGAATTGTTCGTTTCGCATTCATCTGGCCTAGACTAGTCACATTCTGTTTGATGCCGCCGAAAATGCGTCAAGCAAACACTAGGCGAAACTTGTTGCCGTACTCGGTCGACTCCATATAGAGGCCTTAAACGTATGTGTTCACGTGCACATATTGATTGTTTGTTTACTTATAATATTATACTACTATTACGGATTATTTCCGAAATTTCCAACCACGTCCATCCGTCCGTTAGTCCGTCCGTCCGTCCGTCCGTCCGTCCGTCCGTCCGTCCGTCCGTCCGTCCGTCCGTCCGTCCGTCCGTCGGTCAGTTCATCGTTCCGTTCGTCCATCCGTCCGTCTTTCCGTCCGTCCGTCCTTCTCTCCGTCCGTCAGTTTGTTCGTCCGTCCGTCCGTCCGTCCGTCCGTACGTCCGTCCGTCCGTCCGTCCGTCCGTCCGTCAGTCAGTCAGTCAGTCAGTCAGTCATACCGTCGTCTTAGGTTTCGATTTGCTCTTTCTACGTAGACGAACCAATGGAATGCATTGATGTGATGATTCCTATGTGTTCCGCAAACACATCTAATAAAACTAATGCTCCATTTCGTCTTCTCTGTGAGCATACACATTTATGTTATCACAAGTTGACTATTTGAAGACATGGATTGCCAAACAAGTCCCGCAATCGGAAGTTGGGTTGCAACCAAAACAGGTTAATAACCGCTGCTGTATGAAACATATGTATTGTGTATATCAATAGTGTCGTATTTGGGTCTTTCTAGACGATGTGGTATCTATTGCCAAACCCGATCCAGTTGGATCATCAATACTGCCTTGAAATGGCAAAAGGGAACAAATGAAAACAAAATGTTTTTTTTTGTATTTAGCTAAACGCCTATTTGCTCTACTCTCTTGTGCACGTCACGGCTCATTGATTTACACAAATCTATGATTATTTGACTATTTGTATTCATAATAATGACTAGTAATTATTGGACCATTGCTTACTTGGTGACTTAGTTCCATTTACATGTATGTACATTTCATTGAGATATCGACATAGTGTTGTGACATACATATGTGTTGTGACATACATATGTGTTGTGACGTACATATGTGTTGTGACATACATATGTGTTGTGACGTACATATGTGTTGTGACGTACATATGTGTTGTGACATACATATGTGTTGTGACATACGTATGTGTTGTGACATACATATGTGTTGTGACATACATATGTGTTGTGACATACATATGTGTTGTGACGTACATATGTGTTGTAACGTCAAACTTGAGTCATTAAAACTCATACATGAATTAAGTTTCGCAACATCAGCTATGATACTCTTAAGTTATCTCACATTAAGTTTACATAGACTATTTGGATAAATCATCTAAATATATTTCGTTCCTAAAAACTAACGAAATGTTAAAGTAATTTACTATTGTGCAAGCGTTAATTTATATGAAACGAATAATATGAAACTGTCGATGGGCACCAACTGTTTCAGTAATAAATGTGAACAAGTATATTACAGCATTATACAAATAATATGTTTCTACACTATTGCATTTATGTACAGCACGCAGATGTGTTATGATATATAATGTCACATTCTTGTTCATATATGTTAACTTTCATGATTCACGGTTGAGCTTATATAATGATATGTTAAAAAACATCACTGGTAGGCATTTGATCAAGACGGGTTATATATATATATATGTGTATGTGTGTGTGTGTGTGTGTGTGTGTGTGTGTGTGTGTGTGTGTGTGTGTGTGTGTGTGTGTGTGTGTGTGTGTGTGTGTGTGTGTGTGTGTGTGTGTGTGTGTGTGTGTGTATGTGCAAAACTGTTGCACTACCGATAAGACTAAGCTTTGGATGGCAATCTTTTCAAATAGCTTGTTAAATTAGTTCTAACTCATTCGAGAGGTAGCGCCACGTTTATTGTTCGACGAAAAGTGTTATTCAGCAGGTGGCAGCATTCTTAACAAATTAATTTCAATGAAGAAGCAAGTTTCTTGCGGTGATGGCTTTTTGCTAACCCTTCACGTCCAAATGCATGTACACCTTGCTGTCAATCTGGTCTAACTTACCCTCAACCTAACCCTAACCTTCAACCTTACTATAACCCTAAATTTCAACATAACCATAAACCTAAGCCTTATTACACATCAAACCATAAAGGATATGTATACGTCGATAGGTAGCACGAAGCTTTCTTGCATCCTCTCGTAGCTCAAATGTTGTAGCAATGTTCGCTAGGTGGCGCTAGCTAAACCAATGACACCTTGGTCATTCTCAAATACCGTGTCTTTTGTGTATTTTCTGTTTTGTGCGGAAGCCTGTTGGTGCCACCAGAATAAAACTTTTTATCTCGTAATTACGAGATAGTAGAGAACCGGAAATGGAAAGCTTTTTCAACCAATCAAATGCGGAACAAGTAATAATTATACGGCCTCCACTTAATTATATCAACCGTACACGTGCGGTAAAGTGGTATACAGCAAGCACTAAAACATCTGTGTTATGATTCCTAGAACACCACGTGCTCCGAAGTCTGCATCAGCAAAACCAGCATGCAGAAGCATCCTGGTGTTAGCTTCTTCTTGTGTACTGGCAAAGTGTCTGTCTTCTTCTACAGAGTTATCGTCATCATATCTATCAAACACTTCCACTACTGTGTCAGCTCTCTTAAATTCTGTCAGAAGTTACCTGAAGTATGTTACCGCTAATGCATCAAATGAATTGAATTGGTCCCTCGCCATCATTTTAATGACAGCGATGGCATCCCTAATATACACTGTGGTTGCAATGGTGCTTTGTGGTAGTTCAGGTACTCTATCGTCTTGAGCTTCTAGTTGATGGTCCGGTTCCGCTTTGTTAGTTTTCCGCATTGTACTATTAGCATGCAAAATGGCCATCGACACTGGCCCTATCGGGTGGCCGAGAACTGTGACCACAGAAACATCATCTCTGCACTACACCGACGACAGGGCTCTGCGGAACACAATCACTGAACTAACAGCTGCTGTTACAACACCTCCCTTGACACACTTGAACTTCGCTTTTTTCGCCATGTCAACAAATGTTGTCAGGCCTGACTTGCTGATGAGGCTGTAGATGCTGCATGTTTCACCTGATTCAAGTGCGCCGTGCACAAATCTCTCCAGCTTCTCCTCCCCTGCACCTACGATGTTTAGGAGCGAATGTTGCACATCCAGTGTTGCATGCAGCCCCGTAGATAAGTTGATGTGTACATCTGGGTGAGATTCAGGCTCGAACGGATTGGTCATGCTGTTAACAGCATGCTTGGTCAGAGGTCTCATATGCTCTTCATCCCTCTTCAGTGTGGATGCCAGTACTTCTTTATGACCCTTGTCTTCAGTACCTGTGGTCAAACCACTCCTTTCTCGTATTGCTTTAGCATATTCACTCATGATGTGCCTCGTCAATGTCCACCAGGTGAGCGCTGGCTTCCTTATAGTCAGTCCGACTATACCACTGCTTCCCTTTGCATCTTCTAACTGTTTTCCCTATGCCCATGTCGCTCCAGATCCCATTGAAACTATCTATGGAATGGTGCAATTTTGAACAGTCACAATTTGATAGTGACCTTGTTTGACATTCACTACACACATAGTGCTCCATTTAACAGTTATACGTTATACCTCATTGTAACGGGAAGACAGTAAGCTTTCCAACGGAATATGAAATGGCCATCAGTACGTAGGAAACGTAGCCCCACAACCATTAAGATTTTGTAAAGCTTACGGGATGGCGCAATTTCTAACATCCATCAATTGACGGTGACCCTGTTTGAACGCAGCTCCACACAAACTGCTTCACCTGACAGCACCATGTCATACCGCATTTTGACGGGGAGAAATTGTCCTTTCATACAGTGTATGATTTGTCCGTAGCCGTGAAGTAGAAACACAGCCAATGTAACTGTATGATGTTCGCGACATTGTAAACTTTCGAATATTCGTCATTTGATGGGTAACCTTGTCTGACCTTGTCGTCACTCTTATAATTCCTGGATACAGCATCATATCGTACTGTGTTTTGAAGGTGAGACAATGCGCTTTCCAAGAATATATGACATGGCCATTTTCTAGTTAAATAAAGTAACTAAATAGCCATTGAAATATTAAGAAGTTTTCGGAAGCGTCCAGTTTCTAAAATTGATCGTTTGATGGTGACCTTGGTTGACCTTGGATTCACGCTTACTGCACCATTTGGCAATATTACGGCATGCCTAATTATGACGGGGAGATGCAGGGCTTTCCAAACATTTGGGGGGGTGTAGGGTGTGTGTAAGTGTGTTTGAACACATTATATTTTAGTTGTGATTCATCGTCTCCTCATGTGTGTCTACATGCTGGGATTGAATTACTACGTTCTTTTTCTGGCATACGACTGTGACGTTGTTATCATCATTCCGTCGGGTTACTCGTCGAACAACGTTTTCCTCTTCGTGCCACCCTCTTCTTCTTTCTTTGCTCTTTTTGACAGTATTCTTCGTACAATCCCTGTTTATTTCATTCCATTCCCGACTACTTGGTGTTTTTTATGTTAATCTCATCTCTCAACTCCGTCATCTTACTTCTATTTGATTTTCTCGGGTTATTTTGCATATTTTCCGGACCCAGTTGTGTTCTGCTACCTGTAGCGTCTCCCCCAGTCTCTCTGACAGTGCCAGTGTTCCCAAGGCTGGTACCACGCAGGCGTCCAACTTTTTTCATTAGTAGTTTCTTCAGTTTTTTTGTCCTAAATAATGCTTTCCAAACTCCTCCAGGTTGCCGCCCCTGCTTGCACTTTCTTATGTATTTCCCTACTACATATTCCATCCATACACACTGTACCGCCCAAATATACAAAGCTGTTCACTTGTTTAATGGTATTTCCATCAACAACTACGTACAGAACCACCTCCTGTTCACCTATCCACATTATTTCAGTCTTTTCCAGATTCAATCAGAGGCCATGCTCTCTAAAGGTATTACTCCATTCATGCAATGCTTTCTGTAGTTCCTCTTTTCCATCAGACACCACTGCTCGGTCATCCGCATACGGTATCTTCTTAAGTTCTTCCTGTTCCGCTGACCATATTCACCACCACAATGAAAAGCATGCTGTATCCCTTGTAAATTTCCTCCACCGTTCTGACCTCTGCTTCTCCATCCTCCTTCCACCTCATATCTGCAATTACAAATTCTCTCGGCAAGGTGTCAAATGCCTGTTCCAGATTGACAAAACCGAAGGCTACATCCTTTTTGGCCGCACGCATTAGCCATAATTGCCTGACTGCCTACGTCCAATCATGAGGCATAGCACGAATACGATCATCTCTCCCACTTACAGAGTGCAAGTCGCTTGTACAAGCGCTAGCCACGTCGCGACTCGACTTCGGAAACGCGGCCCTGTACGGCATTACCGGTACCTGGCTGCACCGACTATAGATGGTCCAGCGAACAGCTGCGCGTGTCGTCCTCTGCTTACATTGGCGTGACCAACACTGCATGATGGTGGCACTATGAAAGCAGCATTCATGTGACTACCTGTGGAGCAGCGAATTCAGTATAAACGTTGACCTTGATGCACGGCTGTAGCACCACTGAACGTGGAAATTCCGCTAAATGTGACAGGTCCGCTAAACGTGAATAAAATGCTACGCTAAATGTGAAAATTCCGCTATATGTGAAAAAATACACTAAATGTGAAAAAAGTAGGCCCGGTAAACGTGAAAAAGTATCAACGTTAAATGTGAAACATTGGGATGTATGTTAAAGGTGAAAAACGGCCTATGCTAAATGTGAAAACAACATTCATATTCAGTTCCATATAAGAAAGAAGTGTGTGCGTGCGTGCGTGCGTAGGCGTATCAGTGGGTGGATGAGTGGGTAGCTGAGTGAGTGAGTGAGTGAGTGAGTGAGTGAATGAGTAAATGAAAAATGAATGAGTGAGTGAGTGAGTGAATGAGAGAATGAGTGAATGAATGAATGTTGTTCTATAATTCTCCTCCATGTTTGAAAGAAACTGTGCATTCGCCCCTGACCCAGGTATTGGCTATATGTCCCCCCTCGCCTAGACTTCCATACAGCCGTCTAGACTCGGCAATCCGACGTACGAAAGGGTACCCCCTTGGAAACAGTGGCAACGGATCTGATGTATCACGATTGTAATGCATTGTAGTGTAAGCTCGTGCTAGTGGCGACGCCAATAGTAGAGTCAACAACTGCCGGGTACAGTAATACAACTTTGAGTTTTGTTTCATCAATGTCTGACAATAATTATTATTAGTCCCCTTAAGAAGGGGAGCACACTTTGACTATGTGAGCTAGTGAACCTTTGAGTGTATGTGTGTGTGTGTGTGTGTGTGTGTGTGTGTGTGTGTGTGTGTGTGTGTGTGTGTGTGTGTGTGTGTGTGTGTGTGTGTGCATGCGTGCGTGCGTGTGTGTGTTGGAAAAGAAACAAGCTGTTGTGATTCAAGTGTTTTCAAGCTCACCCATTACTGAACGAGCATTAAGGATAGGTAAATCAACACGAATATTGAAATCACATTATACCAATATTCATATATTTCTATACATTTCTATATATTGATTGCGGGGTATCGTTCCGACTTAAGTCACATTGAATGAGAAACAATGAAATAAGTGTTTATGAGAAACAGCGAATATAAAACTGAGCCGACGTCGCGCTTCCTTCAGTTCGGTCGATGGGAGACAGACAAAGCAAGAACGATAAAATTTGATGTTCCAGTTGAGGACAACATGAAAGCGACGCTGTCTCTGGTGCTGCTGCTCAGCTGTCTTGCAGCCGTGTCTTTCGATTGTGTGAGCAGGTGCTACGTGTGTTTTAAATTTCTTCGTACTAGTGCATTGCATTATCAACTGTACTGGTCTTACTTCATAGCGATTGTTCTTGTGATTCCTTCTTGCCGAACTGCCTGTCCCGCTCACCGTCCAGGCGCGAAAGGAAAACAGCAATCCTTCAATACGGGACAAGGTTGCCCAGAATGCAGTGGACCAAATTAACATTAAGCTTCTGCGAAGAAATCAAGAAAGGGACTGTTGAAGAGCGACATCTTCGTTGCAGAAATGGTCGGAACTTGGGATAGAAAGGTTCTTACGAGGTATGTCCTCTTCGTAGGTCTATGTTTTCTTTTTAAGTCTTAGTCTCTAAATGGATATTTGTCTGATTTTGTTTTTTGGAATGGTAATAGTTACACTCTGCATCTGCCTTCTTCATGACACGCGCATAACGTTAACGCATATGCAAATACTACTGTTTAAACAATTATAAATAGCACCGGCATCTTATATGTTGTTAAGTTACTTTTTATAGTATACCCTAGAATATATTATATGCCCGTAGGCTGAGGAGCATTGGACGCGTTCGCACCTGTTCCCCCGATTAGACAAAATGTTTCAACTAGGCAATGTTTAGGTGCAATGATACGTCATCAATCAAACGAAACTTATTAGAGAGTCGGTGATTATCGGTCCGAGGTACCCCTGTCTCTGTTTCCGTCTCTCTCTCTCTCTCTCTCTCTCTCTCTCTCTCTCTCTCTCTCTCTGTGTCTCTGTCTCTCTC